>SJYX01021021.1:27420-125098 GCA_006410675.1 Oreotragus oreotragus | reverse complement strand
CAGGCTCCTCTGTCCATTGGATTTTCCAGGCAAGAGTACTGGGGTGGGGTGCCATTGCCTTCCCCGTGAAAATTCTTTATTCTAATCAGACAAATAATTGCTATTAATCCCAAAGCTTAATTTTTTTTTCAGAATACATGTCCCTTCCTTTACCAAATTTTTCTGTAGTATCTTCATAACTTTTTATGTTTCTTAATGGCACATAGTCAGTTCGGTTCAGTTCAGTCGCTCAGTCGTGTCTGACTCATTGCGAGCAAGTGAATCGCAGCACGCCAGGCCTCCCTGTCCATCACCAAGTCCCGGAGTTCACCCAAACTCACGTTCATTGAGTCAGTGATGCCGTCCAGGCATCTCATCCTCTGTCGTCCCCTTCTCCTCCTGCCCTCAGTCCCTGCCAGCATCAGAGTCTTTTCCAATGAGTTAGCTCTTCTCATGAGCTGGCCAAAATGCTGGAGTTTCAGCTTTAGCATCATTCCTTCCAAAGAAATCCCAGGACTGATCTCCTTCAGAATGGACNTAAAGTAAAATAAAGTAAAATTTAAAAAATAATAATAAATAAATAAACCATGAGGAGAATTTCATTCTTCAGTTCAGTTCAGTTCGGTCGCTCAGGTGTGTCCGACTCTTTGCAACCCCATGAATCACAGCACGCCAGGCCTCCTATCCATCACCAACTCCCGGAGTTCACTCAGACTCACGTCCATCGAGTCGGTGATACCATCCAGCCATCTCATCAGCTGTCGTCCCCTTCTCCTCCTGCCCCCAGTCCCTCCCAGCATCAGAGTCTTTTCCAATGAGTCAACTCTTCACATGAGGTGGCCAAAGTACTGGAGTTTCAGCTTTAGCATCATTCCTTCCAAAGAAATCCCAGGACTGATCTCCTTCAGAATGGACTGGTTGGATCTCCTTGCAGTCCAAGGGACTCTCAAGAGTCTTCTCCAACACCACAGTTCAAAAGCATCAATTCTTTGGCACTCAGCCTTCTTCACAGTCCAACTCTCACATCCATACATGACTACTGGAAAAATCATAGCCTTGACTAGACGGACCTTAGTCAGCAAAGTAATGTCTCTGCTTTTGAATATGCTATCTAGGTTGGTCATAACTTTTCTTCCAAGGAACGAGCGTCTTCTAATTTCAACTTTCAAATGTACAATACAGTATTATTAGTTATAGTCACTATGCATTCCTAGTCACATCACATTCCTAGGGCTTATTTTATAATTGGAAGTTTGTACATTAGAAAATCTCAATAACTTTTAACAAGGGCCCATATCATCATTTTACACTGGGCCCTGGCAAAGTAAGTGGCTGGTTCTCTGTGTCAAGATGGTTTCATCTTCAAGGGACAAAGGCTGGTGCCTGCCTTCAGAGCTGGGGTCTGGGGAGGGGGAAACACACATAGAAAGAGTAGGACCACTTTTCCTTCCTCAGTTTGGGCCTGAGAACTCGGATGCCTGGACCCTGGCTCCAAGGGCTACCTTTCCATCCCCAGGGAAGCCTGAGGATAAGACTAAGGATCTGGAGGAGCTACCGGGGCCCTGGGCAGCCCAGAGGGCACAGCTGGGATCTGATGGGCACAGGGAAGAGGTTGCATGGGAGGCAGAGAAGGGGCTCTAGTGAAGGGGGAGGGCCAGGACAGTGGTGAGGAGTCATCCTCAAACCTGGGGCTCCCATTGCAGAGCATCCTGCCTCCCTCAGGGACCCACCAGATGAGCCCCAGCCCCTCCAACTCCAGATTCTATAAGAATGAAAATACTGGACCAAGATTGAGGCATCGATTGATTTCTTCTAGAGACTTTAAAGCTAGCAACCCAACACTGAAGAGGCTACCCGAGGAGAGGACCTGAAAGGCTTCAAGCAGTTCCTCTGCAACTTGTGTCTCCTTGTTGGGTGGTGCTATTGATGCCGATGAGGGTAAAGCCCTGGAATGGAGAAGGGAAAGTCCCAAAAGAACCCTTGACTGGAAATTCCCTGGCAGTCCAGTGGTTAGGACTCCATGCTTTCACTGCCAAGGGCCAGGGTTCAGTCCCTGTTTGGTGTACTAAGATCTCAAGAGGTGAGGAAAAAAAAAAAAAAAACCTAGACGTCTGCTGTTTCTCCAGGGAAAGCACAGGCCCTGGGGCACGTGGCTACTGCCTTCTCCACTTGAGAGCTTAAGGAGTAGATATATGGAAAACTGATTTTGTTTATTTTAGGTCTTAATTAAATTACACAATTTCTCTTGTAGCCACCCATCCTATTATGCATTTTAATTGCTTCTACTCGATTAGAGAGAGGCAGGAGGAGAAGGGGACAACAGAGGATGAGATGGCTGGATGGCATCACCGACTCGATGGACATGAGTTTGAGTGAACTCTGAGAGTTGGTGATGGACAGGGAGGCGTGGCATGCTGTGAGTCATGGGGTCGCAAAGAGTGGGACACAACTGAGCAACTGAACTGAACTGAACTGAATCCATGACAATTTGAATAAAAAGCTTTAACATGTAAAATGAAGACATACAAATCAAATTATGGTTAGTATGCACCAACCTCTGCTCCTGTGGCTTGTTTAACCCTCACAGCCATATCAGACAGGCTCTATAATTATCCCCATTTTACAGAAGGGGAGACTGAAGCTTAAGGATTAGGCATGACTGGTAGTGAGCAAGGGACTACTTCATCAGTCTAGGTTCAAAGGTCATACCTTAACCTCCACATCTCTTTGCTTCCCTCCTTTATTTATTTGGCTGCTCTGGGTCTTAGCTGCAGCACACAGGACCTTTAGTTTGAGTATGCTCTTCATTGCGGCATGCAGGATCCCTGAACAGGCATCAAACCTGGGCCCCCTGCATTGGGAGCATGGAGCCTTTGTCACTGGACCACCAGGAAAGTCTCCCTGTTGCCTCCTTTTAATAAATTTTAGGGGTTTCCCAGGCTTCCCAGTGGTTAAGAATCTACCTTGCAATGCGAGTGACATCAGCTCCATCCCTGGTCCAGGAAGATCCCACATGCCATGGGGCAACTAAGTCTGTTGGCCACAACTGCTGAGGCCTGTACACCTAGAGCTCATGCTCCGGAACAAGAGAAGCCCGAGCACCACAACTGCTGAGGTCCTTTAATGGACCGGAACCTGATGGTCCGGAGTCGGCCGATAAGAAAGTAAAGGAGAGAGAAAGAGGCTGATATTCCTTGGTTTATGCAGAAAGCCAATAAAACCCCTGCATGGGGCTGGCTCTGTTCACGAAGGCCTCAGGCACCCTCTCTATGGGGTGAAGGTGCAGAGCACCTTCTCAAGAGGATCTTAGAAGCCCTGGCCGGAAAGTGAACTCAGAGAGCCTCTGTGCTCCAGGGGATCGCCTGAAAAAGAGAGAGGGAGAGAGAGAGAGAGAGAGAGAAAGCAAGACACGGGGACCAAAGCTCTGATGGAGCAAGGTGTTGTAATCAACATGGTGTGGGCATATATACTGTAGTTATTCTCAGCAAAGATAAAGATTAAAATTCCAGACTTACAAAACATAGGCGATCCATATTAAAGAGAGAGAGTTGTAAATAATCACTTTTACCATATGGTTCATAAAAAGGAAGAGGGTACTTATCACCTATAGAAAAACTAACAGAGGAAATGCCTGGATTCCTCAGCCCCCAGGAAAGGCTTGCCTCTCCTCTTAAGGAATTAATAAGGAACAGAGAATTCCTGACAGATCCAGAACAGCACACAGGAGGCCTCCTGTTAAATGCCTCCTGACACGCAACTAGAGAGCAGTCCCCACTCTGAAACTAGAGAAAAGCCCGTATACAGCAGCGATGACACCGCACAGCCAAAAATAAATAAAATAAATATTCGCATTAAAAAATTTTTTGTCAGCAAGGCTGGAGAATCATCTCTTGCTGCTGGAGTCTTCAAGTGAGGGTCATGGCCCCGGTACACGGGCAGGAGACTCCACTTGGCTCCACACTGACACAGTCTCCACCCGAAGCAGAACCAGGTGCAGATGGCATTTCTGGTCCCAGGTGCCCTGTCAAGAGGTTTGGAAAGCCTGGTGTCAACGATCTTGTGCTTAGCTTATAGGTCATAGAACCAATCCCTGTAACCACTCCCTGCTCGGTCCCCTGGCTTCCTCTCTATTTCCATTTATCAAATCCTCTCAGGAAAGAGAACAATGTTCAAGGCACATTCTTCCCCTAATTTAGGCATTTCCAGTTCACAGGAGTCCTCGACCAGGCTTGGCTGAGAGGTAGATTGGGCTGTTTTACTGAGAAGGGCTTGCAGTTACTTTGAAGGAGTTTCCTGCCTCATCGGGGCATCTTCTTAAGATACTGAATGAACTGGTGGGGCTGGAGCTGCTGGGAGTCCAGGAGGATCAGCTCAACCAGATTTGCATCCAACATGTCTCCCTCTACACACTACAGAATGGCTAATCAATCCTGAAAACCCTGCAGACCTTACCAGTCTTCAAAGACCGGGTGTCAGCTCTAGTCTGAGGTATAGACCTAAGAAGACAAAAGAGCTTTTCACCACATGGGGGACATCGCCTACATCTGAATGAGGGGTCTCTGAAAGACTTGCAAAGGCAAAGTCCAACACCATTTTCCTGGGATCCTCCCCTGGAGTGTAGCCAAAAGAGAGACTGTGCCAAACCCCAGATCGCTGTGCTCCTCTTACCAGCTATGTGTGCCCTTGAACAAGCCACTGACCCTCACGGTATCTCTGTTTCACTTGTAAAGTGGAGATAAAGACCTGCCTCATAGGTTGGTGTAAGATGTCAGCAGCTTAGGGAAGTACATAGACAATAGTAAACGCTCGACAGATAGTTGCTACACTGCTTCTATTACCTCTGCACCCTTCCTCAAATGCCATGGACATACCTATCATCTGTCTTCTTTTTTTTCCCTCTGATTTCCAGGAATAGTTTTCTAGGGGTGGGGAATTAGTCACTGATGATAGTTTCTCCATCATACCCCAAACCAGAAGGCTTGGCCCTATGGAATCTATTCTAAAATGCAGTATTAACCCACTCATTTCTCAGTACTGCCAATGTCACCACCTGGCCCAGGCTCTGCCATTATCTCACCTGGATATCTTCACCAGTCTCCCAACTGACATTCTTGCTTCTATTTGCACAAAGACAAAGATGGACAATTAAAACCATAAAAGCAATTCTCTCTCCTCTCTTCTCATCTCCTCCCCTCCTTCCTCCTTTCCCTTCCTCTTTTCTTCTTCTTCTCTCTCCCTCTCCTCCTTAAAACCTTTTCAAATCTTCCCACTGTACTGAAAATAAAAGTCAAACACTTTATACTGGCCTGCAAAGCTTGTACCTCTCTCTAGTTTCATCTGCCCCTTTTCCTGGAACAACTCTGCTTCAGCCACCCAGGTCTTCTGCTAAAACACAAGTTATTTCCAGCCTCAGGAACTTTGTTTCCTCATACTCCTCTCTCATTATCATGTGGGGAGCTTCTTCTTAACCTTAAGGTCTCAGCCTAAGTATTAGCTCCATTCCAGAATTTTCCATACCATCCTGCCTCAGCATGTTCCTTCGGGTGCTTCTTTATCTCGGCTTCTTTTTCCCTTCAGAGCACCTGTATCAGTCAGCTATTGCTGTGTAACAAACTATCTCAAAACTCCATGGCTTAAAATCACAATCCTATATTATCACTCACATCTGAAGGTTGGCTGGGCTCAGCTGGGCACAGCTGTGTTCCTCGGGGCAGGGCTATGGGTTGTTTAGGGGAGCATCTCAGCTCCATATGTCTCTCATCATCCTGCTAGAACCAGACACGTATGTTTTTCTCACAGCAATGGTGGAGGAGCAATAGAGTAAGCAGAAACGTATAAGATCTCCTGAGACCTATGCTCAAAATTGACATACCATCTCTTTTGTCAGAAAACAGAGATTTACAATAATATCCTGTGAACTGAGAAGGAACTTTAAGACAGCAAAACAAAGCGGGCAAATTCATAAAATGAAATTATGAAGTTTATTTTTGGTAGCTTACCTACAGACAGGATTGGGCAGATGATCCAGAGGCATTTTCTGCGGCACTCCAATACGCCAAAAAGGGTATGCTGCTGTTCAGTTGCTACATTGTCTGACTATTTGTGACCCCATGGACTGCAGCACACAGGGCTTCCCTGTCCTTCACTGTCTCCTGGAGTCTACTCAAATTCATGTCCACTGAATCAATAATGCTATATAACCATCTCATCTTCTGCTGCCCTCTTCTCCTTTTGCCTTCAATCTTTCCCAGCATCAGGGTCTTTTCCAATGAGTTGACTCTGCATCAGGTGGCCAAAGTATTGGACCTTCAGCTTCAGAATCAGTCCTTCCAATGAATATTCAGAGTTGATTTCCTTTAGATTGACTGGTTTGATCTCCTTGCTGTCCAGGGGACTCTCAAAAGTCTTCTCCAGCACCGCAATTCAAAAGCATCAGCACTCAATCTTCTTTATGGTCAAACTCTCACATCTATACATGATTACTGGAAAAACCATAGCTTTGACTATCAGACCTCTGATGGCAATTGATGTCTCTGCTTTTTAATATGCTCTCTAGGTTTGTCATAGCTTTCCTTCAGCAATCGTCTTTTAATTTCATCCCTACAGTTACCATTTGCAGTGATTTTGGAACCCAAGAAAATAAAGTATGTCACTATTTCCACCTTTTCACCTACTATGTGCCATGAAGTGATGGGACCAGATGCCATGGCCTTAGTTTTTTGAAACCTGAGTCTCAAGCCAGCTTTTTCATACTCTTCTTTCACACTCATCACTTTCTGCCATTAGAGTGATATCATCTGCATATCTGAGGTTATTGATATTTCTCTCAGTAACCTTGATTCCAGCTTGTAATTAGTCCAATCCAGCATTTCACATGATGTACTCTGCATAGAAGTTAAATAAACAGGGTGACAATATACAGCCTTGTGGTACTCTTTTCCCGAATTTGAACTAGTCTGTTGTTCTGTGTCTGGTTCTAACTGTTGCTTCTTGACCTGCATTCAGGTTTCTCAGGAGACAGGTTAGTGGCCTGGTACTCCCATCTCTTTAAGAATTTTCCACAGTTTGTTGTGATCCACAGAGTCAAAGTTTTTAGTGTAGTCATTGAAGCAGAAGCAGAGGTCTTTCTGGAATTCCTTTGCTTTCTCTAAGATCCAATGAACATTGGCAATTTGACCTCTGGTTCCTCTGCCTTTTCTAAATCCTGCTTGTATATCTGAAAGTTCTCGGTTCAGGTACTGCTGAAGCCCAGTTTAAAGGAGTTTAAGCATAATCTTGCTAGCATGTGAAACGAGCAAAACTGTACAGTAGTGTGGACACGACAAAATGGCATTGCCCTTCTTTGGAACTGGAATGAAAACTGGCTGTCCTCTGGCAACCGCTGAGCTTTCCAAATTTGCTGGCATTTGAGTGCAGCATTTTAACAGCATCATATTTTAGGATGAAATAGCTCAGCTGGAATCCCATCACCTCCACTAGCTTTGTTCATAGTAATGCTTCCTAAGGCCCACTTTACTTCACATTCCAGGATGTCCGGATCTCAGTAAATGACCACACCATCATGGTTTCCAGACTTTTTCTGTATAGTTCTGTATATTCTTTTTTTTTTTTTTTAGTTCTGTATTTTCTTGCCACCTCTTCTTAATCTCTTCTGCTTCTGTTAAGTCCGTATCACTCTGTCCTTTATTGTGCCCATCCTTACACGAAATATTCCCTTTTCATCTCCAATTTTCCTGAAGAGATCTCTAGTCTTTCCCATTCTATTGTTTTCCTCTATTTCTTTGCACTGTTCATTGAAGAAGGCTTCCTATCTCTCCTTGCTATTCTCTGAAACTCTGCATTCAGTTGGGTATACCTTTCCCTGTCTCCCTTGCTTTTTGCATGTCTTCTTTCCTCAGGTATTTGTAAAGCCTCCTCAGACAACCACTTTATCTTGAATTTCTTTTTCTTTGGGATGGTTTTGGTCACTGACTCTTGTACAGTGTTACAAACTGCTTCGTGAATCACAGCCTTGTCATGGTGAAGGGGCTTGCATAACTCAATTAAGTTATGAATGCCGTGTAGGGCTATCCAAGACAGATGGGTCATAGTGGAGAATTCTAACATAATATGGTCCATGGAAGGAGGGAATGGCAAACCGCTCCAGTATTCTTGCTGGGAGAACCCCATGAACGGTATGAAAGGCAAAAAGATATGACACAGGAAGATGAGCACCCCAAGTCAGAAAGTGTCCAGTATGCTTACTGGGGAAGACCAGAGGGCAATTACTAGTAACTTCAGAAAGAATGACATAGCTGGGCTGAAGTGGAAATGATGCTCAGTTGTGAATGTGTCTGGTGGTGAAAGTAAAGTCTGATGCTGTAAAGAACGATACTGCATTGGAACCTGGAATGTTAGGTCCATGAATCAAGGTTTTGGATGTGGTCAAGCAGGAAATGGCAAGAGTGAAAGAAGATATACTAGGAATCAGTGAAGTAAAATGGACTGGAAAGGGTGAATATAATTCAGATGACCATTATATCTACTACTGTGGGTAAGAATCCCTTAGAATAAATGGAGTAGCCCTCATAGTCAACAAAAGAGTCCAAAATGCAATGCCTAGGTGCAATCTCAAAAACAACAATGATCTCTATTATTCCCAAACCACTCAACGTTCAAGTCTATGCCCCAACCACTAATGCTGAAGAAGCTGAAGTTACCAGTTCTATGAAGACTTACAAGACCTTCTAGAACTAACACCCAAAAAAGATGTCATTTCCATCATAGGGGATTGGAAGGCAAAATTAAGAAGTCAAGAGATACCTGGAATAACAGGCTAGTTTGGCCTTGGTGTACAAAATGAAGCAGGGCAAAGGCTAACAGAGTTTTGTTAAGAGAACACACTGGTCATACCAAACACCCTTTGCCAACAACACAAGAGAAACTCTACATATGGACATCACAAATGGTCAGTACGGAAATCAGACTGATGATACTTTTTGCAGCTGAAGATGGAGAAGCTCTATATAGTCAGCATAAACAAGAGAGGGAGCTGACTGTAGCTCAGATCATGAGCTCCTTATTGCAAAGTGGTAGTCACTCAGTAGTGTCTGACTCTTTGCGACCCCATGGTCTGTCCATGGAATCCTTCAGGCAAAAATACTGGAGTGGGTTGCCATTTCCTCCTCCAGGGATCTTCCTCACCCAGGGTTCGAACTCACGTCTCCTGAGGCTCCTGCATTGCAGTCAGATTTTTTTTTTTTAACTACTGAGCCACCCGGGAAGCCCTTACTGCAAAATACAGGCTTAAATTAAAGAAAGTAGGGAAAACCACTTGGCCATTCAGGTACGATCTAAATCAAATCCCTTATGATTATACAGTGGAGGTGACGAAAAGATTCAAGGAATTAGATCTAGTAGACAGAGTGCCTAAAGAACTATGTGAACTATGGAGGTTTGTAACATTATACAGGAAACATTGACCAAAACCAAAATGGGTATATAGGGATTTAAAGAGCCTGAATCTAAAAACAGAATCTGACTACCAAGCAAGAAGCAAGTCAACAATGACAGGAATTGGGACTTTTTCTTCTCCCTGGGGGTCTTATGACCATTCACCATCTGCATCAGCAAAAGGCATTCTTCCAGTCTTCATACCAGATGAAGGCAAGGTTAAAAGATGATAGGCAACTTATTTGGCTTGGGCACATTCCCTGAGAGTAGGCTGAAGCTCAGTCACACAGAAAGGGGTGGGGGTTATGATGTGGGCCTAAGATGGGACTGACAAAATAGAGTCGGTGTGGTTCAACCACACATACATCCCACTGGCCAAAGCAAATCTCATGGTTAAGCCCAAAGTCGTGTTTTTGTTTCTCCCTTCTTCACTAGAACATAAGCTCTGAGCGAGCAAGGCCTTTATCTGTCTTATGTATCTTCACCTAGAATAATGTCAGGCATGTGATAGATGTTCAACCAGTCCTTTATACATGTGAATGAACTCCTGAACCAAAAATGTATGCTGAAATCCAAACAACATCCTATAAAATCATCATGACTGTTGGCTTTTCAGAAATACCTCTGGTTGGAGATGGCCTTGGACACAAGCTTCTCTTATGATGGAGTTCTTTATTACTCATGTAAACTACACACTACTTGTCAGCAGCTCTGGACATGGCCTGAGAACCACAAGAGCCACCTCACGGTCCAAAACGGCAGAGAAAGCCCGTGAAAGTGGCACTGACCAGGACAAAGACCATGCAAGGTATTTTCCATCCCGGACATGGCAGAGCCAATAAAGTTCAGAGCAGAGCCCAGCCCCAAACTCTCCTGGTCTCAACCTTAATTACTCTTCAGAGAAGGAAGTGGCAGCGGGCAGAGGTAGAGAGTGAGGTGCAAAGGCTGATGGGGTTCCCTTTGCACCTCTTGTGAAGCATGAGGTCCACAAGAGGTGCAAACTCATGAAGAGCATCCAGGCATGTGTGAAAGCCAGCAGTCCTTGGAGTGAAGAGGCTTAGCTCAGCTGGTGATCACGCCAAGCAACTCGGGATAAGGTCTCTGACCTCTCTGTGCTTCAGTATCTTCCTATGAAACATGACACTAAAGCCTTCACCACCCCAAAGGGCAACATTGAGGAAGATACATTGGGTGAAGCCCACATTTCCACCGGAATCATGTGTTTCCACCCAGGCTCAGAACCAGTGGATTCTAAAATTTTTCTGATTAGACATACATGAAATGGGAACCCGCTCCAGTGTTCTTGCCTAGAGAATCGCAGGGACGGGGGTGCCTGGTGGGCTGCAGTCTATGGGGTCATGCAGAGTCGGACATGACTGAAGTGACTCAGCAGCAGCAGCAGTGAGCATTCTTAATATATGCTAGTTCTTATTTGTAAATTACATAAATGTACTTTTGAATATTGTTAGTGGCCTCTGCACTTTCATTATTCATATTATCTTAGATCTATGTTTTTTGGCAGTAATTTTTAAGTCTTTTAGGCTTTTTGTGCTCTTAAATACTTTACAGATACCTTTAAATACTAACATTAGTGGCCTCTTGCACTTGCATTATTCATACTATCTGATTTATTTATTTATTTATTTGCAGTGATTTTTTAGAAGCTTTTTAGGTGTTTTGATGAGGGATTCAGTAAAACTAGAAGAGGGCACCAGCAACCCACTCCAGTATTCTTACCTGAAAACTCCTGCAGAAAGAGGAGCATGGCAGGCTACAGTCCATAGCGTCACAGAGTCAGAGCTGACTAACGTGACTTAGCAAGCACGCGTGCTCAGGAAAACTAAAAGTAATACGTCCTGTCACTTATATCATCCTTACCAAGGCACTTTTCTAAATGTTCTAAAGATGTTTAATTCCCGTAGTATCACCATGAGATGGGCCTTAATATTAGTCCCATTCAAATGATGAAGACATGAAAGTAGACAGTGAGCAAGCCAGGGCTCAAAATAGCAGAGTGAGGATTCGAACCAGAGCCGTCTGGCTCAGAAAGCATCAAAACACACCGGGACGCGTCAAAAGCTTTGATGTCCCAAACACTGCGCGCAGGGAGGGCGTCACCGGCAGCCTCTTCAAGGCAGGAAGCTCTCACGTACTCAGTGTCCCTTCTGCTTTACTTGCGCAACAAGCTACGGAGCTGACAGACAAACCAAGAAAGGGCGCAAAGATCAAAGTGTCACTATTTTAAGAATTTTTAAAATTCAATTGTTTCAGTTAAAATGGAGGTTAGAGTCCTGTCCTACCTCACTTTGGAAGCCACTACTCCGGTGTGGAAGTAGCTGTAACACAGCGTCGCGACCACCAGGGGGCGCCATAAACCAACCGGCCCTGATCGGCAAGGGCCAAACCTGTTGACGGCACTCACAACCTGAACACCTTTCTGCCGAGTTTGCTTTGCTCCTTAGCCATCAGACTCATCCAGTTTGAAAGATGGGCCTGTCTTAATTCCAAATCCTTCTCAGCGCTAGGCCTGGGAGGACGAAAAGCCTGGGTGTTAGTCTCTGCTAATACCCGGATGGGCAATGACCTTGCCATTCTCAGGGAGTCCCAGAGCTAGAAGGTAACACAAAGGGGCATTGCCCTCACCTGCTGTCTCCACATCTACCACCTCCTGCAGACAGATTTTAAAAAGATCTCTTTTTAACGATTTCAGGGGCTTCCCTGGTGGCTTAGACAGTAAAGAATCTGCCGGCAATGCGGGAAACCTGAGTTTGACGCCAAGGGTGGGGAAGATCCCTGGAGAAGGAAATGGTTACCCTCTCCAGAGAATGTTCAAACTACCATACAGCTGCACTCATTTCACATGTTAGCAAGGTAATGCTCAAAATCCTTCAAGCTAGGCTTCAATAGTACATGAACCAAGAACTTCCACACGTACAAGTTGGGTTTAGAAAAGGCAGAGAACCAGATATCAAATTGCCAACATCCACTGGATAGTAGAAAAAGCAAGAGAACTGCAGAAGGAGTCTGCTTCATTGACTACACTGAAGTCTTTGTGTTCAGTTCAAACTCAGTTGTGTCCAGCTCTTTGCGATCCTATGGACTGCAGTATGCCAAGCTTCAAGAGATGGGAGTACCAGACCACCTTACTTGGTTCCTGAGAAACCTGTACGCAGGAGAAGAAGCAACAGTCAGAACCGGATATGGAACAATGGACAGGCTCAGAATTGGGAAAAGACTCTGACAAGGCTGTATATTGTCACCCTGCTTATTTAACTTCTGGGCAGGGTACATCATGCTAAATACAAGGCTGGGTGACTCACAAGCTGAAATCAAGATTCCGGGGAGAAACAACAACTTCAGATATGCAGATGTTGTCACCCTAATGGCCAAAAGCAAAGAAGAACTAAAGAGTTTCTTGATGAAGGTGAAAGAGGAGAGTGAAATAGCTGGCTTAAAACTCAACATTCAAAAAACGAACATGATGGCATCCAGTCCTATCCCTTCGTGGCAAATACATGGCGGGAAAATGGAAACTGTGACAAACTTTATTTTCTTGGGCTCCAAAATCACTACAGATGGTGACTACAGCCATAAAATTAAAAGACACTTGCTCCTTAGAAGAAAAGCTAAGACAAACCTAGACAGCATATTAAAAAGCAGAAATGTCACTTTGTCGGCAAAGGTCTGTATAGTCAAAGCTATGGTTTTTCCAGTAGTCGCATATGGATGAACATAAAGATTGAACCATAAAGAAGGCTGAGCGCCAAAGAATTGATGCTTTTGAACTGTGGTGTTGGAGAAGACTCTTGAGAGTTCCTTAGACAGCAAGGAGATCAAACCAGTCAATGCTAAGGGAAATGAACCCTGAGGTTCATTGGAAGGACTGATGCTAAAGCTCCAATACTTTGGCCACCTGATGCAAAGAGCCAACTCATTGGGAAGGACCCTGATGCTGGGAAAGATTGAGGGCAGGAGGAGAAAGGAGCAACAGAGGAGGAGATGGTCAGATGGCATCATCAACTCAATGGACATGAGTTTGAGCAAACTTCAGGAGATAGTGAAGGGGAAGCCTGGCGTTCTGCAATCCATGGGGTCACAAAGAGTAGGACACGACTGAAGGACTGAACAACAACAACTCACTTCAGTATTCTTGCCTGGAGAATTCCACGGACAGAGGAGTCTGGCCTGGGAAACGCCTGTTAGGACATTCTGCTTAAAAAAAAACCCTCTAACTCACACAGGCATCATCCAAACTTCTGAGGTTAACATGAGTGACTTTTGGCTTTGGGACTGCATGGGAGGACCCTAACCTGGACTCTCCAAGGTGGCCTCTGAGGCTGGGCAGATGCAGAATGTGACAGCACTGAACCAGAGTGTGAGTCAGAGGAAAGAGCTCTGACAGGTTCACTGCCACAGGCCCAGGGACCAAGAGTGTCACTCACTCCAGCGGTACCTGCACCTTTTTTTTTTTTTTCTTTTTTTGGTACCAGGATCTTATATTCCTTTCCACCAAAGAAAGGGCAATGCCAAATCCCACAGAATACCGTGGGTGAGTTTGCAGCATTAGAAGGCGGGACTCCATGCTCATACCAGTAGAAAACATCATTCATTAATTCCATTCTGTGCCCCAGAGAAGAATGTTTTGACCATTAGGAATATAGCAGTGAAGGTAACAGAGGAGATCTCTGGTTTCCAGGAGCTTCCATTTTAGAGGGGGAGGCAGACAAAAACAAGTAAGAAATGTCCTACAGAGTGAAGCTGACGAAACAGACAGTGTGATAACAAAGCTCTGAGGAAAGGCTGCATCCTGATTGGAGTTGTTGTTCAGTTGCTAATTCGTGTCCGACTGTTTACAACCCCATGGACTGCAGCACGCCAGGCTTCCCCATCTTTCCCTATCTCTCAGAGTTTGCTCAAACTCATGTCCATTGATTTTGATCTTGATTGGGGTATTGCTACCCTCAAATGGATGTATACCTTTGTCAAAATTTCCTATGCTGTACATTTAAGATAGGTACATTTTATCTTCATAAGTAGAATTTATCTTAATAAAAAACTTTCTTAAATAATGCAAAGAGTGGCTGGAGAAGGAAGACATTACTAGGATGATCAGGATGGCCTCTTTGCAGAGGGGACATCTGAGGTGAGACTTGAAAAATGAGAATGAGCTAGAATAAGAATGAACTAGTTAGCCACGGTAACCATGCAGCTGAGATACTTCAGGAGGAGAAACCTGCGTGTTCAACTAGCCCAAGCTGAGAATGTGTTTGGAGGCATGAGGAGGAAACCATGAGCAAAGGGAGCAGGAGAGCAGGCATGTGAGCTGAGGCTGGGGACATAGCCAGGGGCTGCCGAGGAGGTCTTGCAGGTCTGTGTAGGAGTTCATTCTAAGTGCGGTCGGAAGTCTCTGAGAGGAATGAGAGGAAATGGAGGAAAGAGAGCTCCTGAGCCTGGTAAGCCCCAGGCCGTCTCCAGGCAGAGTCTACAGAAGAGGGAGGACGAAGTGGCGAAATCAAGAAACTACCCGAGAACTGACATTAGGGGTCTAAGTTGTCCAGGGTAGGCATTGTGCCCACAGATGGAAAGGACAGCAGGGAACGGGCAGGACGTAGGGAGTCAGAAAGAGCCAGGTTCACCTGGAGGGCTCCTAGGCCTGGAGTATTCCACAAGTGGGCACCAATATATGCCTCCTGAAATGAGCCCCAGGAACACAGTTGAAAAGTGAGTCAGAAGAAAAGGGACAAGGCTGAATGCCATCAGCAGGAAGGGCACTGCCCAACCACTGACCTGAGCTCCCTGTATGCCCACTCCTAGGAGTCCAGCAGCCATCTTGTAGACACAGCCTAGGAAGTCCAGTGTTCCAGGAAAACAGGTGCCTGGTTGGTCCATATGGTGCCTACATTAATCCACAAGTCTGCAAGGCAAAGTGCTTCTCTCATATGGTCGGGTGACTGAAATATCAGCAGTGTGTCCCCAAAATGCCTGTACCCCTCATTGTTTCTGTCTGGTAGATACCTTTGGGTTGTCAGCTGTGCACTCTCAGAATGAAGAAAACCAACTGAAAGCTGCCACCCCAAACATCTAAATGACCTGGAGAAAGAAAAGCTAAGCTGGATATCTGAGATGGGGCCATCTGTTGTTATCTGAGAATGGAAGCGATCTCACCAAAGTGAAATAAGTTGGAACTAACTGCTGGGCAGGAGCAAGAAAAGAGAGGGGCAATTTCAGCATGTCATTCAGGCTTACACAGCGAAGGCTCCTCCCCTGAGGCACACTACCTTTCCAAAAAACACCCTCTTTCTCATCTCTCTCTGTCTGGGATCTTAATTAATTCCAATGTTAAATGAATGACAAAGCAAAAGAACTAAAGCTTCCTCAGTTCACTAATTGCTTTTACTCACAATCATATGGTGGCTTTGAGATGGCCTAGAAGGGAATGAGCTTCAAGAAGTGTGGATGCTAGGAGTTGGAGGTCTGGGGTCAGCCCTGCTTTGGCCTATTTCTCTCAGACTGTTTCTCATGACTGGGCATTATTCCAGGCTTCAAAGTTATACATTTTCTAATCTGCTAAACAGGATCATGCAACCAGCTATTGGCAACATTTGTGTCTAACTTCACTTTCCAAAGTAGCTCGGGCTTGGAAACCCACTCCAGTGTTCTTGCCTGGAGAACTCCAGGGACGGGGGAGCCTGGTGGGCTGCCGTCTATGAGGTCGCACAGAGTCGGACACGACTGAAGCAACTTAGCAGCAGCAGCAGTAGATTGAAAAATGATGCCCAAAATATAAGGTCCTGATGCCTGGAACCTATAAATGTTATCTTATATGGAAAAAAGATCCTTGCAAATGTGCTTAAAGATTTTGTAAGGAAGAAATTATGGTGGAATATGGACCTTATGTGAATTCCTGGAGTGAAGGAGAAAAGCCTTTCTTTTTAGGACATCCAGGAAATTGTAAGATGAAGAATGAAGAAACAAGTTTACTAACCTGTGCTGTGGAATAGCTTTCATATTTACATCGAACCGATTGTTGCTTTTAACATATACAGATACAATGACTCCCTGTAGGAGATATTGTTCATATCACTTGTTTCTGTGTACACACACCTGATCATTAACAGCCAGCACCTGTGTTCTTCAGCCACCAGAGTCTGTGCTGCCTGTGTACACTGCAAGCTGATGTGCTTAGGGAATTAATGGCTCCCTCCTCCCCCAAGAGCAGCCCTCTACCACTGCCTGATGAAGGGTGGTATTTAAATACCCCGGCTGTCTCGCCTTGCAGTGGGAGAACTCTGAGGTACACTCTACCATGTTCCCAAAGGTCTTCGGTAGGACTGAGCTGTAGTTGCCCAGGTGGTAACTTAATAACAAACCCTATAATGGCTTCCTTCCTTTCCTTCCCTTTCCTTTCACACTTTCCTATTCCACCTTGTCTGTGGAATCAACTCCCAAACTAAGTTTGAATCCAAACTAAAACACAATTGTGTGTCATCTAGTGATAATGTCAAAAGCATACATTTAAGGCACTTCATTTATTTGAACCTGAGCAAAATGACCTTGCTGGTCCTAACAGAAGCTCCAAATGGGCAAGAGATAGAGTATTAGCTCTTGACAGGGCATGTCAAAGCTGACCAAGTCATTGGTTTGAAGATGCTAGAATGTGTAGCCAGTATGGAGAGTCACTGATGTGAAAAGGACCACTTGGGCCTCTGGTCAGCCATGCAGCCAGATGCCTACAAGACTTTCCTTGTAGAGAAGAGGCCCTCCCTTGCTCAGGAGAGAGGGATGTTCTGCAGCCTCCCCACCTTTTAGGGCCCTGGGGCATCCAGGTTCCTAGATGAGGATGGATTGTATCCTATCAGCAAGTGCTTACAAAGGGGCTTCCCTGGTAGCTCAGTGGAAAAGAATCCACCTGCAATGCAGGAGACACAGGAGACAGGGGTTTGATCCCTGGGTCGGGAAGATACCCTGGAGGTAACCCATGGCAACCCACCCCGGTATTACCTGGGAAATCCCATGGACAGAGGAGCCTGCCAGGCTATAGTACTATGGACTCGCTAAGAGTCGGACATGACTGAAGTGACTTAGCAAGCACAGGATAATTTTGGATCAATTAGAACTGTTTAGGGAAATCTAGGATTTCTTGGGGTTTTTTATGGCCTTTTGGACTGAAAGGGCCTAGATCTATTAAAATAGATTTAAATTCATTAAAATAGATTTAAAGCAAATGTGAATTTTTAAGGCACTTTAGGGAAGTATGAAGCTTAAGACCTTTTAGAGTCTATTGTGATCCTTAGGTCATGTAGAGTTGTTTGAGTTAGTTTAGGTAATTTGGGGCTTAAGATTTTAAGCATCTCAAGAAACTTGAGGATGTTTTGTGCTGTTTGGGATTTAGGGTTTAGTTCTGTTTAGGGTCTTTGAGGGCACTTTAGAATGTAGGGTGGGTTTTAGTCTTAGGATCCTTTGGGCTCATGCGGCTTCTAGCCGTGTTCGGAGTGTGATTTGTGAACCAGCACAGAGGCTCAGTTGCCCTGCGGCATGTGTAATCTTCGTGGACTGAGGAGAGAAGCCATGTCCCCTGCACTGACCACTGGGCCACCAGCGAAGCTCTATTATGATCATTTTAAATTCAGCTTCTACTTGTCAGTGGCTCATGGATGTTGTCGTTTGTTCTTTCTGCTGAGTTAGCTGAGGGGCTTTCCTGGTGGCTCACATGGGAAAGAATCTGCCTGCAACTTAGGAGACCCAGGTTGGATCCCTGGATTGGGAAGATCCCCTGGAGAAAGGAAAGGCTACACACTCTAGTATTCTTGCCTGGAGAATTCCATGCAAAGAGGAGTCTGGCAGGCTGCAGTCCATGGGGCCACAAAGAGTTGGATGTGACTGAGCTTAGTTAACTAAAGGATTCTGGTCAGACGACTAATAATTTTTGTGACGACTCGTGCTATTGCCAAAATTTGGAAAAGGAACTTTAACAATTTAACTCATTACATTTCTGTAAATATGTCCCTTGCCTTTAAAAATCTTTCCTTGGAGTCATTTTGGATTCCAGACTTTTTACAGTCCAGATATTCAATATGTGTGGGAGTTCTCATCAGCAGTTTGTTCCTGAAATTACACTTCAGACATCTCTAAGACATAATTATTTGCATTAATAAGATGACCCATGCTTGTCCTGTTCCTTTGATCCAAACTTGGGTACAAACTACACTCTGGGAGGGGCTTCCCAGGTGGCGTCAGTGGTAAAGAATCCACCTGCCAGTGCAGGAGACAAAAGAAACACAGGTTCGATCCCTGGGTCAGGAGGATCCCCTTCAGGAGGGCATGGCAACCCACTCCAGTGTTCTTGCCTGGAGAATCCCATGGACAGAGAAACCTGGAGGGCTACAGTCCATAAGGTCACATGACTGAAGTGACTTAGCAAGCACATGCACACCTCGGGAGCCCAGGTTTCTCTCAGTAATGTTCCTGATCCCTTAAATGGTTTTGCAGGCACAGTTAGGGTGACACTGAAAGTCACAAGTTTGAATTTGAACTGTGTTCAATTTTACAACTTAACATTTAAATCAGCATTATCAAAATAGTGATAAATAAAATATCCACATTATAGTCTGCCTTCCACCAAAACATGGGTAGATTTCAGCACTACTCTAAAGTTTAAATTTAACATTTAAACTCTAATTTATGACTTTTCTTAAACATCTTACATATTAAAATTGTGATAAGCTGCTTTTTGGCCAGTGCACACAGGGACCATATTTATCACCCACACTGGGACATTTTGAGAACAAAAGGGGGTGCTATTGATAATCACACTAGAGCAACAGACATACGTTGGAGTTGTCCTGAGCAACCAGGACTTACAGCCCCTACCAATGAGCCCATAGTTTTAACACTGCTAAACTTGTGTATTTATAAAACATAAATTACCATTATGATATAAAGTTAGTTTACATAGTTATACAACTACATACTTAAATAATAAGTAAAAATTTTTACTTTGTTTGGTTGCCTCTTTTTTCCCTGCATTCCTTCCACCCCCTATTTTGTCTGTCAGTTTTTATCCAGGTTCAATTTTCAGTGGGTTTGCTTGCATCTAAGTGTTCCAGGAAAACCTACTTGAATGTGTTCAGAACTTTACAGTAAAGTCTTGTTCTCATAGCAAACTCCAGTTAGTAACAGTTTCATTACATAAAACGGATACCAACAGATTATTTCATAAAATCTGTTTTCCTAAAGCGAGACGGAAACTGCCAGCTCCTTTGGCGGCGGCTGTTAGTATTTGTTGGGTGACTTCAGGCACTCTAACTTCTATAAAGTTCACTGCCTGATTTGAGGTCTTAGTAGGACCCCAAAGTAGGACCCTTAATAGGACCATTTATCCTTTGTTTATGTTGCCTACATCCACATACTGTACAGTACAGAAACCTCACTGCTTTATATGTGTTAGCTGTCTGCTCATCTATTTCACTGTTTAATTAATTCAGCACCTAAAAAGCTGCTGCTTGGAGTGAAAATTCTAAATATACAAGCATTGTTTGGTGGCACTGATAAAAATATAGTCTCGGTTGTTATCTTTTTCTAGAGGCCAAACTATGCTGGTCATTCTTTATGCTCCATGGCCAGATATCCTAAAAGGACAACTGTCAATCATATATTTAAATGTTGTAAACCAACTACACAACCTCTCTCTGTGTTAGAGTTCTGCAGAGAAACAGCCAGCAGGATGAAGACATGTATATAGATACAGATAGACAGATAGATATTGATATAATATACAGATATAATATATATCTATATAGATAGAGAGAGAGGGAGAGTTAATTTAAGGAATTGACTCATGCAATTGTGGGAGATGAGGAATCCAAAATCTCAAGGGTAGGCCGGCAGTCTGGAGGTCAGGGAAGAGCCGGTGTTGCAGCTGTAGTCCAAAGGCAGACCGGAGGCAGAATTCCCTCTCCCTCTCCCTCAGTGTTTTTCTGTTAAGGCCTTCAGTTGATTGGATGAGGCCTACTCACATTAGAGACGGTGATCTGCTTTACTCAGTCAATGGATTTCAGTGATGCGTGCATACTAAGTCGCTTCTGTCATGTCCGACTCTTCGTGACTGCAGGGACTGTAGCCCACCAGGCTCCTCTGTCCATGGGATTTTCCAGACAAGAACACTGAGCTGGGTTGCCGTGTCCTTCTCCAGGGGACCTTCCCAACCCAGGGAGCAAACCTGCTTCTCTCATGGCTCCTGCCATTTGTGCCACCTGGTTAATCCCATCTAAAAATATCATCACAGCAATACCCAGACTAGTGCTTGACCAATATCTGGGTGCCATGATCTAGCCAAGTTGTGCATAAAATTAACCATCACCCTTCCCCCATACCATCTGATGGAACTTGGGCCCTAATTGGCAGGTCTCAGGTTTGGCAACTCCTAGGGGGCTGCCACCAACAGAGATAAAACCCAGGTCCCCAACCCGAGACAGTGATTTGACCATTTACAGATGAGGAAACAAGTCCTAGAAAAAGGTTCAATGAATTGGCTCAAAAAAACCCAGGGTAGAGTTAGGACAAAAATCCAGCCTCATTGAACAGCTGTCCCCAGCTATTCCTAAAATTCTTGGTTCCACCGGGGGCCTGAACTCAAGATTCCTAAGGAATATTCTAATTTCACTTTCTATTTGGAAAACTGGAACCGAGTCCAAACACATTAAAACCATAAACTCTGAAGGAAGAATACAAAGCCTTTCCCAGATGCACCTTCACACTCCCATCCCCAACCCTCCTGTAATGCAGCAGACACACATACTCGTCCATCAGAAAATTCTTTTTGAAAACGCTTTATTCAACAAGATCTAAGTCAGGTGCTTTAAAACATATCAAAATGTTATAGAAATTCACAGTTCCCTACTGAGGACTTGTCAAGTTACATTAAGATATCTAAACACATCAGTTTATAAATTCAGAACCAAACATTGAACCAGGTCATGTACCATTGCCTGAAAAGCAAGTTATGATTAAGATAAAAGATACTTCACAAAGCTAAATCAAATGGGGAAACCCTTAAGAAACACTAGCAGTTATACACCAGAAATCAGCAGCTTGGAAAACAGGTCTGTGATCTGCTGCGGAGGCTCCACAGGTAAACTGAGGTTCTCCCTTTACAGCTGGTCCATGTCTAGCACTCGGCTACAACACAGGGAGAGCTGTAACCCCCCATGACAGGTAAATGCGTCAATTCCCTCAGAAAGAGAGGGTGCCACCATTTCTCTATTTTCACCTCTCTAGATCATTTCTCATCTCATCTGCCTCCAACAAGAAGACTTTGTGTAAAACAATTTAAGTAGAGGCTTGACTAGAGAATCTGCACTGCTGCATCAGTGTTCAGGGAGATCTCTGCCTCCTACCTAGGCCTTCACATCATGGTTTGGGCGCTATGTTGGTGTGCTAAGTTGCTTCAGTCCTATCCGACTCTGTGTGACCCCTATGAACTATAGCCTGCCAGGCTGCTCTGTCCGTAAGATTCTCCAGGCAACAATATTGGAGTGGGTTGCCATGCCTTTCTCCAGGGGATCTTCCCGACCTAGGGACTGAATCCGTGTCTGTTAGATCTCCTGCACTGGCAGGCAGGTTCATTACTACTAGGGTCACCTGTGGAATTCCTTTGTTCATACAGAAATTTCTCTTGGAGATGTACCTACGGCACCGTGTTCTCTGTGCTACAGAGCTTTGAAACAGTTTTGTTTTTTAAAGAGAGCATCTCTTTTCTTTAAGAGAGCTTCTTCTCCTTCTGTGATCCATCTCTCCTTCCAATCTCCTAACCCTGAAATAACTGCCCAAACTCCAAAGAATTCTGGCCAAGACATTTTTGCATCAGAGAACAAGGTCTGTGCTTTGAGTGACATTTTTATTTTTTTATCTTTATGTCCTAAAGTCTTATCTACATGAAGTGAAGTGAAGTCGCTCAGTCGTGTCCGACCCTTTGCGACCCCATGGACTGTAGCCTACTAGGCTCTTCTGTCCATGGGATTTTCCAGGCAATAGCCCTGGAGTGGATTGCCATTTCCTTCTCCAGGNTGCTTTGAGTGACATTTTTATTTTTTTATCTTTATGTCCTAAAGTCTTATCTACATGAAGTGAAGTGAAGTCGCTCAGTCGTGTCCGACCCTTTGCGACCCCATGGACTGTAGCCTACTAGGCTCTTCTGTCCATGGGATTTTCCAGGCAATAGCCCTGGAGTGGATTGCCATTTCCTTCTCCAGGAGCTCTGCTGCTTCTTAGCTGTGTGTTCCTAAGCAAGGTACTGGACATCTCAGCTCTGGTGTCTGCTTGAGTTGTAAAATGTGGTAAACCACCTACCAGTTAAAATTGAGTTAAGCAGATTTTATGCCTGGCACATAATAGTTGCTCAGTAAATACTAGTTCCCTATCTTCCATCTTGCTCTTCTATCTCTCTTTCCTTTCTCTCTCTCTGTCTCACACATACATCCCAGGCTATAAAACCTAAGTTAGAACTGAAAGATGTCTGTGAGAGGTCTGCTAGACCTTCACATGTGTTTTCTGCATTTGAAGGAGGGGCTCAGGGAAGGGAGAGTGGTTAGCCCAAGCTGCATAGGCTGGCAAGGGGCAGAGACTGGAGCCCAAGCCCTCTAACCTCCAGGTCTGCACGAGAGCACCTGTACTCTTTGTCCACACTGTCCTGCAAAGTTTGCAGGACACGATTACTGTCCCTTCGTCTCTGGATCCCAGAGGCCTGCATCTTAGCACCTGCTGTCACAGAGCTGGCTCGTAGAAAATAATCTTTCATAACAGACTCAGAAGACTGGCTCCTCCATGAAAAAATCGGACGCATTTCCTCTTGGGCATTCTAGAGTGGCCCTGCATCCAGCATCTCTTTCATTGCTGATACGATTGTTCCTCTTGCCTCTAATCATTTTGAAAACTGTATACTAAGTGTTCATATGACTGGAGCAAAAAGCAAAAGGCAAGTCCCGAATACTCAAGTTGCGAAAGCTTCATAGAAGAGGCAGGAGGAGAGACACTTATATTAGGATAAATGGGTGGATGCACTGTTCCAGTCTTGCCCTCTCTGGGTCTAAAAGGCTCAGCCTTTGTGGACTGCAGTAACAGAATACCTCATACCAGCTGGCTTAATAGCAGCAAACATTTATTTCTCACAGTCTGGAGCTTGGGAAGTCCAAGGTCAAGGTGTCAGCAGAGTCACTGTCTAGTGAGGACCAACTTCCTGGTTTGTAGGCAGCTGTCTTGCTGTGTCCTCCTGTGGAGGAAGGGGTGGGGGCACCCTCTGCAGTCTCTTTTATAAGGGCACTAATCCCATGTATGAGAGCTCCATCCCTATGACCTGATCACCTCCTGGAGGCCCCACCTCCAGACACTATCATATTGAGGGTAGAATTCAACATATGAATTTTGGGAAGACACAAGTAATTCTGTACCAAGCCTTAGATCATGTTCATCTTTTTCCAGGTCCATGGAAAGAAATTATTCCTTAGATTTGATCCAGATGAAGAAACCGTGTCCCTGGGCAATTNACTATCATATTGAGGGTAGAATTCAACATATGAATTTTGGGAAGACACAAGTAATTCTGTACCAAGCCTTAGATCATGTTCATCTTTTTCCAGGTCCATGGAAAGAAATTATTCCTTAGATTTGATCCAGATGAAGAAACCGTGTCCCTGGGCAATTCCCCACTGTCAGAGCCTCTACAAGAGCAAAAGGACAAAGCCAGGCAGCACCAGGAAGCCTCCGACCCGTCCCCCCGGTCCCCGGGAGGAGACAGTGCTGTCCCCAGTGGAGACGACGCTCTGCAGTGTCTGGGGGGAGACCCCCCTGCAGGAGGTGCTGGGAGGTGGCTGCAGGTCAGCTTTGGTTTGTTTGGCAGCGTTTGGGTGAACGACTTCTCCAGAGCGAAGAAGGCAAACAAGAGGGGTGACTGGAGGGACCCTGTTCCCAGGTGAGGCATGATCGAGTAGGCCGTGGGCTGTGACTGCGGCTGTGCAGGGTCCCCGGGCTTTACCTGGGCCAGGCTCTGCAGGCACGTTCGGTGGTCTCCGCCTGCCCTCTGGCAGCCCATTTCTGGGAGAGAGAACCCACTTCCCTGGCAACCGTGATGGCAGGGAGACTGTGTTCTACACCAGGAGAGGGACGGGAACCACCTGGTGGCTTGGAGAGCAGGGATAATTTTCCCAGCGAACATGGCCTGAGTTATGTCTACTTTCTTTGAGTGTTTGGGGTCATTGTTTTTAAATTTCTTATTGGATTATGATCAGGACAACAGCCTGTACGTTTTCTACTTTTGGCATCAAAGTTTGCAGCCAAACACATAATTGATCTTTGCTTACATTTTATATACATAAATGAAGATAAAATGTTCATTAAAAGTAAAACATTCTGATAAAAACCAACCAAACAAAAAAAGTAAAACACTCTGTAAATGTTAAGAACAGGTAGTTGTTTTGATCGCTCAGATTTTCTCCATTCTTGCTTATTTTTTGCTTATTTAATATGCCAAACTCGGAAGAGGAGCATTGACATCCCCCACAGTAGTTGTGTTTTTATAGTTTCTCTTTGTCCTTCTAGGCACTTTAGTGGCTTTGTTTTGCTGCCCTGGGTCGCGGGCATCAGGGTCCCTGACTCTCACAGTTTCTTTGCAGCTTCATTATTAAATAATCCTGTTCCCTCTGTCTGCCTTTAGCCCTAATTCTGTTTCTCTTGATAGTAACAGTGCTGTTCCATGTTTGGTTGGCTCACTCCCTGTACTTTTTTTCCACTTGTTTATAAGTTCATTTTTTTTTTTTCACTTATTTTAGGTATGTTTGTTATCAACAGTGAAGAGTAGGCTTTTGTATCTCTTTAAACTCAAACTGAAACTCCTTGTGTTGAAATTGGGTAACTAGGCTATTTGGATTTTCTTTCATTTGCGGTCTTTCTGTCCCTTGTTTTCTTCTGTTGGATTTATCAGGGTATATCACGTTTCTTTTCTTCCCTTTTTTTAAATTTTAAACCCCTGTTAATTTGCAAGTACTGCTATCCATCCTCATCCTATTGGTGGTAATCTTCTAAATGATATCTGTTCCCCACCCCCCGGGTTAATAACTATCAATTTTTTGATAGCATTAAATTAATAATCTCCCTTATTATTAACACTGGTGTTTCACACACTCTCCTGCCACCCCTCCCTCCTAGTTGGGACTTTTAAAATATTAGTATTTCTACTTCTATACTTTTCTGTCATTTCTACCCCATCTTCTGTGTCTGCTGAGCTGCTGCTGCTGCTGCTAAGTCACTTCAGTCGTGTCCGACTCTGTGTGACCCCATAGACGGCAGCCCACCAGGCTCCCCCATCCCTGGGATTCTCCAGGCAAGAATACTGGAGTGGGTTGCCATTTCCTTCTCCAATGCATGAAAGAGAAAAGTGAAAGTGAAGTCGCTCAGTCTGTCCGACTGTTAGCGATCCCATGGACTGCAGCCCACCAGGCTACTCCGTCCATTGGATTTTCCAGGCAAGAGTACTGGGGTGGGGTGCCATTGCCTTCCCCGGTCTGCTGAGCTAGTTTAGAATTTTAGTTCCAGATTGCTAATTAACTCAATTGTTAGTTATGTATAATTAAGTGATATTAAAAACATATGAAAGGTGTCCTTTGTTCGGCGCCTCCTTGCCTCACACTTGGTTTACATTCTCAGGTGCTCTGCCATGCCTGTAGACCTCAGATCACACAGTAGATGTTACAGGGTCCTGTGCTGATCTCTTCATCCTTTCCATCTTCCTCTACCTTGAATCCTGCTGATTTCATTTCCATTTGGGATGTATTTTTCCTTGAGTAATTACCTCAGATACATGCATAGGTGTTTTTCTGAGTTTTGTTCCTCTCAAATTGTCCCTTAACTTTCACATAAGATGCATGCGTCTTGGAGTCCAGCTGCAGCCTGAGTCTCTCCCCTCACAGAGTGACCCACTGTTGCTTATCGGGGTTCATGGAGGCTTCTCCTCTGTGTCTGCAATTCAGGAAGCCCAGGGGAGTGAGTGTGATCTTGCCCAGGATGGGAGAGGTGCCTCCTTAGCATCGGCTCTCTGCCCTCCTTCCTAACAAGCCCTGCTTTGTGCCGTAGCCACACCTCCTGAACTTGAGACTCTTCTGTACATCCCAAGTTGTCGTCTATGTATTGTTTTGATCAGGAAAAAGGAGAGTATATATGTTTTCTTTTAATGACTCCATTTGGCTGTAAGAGTTTGACAGTTCTGGCAGAGCCATCCCTTTTGTCCTCTGGGACCTGAGCTTCCCCAGGTTTCTCCTGCGTGAAGTGGGAGCCGTGTGCGCACGTAGGACCAGAGGCTGCTGGCATCACCCTGCGGACTGTGGCCTCTCCTCTCTTCCCAGGCTGGTCCTGCATTTCAGCGGGAGCGGCTTCCTGGCCTTCTATAACTGTCAGATGATGTGGCGCTTCTCTTCCCCGGTGGTCAGTCCCACCTCTGACATCTTGTCGGAAAAGTTTCACCGAGGACAGGCCCTGGAGGCTCTGGGCNCCCTGCGGACTGTGGCCTCTCCTCTCTTCCCAGGCTGGTCCTGCATTTCAGCGGGAGCGGCTTCCTGGCCTTCTATAACTGTCAGATGATGTGGCGCTTCTCTTCCCCGGTGGTCAGTCCCACCTCTGACATCTTGTCGGAAAAGTTTCACCGAGGACAGGCCCTGGAGGCTCTGGGCCGGGAGCTGCCCGTCTGCTATACACTGTTGGACCAGCGGTACTTCTCAGGCTTAGGTACGGCTGACGGCAGAGGGTGGGCCCCCCGACGGCCCTAGTGAGAAAGTCCCTTGCCTGGGAGGTGGGACACTGAGACCCACCGCAGCTGTCAGGGCTCCTTGGCTCTAGTTCCCTCTCTCTCTTTTTTTTTTTTGCCCTGTGGCGTGTGGTGTCTTAGTCGTCTGACCAGGGATCGAACCCATGCCCCCCGCACTGGAAGTGTAGCATCTTAACCACTGGGCAACCACAGAAAGTCCCCTCCCTGTTTTTTAAATTGGGGAAGTTGATCAGGCTTTTCTGACCTGTCTCCTACCCTGATTATATTGTGAGTCATAGTTGGCCTGACAGCCTCCTGGAGTGTGACCTTCTAGAGAGCAGGGGTCACATCCTCCATCCTTTTTTTTTTTTTTAAACTTATTTTTTAATTGTCGCAGGCTTCTAAGAGCAGCGTTTAGGGTAATTTAGCAAGAGAAATACTCTACAACTAGCTGCTAGTATGGACAGTAATCATAACAGCTGACGTTTTTCAGGTGACTGACTCCACCTTGCCAGGCACACGGGCCCATCCTTACTGCTCTTCTGCAGGATGGCCACTTACCAGTTTTTCCTTCATTCAGATGACAAAATTAAAGCAAAAGACCCTTTGCTCTAAGGGCACAGCGGAGATATGAATCAGGTAGTCCACCGGTGAATTAAAAATTTTGTCTGACTGTGCTTAGAAAGAGCAGCCTTTTCACCCATCCATCGCTCCACACATGCTAAACGTCTGCCTGCCACTAAGCCCACTGTCTCTCCTGGAGGAGAGTGTTAATAACCCAGCAGACTTGGACTCAACTTCCTGGAACTTAAGATAGACTGTGATAAATGCCTAGTGGAGGTTAAAGTAAATGCACTGTTGGGACATTTTGAAGAAGCTTACTTATTCTGAAAGGAGAGGTCAAAGTTGACTTCACAGCAAATGAGACAGGAGTAGAAAAAAAAATAAAATAACACCTAATCAAACCAATATTGTAAAGCAATCATCAATTAAAAATAAGTAAATATTTTTTAAAATTGCAAAAAAATAACACCTTCTGAACACTTTCTATATTTCAGGCATTAAGCTTGACATTTTAAGTAATAATAGCAGCTAGTTTTTATTACTCTCCACATACCAGCATAGTGCTCAGCATTTGTATGTATGTGTGAGAATTCTCATTTTATGCCCACGAAAACCAGGTAACCCACCCCCATTTTAGAGAGAAGGAGACAGAAGCTGAAGGCGGGCAGGAAACTCGATAGGGTCAGGTAGCTGTGTCTGGTTGGGCCAGGATTCACAGCCAGGCACTCAGATCCAAGCCCCTTTTGTAAATCTCTTTGCTATAAGATGGGCCACGTGTGAGTTTTATGTCACTTCATCTTACAATCACCTCGGGGGTGTGTGCATGCTAAGTCACCTCGGTTGTGTCCAACTCTTTGCAACTCTATGGACTAATCCACCAGATGGGTAAGTGTTAGCAAATCCTTCGCAGATGGGGTGACCAGCTCAGTGCAGTGACTCCCTTGAGGGCCCCAAGGATGCATGGTTCCTCCTGAGGTGCTCCCTGTGCTAGCTTTGCTCTGTTTTATTAATTTTGTTGCCAGCTTTTCTTACGGACGTGTCCTTTTGCCTTCCCTCGTCCCCACCCCACCTTCTTCCAGGGAACATCATTAAGAACGAGGCCCTGTTCAGAGCCAGGATCCACCCGCTTTCTCCAGGCTCCCTCCTGGGTCGCCCACGCCTCGAGGCCCTCGTGGACCACGTGGTGGCCTTCAGTGCAGACTGGCTGCAGGGCAAATTCCAGGGCACACAGCAGCACCCGCAGATCTACCAGAAGGAGCAGTGCCCTGCTGGGCACCAGGTGGTGAAAGAGTGCCTGGGGCCCCCAGGGGGCTTCCAGAGGCTCACGTGGTGGTGCCCCCAGTGCCAGCCCAGGCTGGCAGCAGAGGAGCCCAAGCAGGTGCAGCCCTCCTAAAGCGTCCAGCCTCCTTCCGTGTGGAGCTTTGCCCTGAAGGGACTGCGAGGCCTGAGCATTGCAGACAGGTGTGGGCAGAGATTGGGACTGGGCACAGGAATTGGGGGGTGGGATGCGAGTACTGTTGATGTCTATCTCACTGGAGTTCAGTCTAAGGCAGTTTTCACAAAGTTCGATTTTGTTCTCTGCTAGTTTTGGTTAATTCTTCCTATCTGATCCCCATTGTGAAAGGAGAGACAAGTCGCAATGGCACCTTCGGGAAGACCTCCCGAAATAACAGCGTGGCAGAGAAAGTGAAAGCCAGTGGGAGACAGCCAGGCCCAGCACTGGTTTGCAGATGTTTTATTTGGTTTGGTTTTGGTTTTGAAACACTGGTTGGAGTTATGATCCTCCATTTGAGAACCAGGAAAAGGGAATTATCATTCTTTTTCCCCCAAGAGGGATCCAGGGCTGAGGAGGAAGTAACAGGAGAGTAGTGCTCAAATTTGACCTCCCGATTGGACCTTCCCCGTGGGATAGAGACACCAGGAGAAGGAGAGACAGGATCAGGGAGCTGGCCACCTTCCTGGTGTGTCCAGTGGGTTATAGGAGAAAAACACACAAACCTGCTTGTTTCCTCCTCAGGGTGATATATTTGTGACTGTTGACATGCTCACCAGTACAGGGATCAAAGTTGTTAGCAAATTCTTGAAGAAACCAGAACACAGAAATAAAGCTGTTCATTACTTTGTGCTGTCATCTTTATTTGGCAGGAAAGATTCTTTCACCGTACGTAACTGAGCTCTTTTATGAAGGCACCCTGTGAGACGTGTTGAGTTGGCCAGATGGGTCTGCTTACAAGGAGCGGGGCTGGGAGGAGGGCAACCATGCACTCTTTGCTCTTGTCTGTCTGAAGTCACTGAGTCGCCCACAGTGGGGTGGGGAAAGCCATTTCCTATAAGTCAGTGTCTGTGAGGGGCTGGAGTACAAGAAGGGCTTTCCTGAGCAGACATCACAGCCTGCACGTGAGTGGACACTCACTGAGATTAATAGAAAAGGGAAAATGCTGTTGGCGGTTGTTGAGAAAAGAAGCCACAGAACTGGAAAGAGCAAGGGAACTGGAAAGGAGGGGAGGTGGGAGGGTCACCATGGCGATGGATGTCAGCTGACTGGGTGCAGAGACACAGCTGCGGAGGGGCTGAGGGTGGCTGAGGCCTGGCAGCTGAGAGCTAGCGGAAGCCACCTCCACCTTGCCCTTGAGGTAGAAAGTCGGGGGAACTGAGCAGGTTCCACGAGGAGACCTTGTGCGCTGAGCTTGGGGTACCTGTACCTAAGCAGGAGGGCAACACAGGAAGCTCGCTGCCAGTGCAGGCTTGCAGACATGGATTTGGCAGCTTTCCTTAGAGCTGAGGGTCAGTTCAAGGAGGTTAACAAGGGTACTCGTGGGGCCTGAGAAGGATGGCGGTCACAGGAGAGCCTTAAGATCTTTTGTATAAGAAGCAAGAGATGACAGAAGCCAGCTGGAGATCAGATGGAACGGGAGGAGAGAACTTTGGGGGCAGCCAGTGGTGCATACCACAGAGAAGAGGCCTCTGAATTTGGCAGTAGGGCAGATTTGAGGTCATGACCTTCGAGAGCCAGTTGTGCAGAATGGCAGCCAGTCTCTAGGGGCTGAGGACTGGGTGGGAGCCCAGTGAGCTGGGAGGGAGCCCCACTCTTCAAGAAGGTGGTCCCTGAAGGAAATGAGAAAGAGGGTCACAGACGGAAGTGATGTGAGGATGTGTGTATGATGGGGTGAGGGGGAAACCAGGACGGAGGGAAATACCAGTGCCAGCTTGTAGAGAAGCCTGGGCTTGAGTCGGAAAAGAAAAATAGACACGGAGAAAATGAGCTGGAGGTGAGATCTTTTGAGGCACAGAGTAGGAGTTAGGGAGCTTTTGTAACAGCTGTGAGGGGAAGATAGAGCTCAAGGGAAGGTTGCAGAACCGTGCTGGAAACCAGAGTTGTTGCTCCATTTCCCGACCTTGTCCAGCAGTCTCTAGTAGCTTAGGGTCAAAAAGAAGAGCAATGCTGGATGAACCCACAGTGGAAGGTTGTCAGGGTATGAATGGTAGAAAGCCAAGAGGGCAAAGGAGATTCCTTATTTTATCATTAAAGTTGTTAAAATTCAAGCCACATAAAAGTTTACAGAGCGAAACCTGGGAGAGTAATTCTCCGTCTGTCCTCTCGGGAACTGACTTAGCATTTCTCTGACTTCAGTCTGTAATGAGGAAAATAGTGGCACCTAGTAGCTGAGCTGTGAAGGCTGATGACCACATTGTCAGTTCTTCAGCAGAACTGCCTGGACTGGGTTCCATGCGGAGGTGACAGGGAAGCAGAGACATGAAAGAAACAGAAGCACAGAAAACATGGCTGCCGCGCCCTCTCTGATCATGCATCCTGGCAGGAGCTTCTTGGCAGAGAGTCTCAGGTTAGTTCTGCGAGGAGGAAAGGCAGAGCCCGTAGAGGCAGACTGAATGAGGATGAGAGAAGATGGTGCTGCAGAACCTGCAGGGCTAGGGTGGGGTGAACAGTGGGACTGACCCCTGTGGCCCGTGTGCCTGTTGGATGTGAGGAAAGGCTTTGCTTGACAGGCTGCAGGTGAGGGGTGGGGAGTCCAGCTTTCACTTAGAAGTAAGAGGTGAGATATTTGGGGTCTGCAGGTGTTAGGGAAAAGATTTACTTAAGAGCTGGAGTTTCATGATGATTGACGTTGTAAAAAGCTTGGAATTTAATGTGAGGCTTCAGTGGCCTTCAGTTCAGTCGCTCAGTCGTGTCTGACTGTTTGTGACCCCATGGACTGTAGCACACCAGGCTTTCCTGTCCGTCACCAACTCCCGGAACTTGCTCAAACTCATTTTCATCAAGTCCATGATGCCATTCAACCATCTCATCCCCTGTTGTCCCCTTCTCCTCCTGCCTTCAGTCTTTCCCAGCATCAGGGTCTTTTCCAGTGAGTCAGTTCTTCACATCAGGTGGCCAAAATATTGGAGTTTCAGCTTCAGCAGCAGTCCTTCCAGTGAATATTTAGGACTGATTTGCTTTAGGATTGACTGGTTGGATCTCCTGGCAGTCCAAGGGACTCTCAAGAGTCTCTTCTCAGTGGCCTTAGCCATTCAATAATTGTGTTTTTTTTTTTTAATTTTTTGACAACTGAATAGGATTTATTAAAGAGAAGGAAAGTACAAAGCTCTCAGCATGGACACTGAGGGGGGTAAAGAGTCCCTCAAAAGGTGGAGATTATAGCAGTTTTATGTCTTTACTAGTATTAATTACATTTTTGGTTGCTTCCCTGGATCTGATTGCTGATCATTTATCAGGCCAAAGACACATTGAAAAGCAATGACAACCCTAGACAGCATATTAAAAAGCAGAGAAATTACTTTGCCTGCAAAGGTCCATATAGTCAAAGCTATGGTCATTCCAGTAGTCATGAGAGCTGGACAATAAAAAAGGCTGAGTTCTGAAGAATTGATGCCTTTGAACTGTGGTGCTGGAGAAGACGCCTGAGAGTCTTTTAGAAAGCAAAGAGATCAAACCAGTCAATCTTAAAGGAAATCAACCCTGAATATCTATTGGAAGGACTGATGCTGAAGCTGGAAGGTCCAGTACCTTGGCCACGTGATGCAAAGAACCGACTCACTGAAAGACCCTGAAGGCAGGAGGAGAAGAGAATGACAGAGGACAAGATGGTTGGAAGGCATCACCAACTCAATGGACCTGAGTTTGAGCAAACTATGGGAGATGGTGAAAGACAGGGAAGCCTGGAGTGTTGCAGTCCATGGGGTCACAAAGAGTCAGACATGCCTGAGTGACTGACCAACAAAAGGACGCCTTCCAAGAATTCGGGACAGAAGGTATAGCTTTAGGCTAATGGAGTGAGATGTTTATTGAAAACAAGACCAAGGTCTCAGAGTCCTACACTGACCGCCTAGCAGTTTCTACCTCAATCCCCACCTCTAGAGATGGAGACTCTCAATGCCATTACGGGGAAAGGGGCAGTGACCCATCTGGCTTCTCCTCGGGACAGAAGGTATAGCTTTAGGCTAATGGAGTGAGATGTTTATTGAAAACAAGACCAAGGTCTCAGAGTCCTACACTGACCGCCTAGCAGTTTCTACCTCAATCCCCACCTCTAGAGATGGAGACTCTCAATGCCATTACGGGGAAAGGGGCAGTGACCCATCTGGCTTCTCCAAGCTGGGTAGGGGCATCGTGAAGGGATGGCAATTAGATCTTCACCACTGGGATGATCTAGTGAACCTCGGTATGTCATCTTAGGCTCTATTTCTGTAACCATTTGAAGCTTGATAGCTTCAGTGTGAGACATTACAAAGTGAGAGAGACAATTTAGAATACAAAGGCCAAAAAAACAATATGTGAGCAAAATAAGACTTCCGTTCAGGACCAGGGGTTTCTACCAGGGGAAAGTTGATACCCAGTTCCATAAGATGGTCCCAAAAGGAGAAGTGGAATCAGCCATTGCCTAGACTTGACTTTTCAGATCTTACATAGGTGTTGAAGGATCCTGGATGAGCCCCCAAAAGATGAAATGAGAATCCGAGTTCTTGTTCACAGAGCTGAAGAATGAACTTCATGAACACGCAGACACTCATAGTAGCAAGTGAATAGGATTTATTAAAGAGAAGGAAAGTGCAAATCTCTCAGGATAGACACTGAGAAAGGATAAAGGATAAAGAGTCCCCAGTTATTATTTCGTAAATGCCTCCTAAATGCTAGGTCTGGAAATACAATGATAAACTTAAGACAAGAAAACTTCTACACTAGTAGGAGGAGGCCAGCTTGTTACAACAGAGTTGGAAACATTTTAGTAGGTTATGAAAAAGTGCTTTATGTGTCAGGGTGGGGGCCAAGTGACTGCCTATCCGTGGTCTAAAAGTTCCAATACAGTCTCTTATTTCAAGCCTTGGTATTCAATAAAAAGTACTGAAGACTTGTTACGTGGCAAGTACTGTGCCAGGTGCCCTGTTTAGACACAGTCCCTGACCTTGCAGGGTTCAAGGTGAGGTGAAGAGTCAGACAGGATAATTAGCATAAAGTTCAGGATGAGAGTAACCAGTAAACAAGATTGAAGTAATGAGGTTTGTGGGAATAGAAAAGTCCACCGGAATAGGAACAAGCAAATGAGGCTTTTTATTCAGAGCTTGCTATAGCGAGGGCCTTGGCCCCCATTGCTGGCATGTGGCTGAAACGCAGAGGCAGGCAGGGAGTGGGAAGACTTTATAGTCAAAAAAAAAAAAAATCATCATTTTGCTTTGATGAGAGGAGGTTGGCAAGGGGATGCTGGAAGCAAGCAAACTAGAAGTGGGGTGTCTTGTGTGACTGGCTTGGGGAGTATATTTGGCTTTCTGTGGTTGGTCCTGGTTGGAAGCAAGGACAAAAAACAGAGAAGTGATTGATCAAGTCCTGACCATTCCAGGCTGACTAGTGCAGAGGTTATGGGTAAGAATTCTTTTATCTTATTTGGTCTGGCCACTGCCCATTTGTCCATACTGTTTCTGGTTGGGCACCTGGATCAGACTGGGGGAACTGGATGAGGCTCCAGGTGTGTCTAGAGAACAGCAACATCACGTCAGACACATCTGTCTCTTACTCTGGACTGGCCTTCTTCCGCCTCTCCCTCTTTGGGGTAGAACCTCATCCACCTTGTCTTCATTATTCCCAGTGTGGGCCACGTTGTTGGTGTTTAATGGATGCTTGTTAAATCTGAAGAACAGACAGAGGCCAGGGAGCTTCCAAAAAGGTTTCAAAGTAGTCAGTGACTGAATAGGAGGCTGAAATCCAAAGGGAATTTAGGTGCCAAATGATGAGGGAATTTTTATTCTATGCCAGAATCCTTGATTTTATCTTGAAAGCGTTTCCTTTGTGGAATTTAAAATTGAAAGAAGGAAATGTTTCCTACAGGATCCTTTAACCGGGAAGCGAGGGAGTGCTAAAACTCTTAGCTTTGTGTTTTCTGGCCAAAAGCAGTATGCAAGTAGAGATATAAAGTTACAAGTTGACAAGAGTTTTTGTTACTCTTGTTCAGTCACTCTTGTGTCTGACTCTTGGCAACCCCATGGGCTGCACAGCACTCCAGGCTCCCCTGTCCTCCACCATCTCCCAGAGTTTGCTTAAACTCATGTCCATTGAGTTGGTTGGTGATGCCATCCATCTCATCCTCTGTCATCCCCTGCTCCTCCTGCCTTCAATCTTTCCCAGCATTGGGGTCTATTCTGTTGAGTTGGTTCTTTGCATCAGGTTGCCAAAGTATTGGAACTTCAGCTTCAACATCAGCCCTGCCAATGGATATTCAGGGTTGATTTCCTTTAGGACCAAACATCAGGTTTGGCATCACCGACTCAATGGACATAAGTTTGGGTAGGCTCCGGGAGTTGGTGTTGGACAGGGAGGCCTGGCGTGCTGCGGTTCATGGGGTCGCAAAGAGTCGGACACAACTGAGTGACTGAANTTGATTTCCTTTAGGACCAAACATCAGGTTTGGCATCACCGACTCAATGGACATAAGTTTGGGTAGGCTCCGGGAGTTGGTGTTGGACAGGGAGGCCTGGCGTGCTGCGGTTCATGGGGTCGCAAAGAGTCGGACACAACTGAGTGACTGAACTAAGCTGACTGAAACACCAGGTAAGACGAAACTAAATCGTGGATACATGAGTTCCCCGTGAAACTCCCTTCAGTCTGTTTTTCTGTGTTGCAAGACTAATTCATGTAACCAAAGTCTAAAAGCCCACAGGGCCTCACCTTAAGCTGATTAAAATCACAATACCTTATAAAGTGAAACGGAAAGAAGGAAAGCAAGAGAGTAATATAATCAAATTAGATATATTACATTAGATACATTTAGATACATTACTCAAACTGTCACATGGGATTGGATGGAGAGAGAGAGATGGGAAACTGTCCTCAAAATAGTTGGAGAGAGAAGATGGTGCTTGAACCTCGATGGAGTAGAGATTAAGATGAAAGATATGTGTTTCTTGGACTCCAGAGTCTTGATGAATGACTGGATGTAGAAAGAGCAAGGAGGACTTAGGGATGACATGTGGATTTTGTAATTAGGCAACCAGGAAGCTGTTAGTGGAGAAGAAGGAGTTTCAATGGGCAAGAGATTCCAGTTAGGGGCAATGTTAAGTTTGCAGTGTTCAGGGGACATCAAAGAGTTGCACTGTAAGACCTGAGGCTATGTTAATGAACGAAACAAAGGTCTGTCATCATTGAATTTACAGTTTACAAGGAGAAGCCTACACTAAACATCGTAAGTAAACAATATATATCAGAATGCAATTAGTACTGAGATAGGCTGGGACCCGGACCCTTAACTGCAGTGATTAGACCTGGACAGATGTCTTCCCGAGCAGCAGAATGCAAAGAGACTAGAAGGGACTAAAACATACTGCCTGTTTGGGCAGTTTGGGCAAATTATGGTCCGTGCATGGGTTGGAAAAGAATTTCCAGATATGAGGAGGCAGAATGAGAGGAGAATAAAGTTTATTAGAGTGGGAGACGCTGTTAGAACAGTGGGCTGACTCAAGGGAGAACCGAACCCTTTTAAAGGTTAGCAGCCAACTTTTATAGCCTCAAGACAGAGAAAATTCCTACTGGAATGGTGGCATTAGGTGATTGGTTACAATGCTATAGGGTGGTTAATAGGGTGCACATTTTATATAATATGGGGTCACAGAACTGGCTGGTTTAGATATGGAGGCTGATGGCAACAGTTGCTATGGGGTTTGGTCAGTTCCAGAGATTTTTATCCTGTGACCTTGGTACAGGGTTCCACATGAACAACAAGATACAATTAGACCAAAACCCAACTGCCAGAAACAAAAGCAGGTACTACATGATCCTTGCACACAGCACCATCAGAGGGGTGAGCCAACCACCTAAGCCACCCCTCCCCTTCCACCCACCACCCACTGATCTGCTCCTACCCTCACCCCATTTAAGGGACAAGCTCGGCCCCCTTCAGAGAGTGAGCAAGGGAATCTACTACTTGTTTTCTCTCCCTTGTGTCCCAGTAAAGCCTTACCTGAATTCCTGGTCTATCCTCTTATCAATTTCTATTCTTCAAGAGATGGGAATACCAGACCACCTGACCTGCCTCTTGAGAAAACTATATGCAGGTCAGGAGACAACATTTTGAACTGGACATGGAACAACAGACTGATTCCAAATAGGAAAAGGAGTACGTCAAGGCTGTATATTGTCACCCTGCTTATTTAACTTCTATGCAGAGTACATCATGAGAAACGCTGGGCTGGAAGAAGCACAAGCTGGAATCAAGATTGCCGGGAGAAATATCAATAACCTCAGATATGCAGATGACACCACCCTTATGGCAGAAAGTGAAGAGGAACCAAAAAGCCTCTTGATGCAAGTGAAAGAGGAGAGTGAAAAAGGTGGCTTAAAGCTCAACATCCAGAAAATGAAGATCATGGCATCTGGTCCCATCACTTCATGGGAAATAGATGGGGAAACAGTGGAAACAGTGTGAGACTATATTTTTGGGCTCCAAAATCACTGCAGATGGTGATTGCAGCCATGAAATTAAAAGACACTTACTCCTTGGAAGCAAAGTATGACCAACCTAGATAGCATATTGAAAAGCAGAGACATTACTTTGCCAACAAAGGCCCATCTAGTCAAGGCTATGGTTTTTCCAGTGGTCATGTATGGATGTGAGAGTTGGACTATGAAGAAAGCTGAGAGCTGAAGAATGGATGCTTTTGAACTGTGGTGTTGGAGAAGACTCTTGAGAGTCCCTTGGACTGCAAAGAGATCCAACCAATCCATTCTAAAGGAGATCAGCCCTGGGATTTCTTTGGAAGGAATGATGCTAAAGCTGAAACTCCAGTACTTTGGCCGCCTCTTGCGAAGAGTTGACTCATTGGAAAACATTCTGATGCTGGGAGGGATTGGGGGCAGAAGGAGAAGGGGATGACAGAGGATGAGATGGCTGGATGGCATCACTGACTCGATGGATGTGAGTCTGAGTGAACTCCGGGAGTTGGTGATGAACAGGGAGGCCTGGCGTGCTGCTATTCATGGAGTCGCAGAGTCGGACACGAGTGAGCGACTGAACTGAACTGAAAGAGTCCAAGGACCGTAGAAACAATACTATTAGAAAAACTAGAGCAAAATGGGGCATCAGCAGTGGTGGGGGAGGAATCAGGGCAAGTTGCCCTGTAAAACAGGGTGATCAGTGTGGGCCTAAAGGAGAAATCAGCAAAGACTTCAAGGAGTTAGCCAACTGCATACCTGGGGTGGGAGGAAATAGTGCAGGAAAAATGAACTGTAGACAACAGGCCCCGGGGCAAAGGAGGGAGGGATAGAAAATAAGGGTGAGAGAGGTAATGAGAATGGGGCGCTACTCATATATATAGCTTTTAGACTCTCATAGGAACTTTGGCTTTTATGAATGTAATGGAGAGACACTGCAGGTTTTTAGGCAGTGATCTGATCTGCTTTAAAATTTTAAAAGGATCACTGCTGTTAAAATAGACATGGGGGTTGGGGGCTGGGGCTGCAAGTACTTTTTAGGGCTTTATGAGAGCACTTTCCATATCATGTTTGGATAGGGCGTAGAAATTCTTCAAATCCTTTTCTGGGACTAAATTTAAGTGTGTTCGGCAGCCTCAGGCTGATCCCACCCAGCGAGGTGCGGCTGCGCCGAGTGCGTCCGGGAAGAGCTAATCTGGTCGGCAGGACGAACACGTGGAGGGCTTGTTAACAAAGTCATATTGGACTCTCCGCGGCTGAAGCCAGCCCGGGGCCGGTCTCCAACGCCACGAGCTCCGCCTCGGGGTTTCGCAAAGCGAGGGTTCACCGCCCCGGATCCGCGCAAGGCTAGCAGAGGAAAACAAAGGCCCCCCCATTACGAGCACCAATCCCGCTCTCCCGCCCGCTTTTCACCCTCCATTTAGCTTCTAGGATGTGGTCCTCACGCCAGACTCATGCCGCCGCCGATTGGCCAGCGTCTTCCTGGTGCGAGCGGCCCTAGCCAATCGACACCCGTCAGCCCACCCCGCGCGCTCACCCGGAGCGGCGCGAGAGCTGGAGGCCCGTTGAAGTCGGTGGGGAAATGGGCGTGGCGCCGCCGCGTTGGGTCCGCCTCCGCCCCGCCCCTCCTTCTCGCCGCACCTCCTCAGCCTAATCCTTCCTTGAGTGCGGGAAGGGGCCAGGCTGAGGTATCGACGAGGTGAGCTCAGGGATCCGACTGTCTGCTGCCGCCAGCATGGAGTTCGTGAAGTGCTTGGGGCACCCTGAGGAGTTCTACAACCTTCTGCGCTTCCAGATGGGGGGCCGGCGGAAGGTGATACCCAAAATGGACCAGGTGGGCTGAGCATCCCTGCATCCCCGCGGAGTGGGGAGGCTGCGCGCGACCGCTGACTTCTGGGTCTGGCCGGCAGGGCCCAGAATCGAGCGCAGAGGTTGAGGCCAGCGAGTGCCAGACCCCTCGAGCTCCTCCTTCCCTCCGGGGAACAGACCCCTATCACGTCAGGCGGCCCCACCTGCCAAGTTTGGTTCACCTTCCGTTACCCCAGTATTTGGCCCGGCTGCCCTTGGTCTCCTAGGCATTCCCCTAACCCCCAAGTTGTCTTGCTGCTTAAAATGTTTCTATTCATTCAAGACATTGGTTTTCAAGTAGTTTGGCTTCGTATTTCGTTCTGTCCCTGAGATTGTTTTTTTTAATGTCTTGTAATCCGTGGGTTACACAACCGAAACTGCATGGGTAGATTAAATGGGAGAGGACGTGTGAAGGAATTTTGTTGAGCATAATGAACTATGCAAATATCGTCAGGAATACCTTTTCTGGAATGAAACTTTTTTTTTTTGAATGAAACCTTACTTATTCTTAACAGTTTTCAGTTACACCACCTCCATACTCCTCTCCCCCACTCTTTCCTGCAGTCTGAGCAGTCCCTTCGTCCTCTGTGCCCCCCGAGTTTTTTTAGAACACTTATCTACTCTTGCAAGTTCTAATTATTTGTCTGTCTGTCGATTAGCTATACTGTTGGCTCTTTGAAGGCCAGACTTGGGTTTGTTTGTGTTTCATCTGCCTCACTCCTGTACCCTTTGTTCAGTGAATTTGCAATGAATAAATACGGCATTTATTCCAACAAGAAACTCATTAAGTGATTTTTAAATGAATAGACACATTCAACTGAAGTAGTGGGGTTATATCAAAAGTTATAAATTCTTTTCCCCAATGGAAACATCACAAATACTGTCCTTTGTTTAAATATACTCTTAGTTGTTGTCCTTTATTAAAACTATAATTTTCCATCAGAAAAATTTTCCCTTTGTGATGTAACTCAGAATCCTTCTCCTTCACAGTCTAGCTTCTGTGGCTGCTACCTCTGTTGACCACTCAGGAAACATTAAACATCTGTTCTGTTTTAGGCTTTATGCTGGGTGCAAAAGGGCAGGATAACATGTGTAGACAAATTAGACACTCAAAGATCTCATTGCCTTGTCCGGTCGATAAAATGTTATAAAATTGTTCATAGAAAACTTAGGCAGGCACCGTAATGAGATGTCTTTTCATGTTACCTCTGACCCTCCCTCAACCATTTTCTCTAGCACTGTTAATCTTGTATCAGCCCCATAGTCTTGTATCCTGGTTATTTGTGGATGAGTTTTATGTTCCCAAAGTCCCTTTCAGAGTTAAGAGTCTGTTTGATTCCAGATTTTAAGCTGTTTGAAAACAGGAGCCTTGTTTGATGTACCTTGATGCAGTGCCCTCAAGAAACCTCTAGCTTTGTAAACAAAAGAAACTTAAGTAACTGGCAGAATATATATAGTACATGCAGTAAGGAAATTTACAGAAGGAAAAAGTCACCTCTGCATGGGATAGGGGATTAATTTTTTAAGGGATTCCTCTGCCGTCTATGGGGTCGCCCAGAGTCGGACACGACTGAAGCGACTTAGCAGCAGCAGCAGCAAAGGAAATACTGGAGAAGGAAATGGCAACCCACTCCAGTACTCTTGCCTTGAAAATCTCATGGACGGAGGAGCTTGGTNCTCTGCCGTCTATGGGGTCGCCCAGAGTCGGACACGACTGAAGCGACTTAGCAGCAGCAGCAGCAAAGGAAATACTGGAGAAGGAAATGGCAACCCACTCCAGTACTCTTGCCTTGAAAATCTCATGGACGGAGGAGCTTGGTGCAGGTTACTATCCATGGGGTAGCAAAGAGTGGGCACGACTGAGCAACTTCACTTTCACTTAAAGGAAATACAGCCTTTAATTGCTTCCATGCCTTGGTTGATAGATACTTGTTTAATTAGGAGATTCTAGCTAAGAGCTCTTAGGTGGTCCTTTCCTGAAATTATTTGGAAATATTTATTTTATTGTATATTTGTGTGTTTTGAGGGGGTAGAAAAATTGTTCCCTATTATCAGATGGTGCCAGGGATCTGTGACCCAAAACAGAAAAATAGCCACTGCTTTACAATCCAAGATGTACAGTTTCCTGGACAGTTCCTGGAACAGGTAATTCACTACCTCTGGAGACTGGCCCCCTCCAGACAGTTTTATGAAGTGTTTCTTAACAGTGAGTTGAAGTTTTACTCTTTGTTCACCCTCTGGAGTCAAGAGAGTCGAATCCTTGATTTGTAATATGCCACTTGAAGTATTTTAGGACAGGTCTCATTCTCTCCAAGAATACTGATATACAAGCCAAATGTTCTGTGTTCTGCCTGAGTTATTCATTATATGTTATTATGTTAATAAGTGTTCTATATAACACTTATTCTGTGTTTGGGGCTGAGGATTCCAAGTTAGAAGTGCATTGTAAAGGGACTTCGCTGGTGGTCCAGTGGCTAAGACTCCTTGCTCCCACTGCTTTCCAGGTCATTAACCAACCTTTTCTCTCTCACTTTAAAGTCTAGTATTCAAAACTGAACAATATTCCTTAGGTGTGATCTGGTTATTTCAGAACTTTAAATTATTTTCTTATGGATACCGTATTTCTAATTAACATAACTCATAATTGCTTTAATTTAAAAAAATGTACTTTATTTATAAAATGTTTTGTTTATTTTTTTAGGCTGTGCTCTGCAGCCTATGGGATCGTCGTTCCCCAACCAGGGAGCAGACCCATGCCCCCTGCATTAGGAGCCTGAAGTCTTAACCGCTGGACTGCCAGGGAAGTCCCTAAAATATTTTAAATGAAGACAAAAATACTGAAAATACTATAACCGTTTTTGATTCCATCATGCTGACAGTCATTAAGGTGATGAGCAACAGAGTCACATTAAGCAGATTCAGCTGAAAGCCGAACACACTTTGTGTGATGGACACAGACAGGAAACTGTGTACCCTCAGTTCATCTGATGGAGAACAGGAGTACAAAGGTTAACCTAGGGAACTTCCCTGGTGGTCCAGTGGCTAAGACTGCACTACCAGTGCAGGGGGCGAGAGTTTAATCCCTGGTTGGGGAACTGGGACCCCAGGCACCTGTGCAGCTTGGCCAAAAAGAAAAAAAGTTAACCTAGGAAATGCCAACTCATCTTAAATCATTGAGACTTAAGGAAATTTTAGCGAAGTAGAACCATTTTACAGCAAAAAGTTTTCAGAAAACACAGAATAAGTGCTTTGTAATGTGTAGGACCTTGGAGAAGTATTAGATTTAGATTAGTGGTGAGGATCATCCGTGTGTAAAGACAGTATGAACCAAGTCATTTGGTAGGACTGTGCACAGTGTGTGGGGCTGAGGAATCCAAGTTAGAAGTACATTGTAAAGGGACTTCCCTGGTGGTCCAGTGGCTAAGACTCCTTGCTCCCAATGCAGGGGGCCCATTTTCCAACTCTGGACAAGGAGCTAGATCCCACAGGCTGTAATTAAGGTCAGAGGTCCCATGTACTGCAGCTAAGACCAGGCACAGCTAAGTAAATAAATAAATGCTTTAAAAGATAAACAGATAAAGGGATATAGAAAAAAAAATTTTTTTTAATGTACATTGTAAAGCAACTGTACTCCAATATAAATTAACTTAAAAAAAAAAAAGAAATACAAAATGCAGTGGGTGCATGTGGGAATCCTGGAGCTGAGCTGTATTCATGGAAGCAGGCAATGGTCAAATGCACCCATGACATGATGAAAGCAGTATTTTGGGAACAGTAATTTGGCAGGTGAATGGGATTAGGGGATTATACTGTGAGTTAAACTAATCAAATTAATAATAAACAGCATTTGAGTTCTTCTGTGTGCTAGACTTGCTGTCTATTATCAGTTAGCTTTCACTGGGTAGCCACCCCAAAACAGGGCAGCTTAATTCTGGAGCTTGGTTGCACAATAGTATGACTATACTTAACACCGCTGAAGTGCCTGCTCTCAAATGGTCGAGATGGGCAATTTCGCGTTATGTATATCTCACAATGGCTTGCCTGATCACTTAGTGGTAAAGAATCCACCTGCTGTTGTGGGAGACACAGGTTAGATCCCTGGGTCTAGACCACCCCCTGGAGAAGGAAATGGTAACCCACTCCAGTGTTCTTGCCTGACAGATCCCATGGACAGAGGAGCCTGGTGGATGACAGTCCATGGAGCTGCGAAAGAGTTGGACACGACTTAGTGACGAAACAACAATATATTTCACCATAATTAAAAAAACGAAACTCAGTGACTTAAAATAACACCTGTTATTTAGTTCCCAGTTCTCTAGGAGAGCTGGGAGGCTCTGGTCTGGGTCAGCTTGTGGTTGATTTCTACTGAGTTTGCTCAGTTGGCATGTGGCTGGACCATGTGTGATTTACAGGCTATAGGCTGGGGGCTTCTGTGTGTTACATCCAGCCTGTTAGCCTGAGAACTCTCCGCTCTTGACTGGAATTGTGCAAACCCTAGTGTGCACACACTCTTGAGCTTCCTGCTTAACTCACAGTTCCTACTGTCTTATTGGCCAAAAAAGGGGGAGCCCACATGCAAAGAGGTGGAGAAAGACTCCCATCTTCTGATGGAAAGAGCCACAAACTTTATGGCCATTTTGTAATTTACCACACTTAGTTGATCTTGACAAGAACCCTAAAGACATAAGAGCTATTGGTACTACCGTTTTACAGGTTATAAAACTGTGACATAAAGTGGTTGAATTTTGAAGCTCTGAAATGGTGGTTCCGGGATGCTGACCTGGGCCTGTTTGAAGACCATCCTGTTCTCACTCTGAAGGTCACCCTGGAATAAAGAGCAGGGGCTTGGACTGGCCCCAGACAGCGGATCACATCCCAACACTGTCGTGTGTGCTCCGGACACATCACAGGCATGCAACAGTTGCTGGTTTCCTCCCTTTCCAATTTTTTCCAACTCTGCTGTATAGTTCCTCCCTCCCTTCCTCCCTTCCTTCCTATATTCATCTAACAGACATGGGACCACTGGTTGCATGCTTGATACTGTTCTTGGAGCTTGAGATTAAGCAGTGAACAAAGTAGGTGAAGACCTTGCTTTTACAAACCTTACATTCTTATAGAAGAGACAGAATGAAAAAAAAAGGCAGATACACAGTATTTCATGTGGAGAGAAGTACTACAAAGAAAAGATGAGAGCAGGACAAGGGAGCTGAATGTTTGAAGTCAGGGGACATCGTTCGTAAGGTTGTGATTTGGGTGCAGACACTTATCTTTGCATCTTTTAAATTTTTTGAAAAGTGAGACCTGACTGTTCCCTCTTCCAGCTCTAAGGTCTGATGAGCACAGAGTACAATATTTTACTGTGCTCAGTGACTCAGTTGTGTCCGACTCTTTGTGGCCCCATGAGCTGGAAATGAAATTCATGGGATTTTCCAGGCAAGAATACTGGAGTGGGTTGCCATTTGCTTCTCCAGGGATTATTTTGTTAGTTTTAGGTTTTCTGAGCCAGTTTTAATCTGTATGAAGCATTTTTTTTTAAATGGCTGAGTATACCTCTAATTAGAGAAAACATAGGAGCACCTATGGGACAACGAAAAACCAAACTGAGGTGGGCAGTCTCCAGAGGGGGTGAATTACCTGTCCTGGGAGGTGTTCCAGAAACTGTGTATCTTGGATTGTAAAGCAGCGGCTGTTTTTCTGTTTTGGGTCACAGATCCCTGGCCGCATCTGGTAATAGGGAACGGAATTTTTCTCCCCACTTCAAAACACAAAATATATAATAACGTGTGAGTGTGCTTAGTCGCTCAGTCGAGCAACCCCATGGACTCTAGCCCGCCAGGCTCCTCTGTCCATGGGGATTCTCTAGGCAAGTGTACTGGAGTGGGTTGCCATGCCCCCCCTCCAGGGGATCTTCCCAACCCAGGGATCTAACCCAGGTCTCCTGAATTGCAGGCAGATTCTTTACCATCTGAGTCACCAAAGAGGCCCATTAATACTAGAGTGGGTAGCCTGTCCCTTCTCCAGGGGATCTTCCGGGCTCAGGAATCGAACCAGGGTCTCCTGCATTGCAGGTAGATTCTTTACCAGCTAAGCTATCAGGGAAGTCCATAAAAGTAATAACAAAATATTTGCAAATAATTTCAGAAAAGGGCCACTTAAGACTTCTTCACTAAATATTATCTTAGTTTCTCTCTTAGGTAACAAAGACTCCAGAGAAAAAGATTTATACTTAGCAGACATGGAGGGCTGAGATTATTTTAGTCATAGAAAGATTTGGCTGTAGGAGTGCAGGGTTCCCTAAACTGGATTTATCCTGGATTTTTAGAAGCATATCAATAAATCTGGAGGCATACTGCCAGCTGCAAGCTGTGTGACATCACTTAGCACAAAATGGAAAAAGTGTTTTCTAATCATGAAGTTCTGGCTTCCATCAAGTCTAAATCCTATTATTTTAGACTAACATCTTCTCCATTAAATCAGATCCTGACTCTATTAAAATCAGATCCTGACTCTATTACTTGTGGTCACTTAACTTTCAGCAACAGTTTCTTCATCCATAAAATAGAGATAGTGGCTCACAATCTCTCAGTCACAGTTTCCCAACTCCAAAATGGCCTAAAAATGGGTTTTTAATAAGTCTGGCTCAAAGTCATTTGGCGGTACAGTGTGCTTTGAGTTAAAGTCATCCCACTTAGGGTAATTATTCACTGTTGAAAAAGTGTTGATAATCCCAGTTACGGGGATCCACTCCACAAAGACAGAATATGTGTGCTTTTTATTGCCTGTCTCTCAAACACTACAGATTCTGAGTTCTGCTGCACATCTGGCCTTGAAGTCCTTGGGTGGATTGCAGGTCTGTATGGTGTCTTCTTTAAAGGATTGTGTAAGGATCAAGGCCATTGTTTGTATTGTGCTTGGCGTATAGTTGCCGCCCAGTAAGTGGTAGTTATTACACTGGTTGTTCTCAAGTTTGTGGGGTTTTCCCTCCCTTCTGAGGAAACCCATGCTGCATAAAGTCTGAACGAAAGGCTGTGGGGAAGGTTTGTCACTGTCCACTTGTGGAACTGCTTTTCAGCTGGAGCCCCAGTCCTGGGAGGACAGTCCTATACTTCTCACCACCGCACACTCTTCCCCTCAATGCCCTTCTTCCCTCTTCTCTCTCACTGGAGAGTTCTTGGGAGCATGCTCATCTCAGCAAAGGAAAACAACAGGAGGCTCAAGGGACAGGCTGTAGTAGCTTTAGCTTTGAGCTCCCTCCCCGTCTCCCTTAGCTCCTGGGAAGCAAGCAGTGGAAATGTTTGTAACGGTGATGTTTTCCATAGTGTGTTTTTCAGCTATGATCTTCCCTGTATCTCCTTGGTAGTTTGAGGAAATTGTTACAGATGTATTGAAACAAATAGGTGCCAAGAAAAAGACTGATGGCAGAAGGAGATGAGAAGTGCTTTAGTGACCTGGGTCACTTTTAAAATTGGAGAGGGCATTTTTGGAAAGGAGGGGCATGTCCTTAAAGATTGTTACTCTTCAGAAGGAGTGCAATCTAGCTTTGACATCAGCCCCCAAACCGTTAGGTGTAGCTGAGGATGAAAACATTTGGCAGAGCAGGGAAAGGAGTCAAATTGTATGTGAAGAGCTGGCTCAGAGCTCAGAAAAGAGCTGTTCCTTTTATTTATTATGAAGTCTTCTTTCCTGTCCACATTTTGAGAGAGGAGTTGATGAATTGCTCTTAAACTACTCTCTGAACTAATTTATTCATCAGTCCTTCACTGAGTATTTTTATATGCCAGACTGTATGTCCAAAATGATATTACTAATACATAGTACTTAGTAAATATTAATTTTTACTAATAATTTTAAATTGAATTTCACAATAAAATGAAATTCTTATGGTTAAAAAAAAAGCTTTATTCTCTTGACAAAAGAATATGTATCTATGTAAATTTAGGAAATATGCACAAATGAAAAGAACATAGTTCACCTGGACCCCAGCAAGGTCCCAAGTTTCACTGTTAACATTCCAAAGTGACTATGGGGTTTACTTTTATATATATATACTTATTCTTTTAAACCATCCCCTTGTTGTTAGATATTGCAAATTATTTCCTGTTTCTCTCTTAAAAAAGAATGCGGGGAGACTGGTGAGGGAGTAGTATATGGGAACTCAATTCTCTTTGAACCTAAAACTGGTCTAAAATATAAAGGCTCCATAAAAATAAATAGAAAACAGCAATTCTTTCTGTTATGGTTGTGTATCAAAATATGAATTTTTTTTAGAAACAGTTTTTGTTTTCCTTAGAGAAGAGTAAATATAAAGTTCACAAGGATCGTTATGGTTCATTGATTTGAAAGGGAAAGATGATTAGAAATCTTTATAAAAGGAATAATTTGCTTTCCAGAGGATAATAGAGGTTTGTGTGTGTGAGTGCTCAGTCATGTCCAACTCTTTGCGACCCCTTGAACTAGTGTACCCTGCCAGCGGAGTTTTTCAGTATACTGGAATATAATATATATAATAATATGTAATATACTATATTATATATAATACATAATTATATGTAAATAATATATAATATACTGGAATATAACAGTATAATACTGGAGTGGGTTGTCATTTCCTCCTCCAGGGAATCTTCCCAACCCAGGAATTAAACCCGTTTCTTTTGTCTCCCGCATTAGCAGCAAGAGTTTTTACCACTAAGCCACCTGCTGCTGCTGCTGCTGCTGCTAAGTCGCTTCAGTCGTGTCCGACTCTGTGCGACCCCATAGACTGCAGCCCACCAGGCTCCCCCGTCCCTGGGATTCTCCAGGCAAGAACATTGGAGTGGGTTGCCATTTCCTTCTCCAGTGCAGCCCCTAAATAGAGGTTTAACAGGTGCTGAAATAAAACCAGAACAGGACGGTAGGTAAAGAGGTCAGAAAAGATTTTATTCAGAAAAGCGTTTGCAATAGAGGAAGAGACTTCAGTATAGAACTGGACTCAGTTCCGAACAGAGTGTAGGGCCGGTGCGTGGACAGTTACTAAGAGGAAACCTGTGGGGTAAAGAGCATTCTACCTGGAGGCAGGGCCGGGGCGCTAGGATAAGTGGGGGGAGAGGAACCCGGCCAGATAGTGAGGGTGATCATATATGGATTATGGGGGATTCTGGCTAGAACAATTTAACCGCGTTCTTGCTAGAGCTGAGCGATGCAAAGATAAGCACAGGCGTACAAAGGCTGAGGATTCAGAGGAGCCTGGCTAGTTTGGCCGAGGGGAGATTCCGTTGCAGGAGAAAGCAAACTTCTCAAAAGAGGACTGGGTTCCCTTAAGCAGCCTACGGGTTCTGGGAAGAAGGGGAACTCAGAGGAAAGCGCGCGGTGGCAAAGTTTTGAGCCCGAGGCGGCGGGGCGGGGCGGGGCGGGGCTAGCATCTGGGCGGGGCTTACATCTGGGCAGGCGGCGGGCCGGGTCCTGGGGTGAGAGGGGCTGGCCGCGGGGTGGGCGGGGCCCGCAGGGGGCGGGCGGCGGGCGCCTGCTCGGTGCTAGGAGCCCCAAGCCTATTGCGGGTGAGGGAGAGCCCGTCCCGCCCCGCGGAGGGCGCCTCTCCTCTCGGCTCGGGTCTATGGAGGAAAAACCGCGCTGGCCCTGCGATTCCCATGGCCGCAGTCGCCTGCAGCACCAAGGCTATGTCCCTCTTCAAGAGGACTTTGGTGCTGAGTCCCGGCGCGGCACCCAGGGGCGCGGGCACCCCCTCGCGCGGCTGCCCCTTGCCCCCCGCCGCCTGGCCGTCCAAGGACCGGCCGCGGGGAGAGGGCGTGTGCGGCCGGCTGCGGAGCCCCGCGGCAGCCGGCCGCCCGCCCCAGCCCCACTCCAGCACCGCCGCGTCTCCCACCGCCGTGTGTCTCCTCTCCCCGCAGGACTCGCTCAGCAGCAGCTTGAAAACTTGCTACAAGTACCTGAATCAGACCAGTCGCAGTTTCGCAGCTGTTATCCAGGCGCTGGATGGGGAAATGCGGTGAGTGGCAGAGGCTGCAGTTTTTGACTTGGGGGAGGAAAACTTTGCTAGAGGCCTGCAGAGTCTTTCGAAGCTACTTTTTGACACAGCTCCTCGCGTTGCAGTCTCTGTGCTTGTGGCCTTGCCAGAACGTGCCCCAGTGGGTGAAGGAAATGTTGGCGGTTGAAACGCGCCTGTGTTTACTTTGGGCCCTTCCAGGCACCTGGCCATCTCATCGTGTCCCTGCCCAGTTCTTTGTGGGGGGGACGGGGGGAGGGGATGTTTACTAACTTTTTTTTAGTCCTGGCTGCTGGACCTGTCTCTGAGCGGCTCATGTATTTTCCTTGGCTTCATTTAGTCTACCTTGCATTTCTAGTATATTAGGTTAATTCTTCTGAAGTTGCCTCTGTGCAGATTATATACATGACTTACACCAGTTGCCTTTAAGTATGCTGCGATTAATGGGGTCCAAGGAGTCGGAAACGACTGAGCGACTGAACAGAATTGAACTGATGATAGTATTTGGGCTTCCCAGGTGGCGCTAGTGGTAAAGAATCCACCTGCCAAGAGACTCAGGTTCAGTCCCTGGGTGGGGAAGATCCCCTGGAGAAGGAAATGGCAACCCACTCCAGTATTCTTGCCTGGAAAATTCCATGGGCAGAGGAACCTGGAGTCCATGAGGCTGCAGAGAGTCAGACACTACTGAACCAGCCAGCCATACATGATAGTATTTAGACTGGGACATTATTATGTCTTTTGACTTTATCTGCAAAATAATAGTTCTGTCTACACATTTGGTCTTTCTACAGTTTTTCATTAGTTAAATGTAACTCATTCTGGGAGTTAGTAGTGACATCAGCTGGTACATTTTTAATTTTTATAAATTACAGAAGTCCATTGTTCCCAAAGGAAAGCTAAGAAGTTGCTTTAAGTAGGAAAAGCTTTGGATATCCTTTCATTGGTCTGTAGAGTTAAGAGTATAGGAGGCTTTTCAAAATGGCCTGGCAAAAATGAAATGTGATTTTGAAACAGTATCTTTGAATGTTTGTTCCAGTGTATTAGTAGTTATTCCTTTCTTACAGCCATGCGGTATGCATATTTTATCTGGTTCTCCGAGCTTTGGACACGCTGGAAGATGACATGACTATCAGTATAGAAAGAAAGGTGCCACTGCTACACAACTTCCACTCCTACCTTTATGAGCCTGACTGGCGGTTCACGGAGAGCAAGGAAAAGGACCGACAAGTCCTGGAGGACTTTCCAACGGTAGTAGGACTATGGGGTGCAGTCGTGTGCATGATTGGCGGGGTGGCTGTCAGCCAGCTTGTGTGCCTGGTTGTCATTGTTCAGTTGCTGAGTTGCTTTTGCGACTCTGTGGACCACAGCCCCCCAGGCTCCTCTGTCCATGGGATTCTCCAGGCAAGAACACTGGCCTGGGTTGCCATTTCCTCCTCCAGGGAATCTTCCCAAACCAGGGCTCAAACTTGTGTCACATGCATTGGCAGGTGGATTCGTTACTACTGAGCTGTGAGCCTGCAGGGAACTGCAAAACCAGCAGTCTCAGGACAGCATAGCATGATGTGGCGATGGTGCGTCAAGCCAGACTTTCAGGGCTGGTGGCCCCGCACTCGTGCTGCCTGTGATCACATAGTCTGCCTGTGATTCCATTCTTTCATCTATAAAATAGATTAAAAGTCCCTGCCTCCTAGTGTGGTTTCGAGGATGGAAAGAGTTACCATAGGTGGAGCTCTTAGACAGATGTGATTTGCTGCTGTGATTACCAGGATCTTGTTGGTAAGTCCAGCCTTTCTTCCTGTGAAAAGAGCTCTCAAATGCCAGTGTCCTGAAAGATGCTTTGTCCAGTTTGTGCATCCAAGAATGCAGCCTAGGTGTGTCACACCGCTGGCCTCTGGAGCATCCTGAGTCTGGTGGCAAACCGTGCAGCTCACAGTGGGTGGCAGTTGTGGAGTTGGGAGTGGGCTCTTTGCACCTGGACTGAGTGAGGACTGAAGCAGGATGACCTCTGTCATCCGCAGCTGTGTGAGCTTGGATGCGCTCATTAACTTCCTCATGCCTGAGTTTCTGCCCTTGTAAAGTGAGAGCTGTGAGGCCTGAATGAGTTTATACATATAAAGTACTTAGTGTCTGGTACATACTGAGGGTTCTGTAAATATTGGGTATGTAGTCCATTCTGTTGGAGTAAAGTGGGTTCTAACTAAAATCTTGAGCTTTAGAAATTTTCACAGATTTCTTTTATGCATGTGCCTAGATCCTACTTTTCTAGGATTTTATCTTAGAAAAGTCATATCTTTATCATATCTTATCACATAAATAAGCGATTCTTCCATACCTTATAAATAAAGGTTTGATTTGGCAACATCTCAATGTTCCATGGGGCTTCCCAGGTGGCTCAGTGGTAGAGAATCCACCTACCAATGCAAGAGATGCAGGGTTTGATCCCTAGGTCCAGAAGATCCTCTGGAGAAAGAAATGGCAACCCACTTCAGTATTCTTGTTTGAGAAATCTTCTGGACAGAAGAGTCTGGTAGGCTACAGTCCATGTGAGCACCAGAGGCTTTCTAGAACAATCATTGTTTGTGATGGGTTAAATTAGAGTGCATTTTTTTCACCTGGTGCTAGTGGAGACTTGTAGTCTTAGAGATCTACCTCCAGTCATAGCTTGAGGAATAACAAAGGGTTACTTTTAAATGATGCTAGCAGTAATAGCATTCATTTATTGAGCTATGAGTTACGAAATGCATTTCATTATTGATTCATCATCTTCTTTATTTTATATTAATGGAGTTTAACATGTAATATCTATGATACACTGTTCCCCATGTTTTGTATAGATGAAGAAATTGAGGCACAGTTTTAGTTTTAAGCCCCTTGCCTGAAATTACCTTTGAAGTTAAGTGGCAGGACCAGGATTCATATCCAGAAGGCCTGCCTCCAGAACCCTCGTACTCAATTCCTGGTACGCTTTACTGTCCCTATAAAACATGGTTAAAGGAAAATTTTGTGATTTGAAATGGTAGCATTGAAACATACATTACCATATGTAAAACAGATGGCCAGTGGGAATTTGCTGTGTGAGGCAGGGAACCCAAAGCCAGGGCTCTGTGACAACCTAGAGGGGTGGAATGGGGAGGGAGGGTCAAGAGGGAGGGGACATGCGTTTACCTATGGCTGATTCATGTTGATGTATGGCAGAAACCATCACAATACTGTGAAGTAATTATCCTCCAATCAAAAGTAAAATAACGTTTTAAAGAAAGTAAAACTTTACATATGAGTAAAGTGTTTTGATCATAACATCCCAAGGTTTATTATTAGGGAGGTTTCTGTTTACATGCTCCTGTCACCCCTGTTGGGAATCTGGCCTTTGTCCATGATACCAGTGGACTCTCTTCCGCATCCTCTCTTCTCATACTTAGCATCACTAGAGAGTGGCCTGGGGACCAAAAAGTGTACTATGGGTGGGAAACAATTACTTGGAGGCACAGGAGAAAGCACCTCCTGGCTGACCTTGCTGGGCAGAGGTCCCTCCCTCAGATTTCTGGGGAAATGGAGAGCTCCTCATTGTCACTCTTTCCTAGACATTTGTTTTCATGTTCTGTACAACAACGTAGTAAGTACCAAAGAGCAGAAATTGGTTCACATTCAGCAGTGAAGTGTTTATCTTGGAGGGTTTGTTTTCAAGCCTAAGCTGCTCCTCCCCCAGCTGGCCGGCCTTACCCCTTTTATAAATAGAACTGACCCAACCCTGTTAGCTGTTGAAAGACCAGGTCCTCTCGAGATTCAGGGGTTCAGATGACCTTTGGTAGAGTCGCTGATTTGCTTCAGTCCACTTGCGAACTGCCTTTGGCCTTTGTCTTGGAACAGCTGTTCTGGAAAGAGCAGTTCTGGAGAGATGGGATTGATTTTACTGATTTTAGGGGTTTAACAGTCAATGTTTATCAGAATAATCCTTAGTATCTTAGGCTTCTGAGCGCTTTCAGTGTCCCGCAGCCAGCTGAGTTTCCCTCAGGTCCTTACATTTAGGTGTTTCCTGAGGAAGTTTTTCTAACCTTTCTGTAAATGTAGACCACGTCTACATGAGACCAAGATCTCACCCTTCAGATCGTTAGCAAAGTCTGTTCACTACTTTTTGTATTTTGTGGATAGTATATTATTTGAGAAGTTTCATGGTATTTAATATTTTATTTTGACAACCTACAAACACTTCTTTGAACTTCAGCAAGATACTTATGCAGGAGCGATGAATTTTAAAAGCATCAATAATACTTTTTGACATTAAAGCTTGGGCTATGGGGAAAAAAAAACAAACAAACCATTAGATAGACTGCCTCAGATTGAACTAAACTGACTTGTTTAAGAAATTAGAAAGTGTGGCCTTTATAATGGGGAAGACACTATAGCTTCATGGCATGAATTCAGAAACTGATGATGGAAAATGGTTGTCTGGTCTCCTCAGTGGAATATAAGCTGTTAGGGCAGGTCACCTGCCGGCTGTGCATCCCAGTATCCACAGCAGTGCTTGTTGCATAGGGAGTACCCAAGACTGCACAAATGAATCGTCATACTGAGGTATGTCTGAAAATGAAGTGTTCTTGCTAAAATTCTTACACTTAGGTCCAGTTTTATGTTGAAGCATCCCATTTCTCATTAATTGGGAAGGTGAGCATATAATAAGACTCTGAATCTTGAGTTTAGAGACTAGCATTTTTATACCCTTCTATTTTAACATTTGTGAAATTTGCTGAGCTTATTATTTAGTATGTAGAAACATAGTATAACATAGATTTAGGCTTACTGCTGGATCATTTGGGGGTCTTCACTACCAAGTTCTGTTACAGCTTTGCTTTATGATCCGTAGGTACCGTCTTGTTTCCCAGTTTTAATACATGTTTCATATTTTCTGTTTTTTTACGACCTCCATTTCAGATCTCCCTGGAGTTTCGAAATCTGGCTGAGAAATATCAAACAGTGATTGTTGACGTTTGCCAGAAGATGGGCTTTGGGATGGCGGAGTTTCTGGATAAGCGCGTGACGTCTGAACGGGAGTGGGACAAGGTTAGTGTCCCTGGGGAGCACTGTCTGTGCGGGTGGCACCAATGAGCTGGCAGTGCCCACCATGATGTTTAGGATGAAGAGGTGGTGTTTTTATAACCCAGTGGTAATGTCTCCTCATAAACACTTAACAGTCTTATGTTACCACTGGGTTGTTTCTGAGGACTTAATACACAGAGCTTAAAACACATCCTCATTATGTTAAAAAAAAAACAAAAACAAAAAACAAAGTACTACCATGACATTCTTTTACATAATGAAGGTTTTGAGACACTGCCAGATCTTAAAATGTCTTCAAGATTAAACTCTACTTAGTATTCTAGTTTGTGTTAGAATATTCCTCATTCCCTCAGGGCCTTCACTCCCAGTTTCAGATATCAGAAAGTTTACTGTACTCCATTATTTTTCCAATAACCTTTTATTCCAGAAGCAGTGCGTGTGCATTGTACATATATATAAAGATATAGAAAAGAAAAAGCAATACCACATGAGCTAGAGACCACAGATCTTTGATGAGCCAGAGATCGTTTTTGTTAAGTCTTTTGTGTTCATCCTTCTTGGAATGTTTTTCTCTCCTTACATGTACATGGTATATAATGTGTGTGTGTGTGTGTGTGTGTGTGTGTGTGTTTAAAGCAAAATGAGATCTTTTACACTCTCTTTGGAACCTGGTTTTTCGTAGCTAATGATTTCTAGTGTTTCCATTTTAGTAAAAGTTTCATTATTAAAGTACTGTAAAAATTTTCTTACAGTACTGTCACTATGTTGCTGGGCTAGTAGGAATTGGCCTCTCCCGTCTCTTCTCGGCCTCAGAGTTAGAAGACCCCTTAATTGGTGAAGACACAGAGCGAGCCAACTCTATGGGCCTTTTCCTGCAGAAAACAAACATCATCCGTGATTATCTGGAAGACCAGCAAGAAGGAAGAGAGTTTTGGCCTCAAGAGGTAATAGCTTCAGGGGGTTTGGGGAGAAAGAATTTTGAACGCTCTCTGACAACAAGCCATTAAATCCTGTTGGTTGCAAGTGACAGAAACACAAATCAAGGTCCCTTAGACAACACAGGAGAATGTGTAGGCCAGGCTAGGGTTTAGTTTGCTTCAGGGAGACTGGCTGCATTCGTCTAGGAGTTCAGGCTGTGTCCCCTTTTTCTTGGACAGGCTTTCTCCAGTGGTGGGTATAACTCTGAGTGGGTATCCCACTCAGAGGCTGGGTTCCTGTGTCATAGTTTTTGGATTTTCCCAGATTCTCACCAAAGGGGGGAAAGAAAAAAGATGAAAAACTCAAGCTATGCCCCAAACCTAGCTCATGGATAACCTGTCCAAAAGCACAGGTGACAGAACATCCCCAGGAACCCCAAACCACAAACGGGTGCAGACAAAACACCAGCTCCGCAGACGGAAGCAGCAGAGTGTGTGCGGGACAGAGCCAGAGCAGCCGCAGAGCAGCTCGGGTCAAACGGGCTCCTTGTCAGGCTGTGTGTGAGTCCACGAGGGCCGTGGCAAGGCCTAGAGGAGCTGCCGTGGACTGGCCCCCTCGAACTGGACAGGGACACTGACCAGCCAGGGTTCTCTTCCCGGACGGGGCCACACTGAGGAGCGAAATAAAAACCGAGCAGCTGGACCTAAGAGAGACCTAAGTAACATCAACCAGATACAACGCACGGACCTTGTTTGCTTAAGATCCTTACTGGAGGAAACTAAGTGGGAAAAAATCAGGCACTGGGACAGTATGGCTGCTAACTGGATAATCTGTATTAACCATTTATCTTTCGTTAACTTTTAGTTGTGTTAAGATACATGTGCAAGAAAGGTTCCTGGTGTTTTAGAAATTCATAATAAAATACTAAATGATAATACCAGGATAAAATGATAAATACAGTGATTATTGGGATTTTAAAATAATTTGGGGGCTGGGGCGGTGGAAGCCAAGCATCAGTGACTGTTGATGCTGGCGGATGGTTACATAGGCGCTCATTAACCTTTTTCTCCAGGTTCTGCAGGATAGTTGAGTACCATCAATCAGAGTGAGTCTAGGTGCAAGTTAAGAATGGAAAACAAATTTGATTTTCCATTAAATCTGTTAGTCCTCTTAGGCCCAGTCATTTCTTTTGGGGAGTGTATAAAGTTATAATAAGTGTTATTCTTTAGGAAGTTTAAGAATACCTAAGAATAAAGTAAGTTAGTTGCTAGCTTCAGAGAACCCCCTAAATAATATAATTCAGTTCAGTTCAGTTCAGTTCAGTCGCTCAGTTGTGTCTGACTCTTTGCGACCCCAAGAATCGCAGCACGCCAGGCCTCCCTGTCCATCACCAACTCCTGGAGTTCACTCAGACTCACGTCCATCGAGTCCGTGATGCCATCCAGCCATCTCATCCTCTGTCGTCCCCTTCTCCTCCTGCCCCCAATCCCTCCCAGCATCAGAGTGTTTTCCAGTGAGTCAACTCTTCGCATGAGGTGGTCAAAGTACTGGAGTTTCAGCTTTAGCCTCATTCTGTCCAAAGAAATCCCAGGGCTGATCTGCTTCAGAATGGACTGGTTGGATCTCCTTGCAGTCCAAGGGACTCTCAAGAGTCTTCTCCAATACCACAGTTCAAAAGCATCAATTCTTCGGCACTCAGCCTTCTTCACAGTCCAACTTTCACATCCATACATGACCACAGGAAAAACCATTGCCTTGACTAGACGGACCTTAGTCGGCAAAGTAATGGCTCTGCTTTTGAATATACTATCTAGGTTGGTCATAACTTTTCTTCCAAGGAGTAAGCGTCTTTTAATTTCATGGCTGCAGTCACCATCTGCAGTGATTTTGGAGCCCCCAAAAATAAAGTCTGACACTGTTTCCACTGTTTCCCCATCTATTTCCCATGAAGTGATGGGACCAGATGCCATGATCTTCGTTTTCTGAATGTTGAGCTTTAAGCCAACTTTTTCGCTCTCCTCTTTCACTTTCATCAAGAGGCTTTTTAGCTCCTCTTCACTTTCTGCCATAAGGGTGGTGTCATCTGCATATCTGAGGTTATTGATATTTCTCCTGGCAATCTTGATTCCAGCTTGTGTTTCTTCCAGTCCAGCGTTTCTCATGATGTACTCTGCATATAAGTTAAATAAGCAGGGAGACAATATACAGCCTTGACGTACTCCTTTTCCTATTTGGAACCAGTCTGTTGTTCCATGTCCAGTTCTAACTGTTGCTTCCTGACCTGCATACAGATTTCTCAAGAGGCAGGTTAGGTGGTCTGGTATTCCCATCTCTTTCAGAATTTTCCACAGTTTATTGTGATCCACACAGTCAAAGGCTTTGGCATAGTCAATAAAGCAGAAATAGATGTTTTTCTGGAACTCTCTTGCTTTTTCCATGATCCAGCGGATGTTGGCAATTTGATCTCTGGTTCCTCTGCCTGTTCTAAAACCAGCTTGAACATCAGGGAGTTCACGGTTCACATATTGCTGAAGCCTGGCTTGGAGAATTTTGAGCATTACTTTACTAGCGTGTGAGATGAGTGCAATTGTGCGGTAGTTTGAGCATTCTTTGGCATTGCCTTTCTTTGGAATTGGAATGAAAACTGACCTTTTCCAGTCCTGTGGCCACTGCTGAGTTTTCCAAATTTGCTGGCATATTGAGTGCAGCACTTTCACAGCATCATCTTCCAGGATTTGAAACAGCTCAACTGGAATTCCATCACCTCCACTAGCTTTGTTCTTAGTGATGCTTTCTAAGGCCCACTTGACTTCACATTCCAAGATGTCTGGCTCTAGATTAGTGATCACATCCTCATGATTATCTGGGTCGTGAAGATCTTTTCTGTACAGTTCTTCTGTGTATTCTTGCCACCTCTTCTTAATATCTTCTGCTTCTGTTAGGTCCATACCATTTCTATCCTTTATCGAGCCCATCTTTGCATGAAATGTTCCCTTGGTATCTCCAATTCTCTTGAAGAGATCTCTAGTCTTTCCCATTCTGTTGTTTTCCTCTATCTCTTTGCATTGATTGCTGAAGAAGGCTTTCTTATCTCTTCTTGCTATTCTTTGGAACTCTGCATTCAGATGCTTATATCTTTTCTTTTCTCCTTTGCTTTTCGCCTCTCTTCTTTTCAGTGCTATTTGTAAGGCTTCTCCAGACAGCCATTTTGCTTTTTTGCATTTCTTTTCCATGGGGATGGTCTTGATCCCTGTCTCCTGTACAATGTCACGAACCTCATTCCATAGTTCATCAGGAACTCTGTCTATCAGATCTAGGCCCTTAAATCTATTTCTCACTTCCACTGTATAATCATAAGGGATTTGATTTAGGTCATACCTGAATGGTCTAGCGGTTTTCCCTACTTTCTTCAATTTAAGTCTGAATTTGGAAATAAGGAGTTCATGATCTGAGCCACAGTCAGCTCCTGGTCTTGTTTTTGTTGACTGTATAGAGCTTCTCCATCTTTGGCTGCAAAGAATATAATCAATCTGATTTCGGTGTTGACCATCTGGTGATGTCCATGTGTAGAGTCTTCTCTTGTGTTGCTGGAAGAGGGTGTTTGCTATGACCAGTGCATTTTCTTGGCAAAACTCTATTAGTCTTTGCCCTGCTTCATTCCGCATTCCAAGGCCAAATTTGCCTGTTACTCCAGGTGTTTCTTGACTTCCTACTTTAGCATTCCAGTCCCCTATAATGAAAAGGACATCTTTTTTGGGTGTTAGTTCTACAAGGTCTTGTAGGTCTTCATAAAACCGTTCAACTTCAGCTTCTTCAGCATTACTGGTTGGGGCATAGACTTGGATAACTGTGATATTGAATGGTTTGCCTTGGAAACGAACAGAGATCATTCTGTCGTTTTTGAGATTGCGTCCAAGTACTGCATTTCAGACTCTTTTGTTGATCATGATGGCTACTCCATTTCTTCTGAGGGATTCCTGCCCACAGTAGTAGATATAATGGTCATCTGCATTAAATTCACCCATTCCAGTCCATTTTAGTTCGCTGATTCCTAGAATGTCGACGTTCACTCTTGCCATCTCCTGTTTGACCACTTCCAGTCTGCCTTGATTCATGGACCTGACATTCCAGGTTCCTATGCAATATTTCTCTTTACAGCATTGGACCTTGCTTCTATCACCTGTCACATCCACAACTGGGTATTGTTTTTGCTTTGGCTCCATCCCTTCATTCTTTCTGGAGTTATTTCTCCAGAAATAACTATCATTAAATAATATCATTAATGATCATCAAGCCAATCCCGTTGTTCAAGTTGAGGCTGTTATTTCACTTTTAAGTTACTAAAATCAAGGATGATAACGTTCTTATAGTAGACACTCAGCTCGTTTCCCCGAGATAATTTGTTCAGCCGTATTATCAGAATTGGGAACATAATGTTAATCATTAATTATTTTGAGGCCTGGCCACCTTGCAAATGTTTAATGTTTATCTTACAGTGCCGTTGTAGCTGATTATTTTTTCAGAAGTAGACCATTGCAATGGCACCCCACCCCAGTACTCCTGCCTGGAAAATCCAATGGACAGAGTAGCCTGGTGGGCTGCAGTCCATGGGATCGCTAACAGTCGGACAGACTGAGCGACTTCACTTTCACTTTTCTCTTTCATGCATTGGAGGAGGAAATGGCAGCCCACTCCAGTATTCCTGCCTGGAGAATCCCAGGGATGGGGGAGCCTGGTGGGCTGCCGTCTATGGGGTCACACAGAGTCGAACACGACTGAAGTGACTTAGCAGCAGCAGCAGCAGCAGCAGCAGATGATTGCCTTGCGAAAATCAGGAGGCCTTTTTGGCCTGAGGTCATCAAAGTATTGCTCCATCTGTGCTGAACTAATTGTCCCAAAGGGACACTTTCCCAAACACTTAACTTATTCTTGGTTGTGGTTAGAGTGTAGTTATAATAGCCATTGCATGGTGGTTAAAACAGACTGAGTCTTGATGAAAGGTGAGGCAGCGGCAAGATGGACTTTGTATATCATTGTTCTTATTTGCAAAGGTCCTTTCATGTGGCTCAGACATTGCTCCGTTATGCATATGCTGACTTGTCTTTAATCTGCTTATCTGTCCAGACTTGGAGCAAGTATGTGAAGAAGCTGGGTGACTTTGCTAAGCCAGAGAACATCGACTTGGCTGTGCAGTGTCTGAACGAACTCATCACCAACGCACTGCACCACATCCCCGACGTCATCACCTACCTGTCACGACTTAGAAACCAGAGTATATTTAACTTCTGTGCTATTCCACAGGTATGGAGCGAGGAGCCTGATGAGGGATGCTGGGGGTGGGGATGATGATTCACTATTTGGTCTGTGTATTTAGGAATGGAGAGTTCTTTAAAAGATGACTCTAGTGTATTTTCTTTCTTTGCCCCACAACCACCACACTCAGCTCAGCCCTGAGGTTAATTAAGTCTGTGCTTTTCCAAAAAATTCTAGAACCTATTTTCCCATCAGCTACTCTAAACTAGTTACTTTTATTCTTATCCTCACTATTTAAATCGAGGGCTTCAACTCCAGATTTCATGAGGAGTGCTGGGTGAAACACAGGTGAAGCTGTTATTAAAAAGTCGTCAGGAAGCACTTAACTTTTACTGTCCTTTTCCTAGATCTTGGGATAACAGAACATGAAACCTGAGCCTGTGAGACCTAGGAACTTAATTTTTAAATCCCGCTACCAATTATTTCCGTTTTTAACTCTAAGAAAGTTACAGGATTTAGCTGATTTGGAAACTTGGTTTGGTCTTAGTCTAATGACCAGTCTTGCCCAGTTGATGGAACTAAAATCTCTGTGCTGGACTTACATATGCGCATGAGCTTAGTTGTGTCCAGCTCTTTGCGACCCTATGTAGGCCACCGCGCTTCTCTGTCCATTGGATTTTCCAGGCAAGAATAACTGGGTTGTCATTTCCTTCTCCAGGGGATCTTCCCAACCCAGGGATTGAAACCAGGTTTCCTGCATTGCAGGTTCTTTCTTTCCCACTGTGCCACCTGGTAGACCATATGCTGGAATCTAGGTTTCCATCTATCCTAGAAATAATTTTCCTTTTAAGCGTGGGAGACCATACCCCTTGCACCCTACTTTTGTCCCCCACAACTCCCGTACTTTTTTTTTTTAATGTATAATGATTATGTTCATTGTAGGAAAAATAGGGAGAAAAAACAAAATAGTGAAAAATTTTTAGATACTATTTTGGAATATATGTTTTTCATATCTAATAACTCATTGCTTTAGCATGGAAAATTTACATTGGATTGTGTGTGTGTGTGTGTGTGTGTTGTTTTTTTTTTTTTTCCCAAATAAAAAGGAACTTTTTGGACTAAATTATAGAATTATTGAGGACTGCAAAGGGCGCTTGATTCTGTGTGTTGCTGAGAAGGGGAAGTGTGGGAGCTGGGGTCGTCTCGGCGGGCTTCTTTGTGGGTGTTTTCTTTTGGCTAGCTGCATCGTAGCCCTTCGGTGCTTTCTGCCCGTGTTCTCTTCCCGTCTCACGATGACCGGGTACCGTGCGGTTTCTCACGGGTTTTCGTGAGATGAGATGAACGAGCTTTCTGTCTCTCATTATCCGTAGGTCATGGCCATTGCTACTTTGGCTGCCTGTTACAATAATCAGCAGGTGTTCAAGGGGGTGGTGAAGATTCGGAAAGGGCAAGCGGTCACCCTGATGATGGATGCCACCAACATGCCAGCTGTAAAAGCCATAATTCACCAGTACATGGAAGAGGTGGGCTTCATTTAATAATGCTACGATTTAAACATTCCTCCATATTGGGGCATAAGACCATCTCAACAACTCGCAGTGTTATGGCGTAAAGACACGGGTGGATGTCCTTTATTCCAGAAGAATATGCATAGGGAGCCTGCTGTTGGGAGCTTCCTGGTGCCCTGGTCAGAGGGGATAAAGGAAGCCAGGTCTTATGATGGCGCTCCTAGGAGAATCATATTTTTTGAGCTGAAAGATGAAATTAGAGGCCAACCAGGCTTCTCCTTTTATGGCTGAGGCATGTGAAGCCAGGCCTGGGGCTGATGACATAGCATCTGAGGGGATCCAGGATCGCAGGCCACACTTCCTGACACCCCGTCCAGTACTTCATATTACGGCAAGGGCCTCAGTGGAGAATCCAATTCGTGGGGAATTTTGACAAAGGAAAACCAAGAGGCTGTAACTGTTTCTAAATTTTGTAATGTCAGTCTCATTTCATATGCCAAAATGCATCCCATAAAACAGAGCATGCCTGTTCTAGAACTTTTTCTTAGAGGTTGGGGCTCTCTACTTGTCAGGCCCTGAGCATTACTTCTCAAGTGAGGTGATTTAGCTTCCTCCTTTTCCGAGGACATTTAGTAGTGTCTGGAGACATTTTTTATTTTCACGGGGTGTGGGTGGCTACCGCCTTCCGGTGCGTAGAAACCTGAGAGGCTTAGGTTCGTTCTTACTGAAGGCTGAACTACTGCAGAAGTAGATGGAAACCTAAGACCTCCCTCCCCACAGGTCACCACTGCCCCTAGTTTTCTGATCCTTCCAGTCCCTGGGTTACGTTTTGACAGGGATAAGATTTATAAGAGCAGTTTTATCTAAAAATTCTATAATACAATGATTTCCTCTGATTTCCATTGCATATTGCACATTTTTCTTGTATTTCTTTCGTGTCTTCCATCTGCCAAGTTTTAGATCTCTGCATTTCTGTGTGAGGCACTTACAGAAGGTATAGAAATCAGATTTTTTAAAAAACCCCAAATTGTTTTACTGACTAGATGAACATGTCCAGCTATTGACCAAAAAGTAGCTTCTGATGAGACTGGGACATTGGGGTTCACTGTTTAGCCAGCACTTACTTGGGACTTACTCTGTACCTGGCATAGCAGCCAAATAGGTGGGTACTATTAATATCAAGGAAATCTGAGGCCCTAACACCATGGCTAGGGCCATAATTTGGACCCAGGTCTGGCTGACTTCAGAGCCACGGTCACCACAATTCTAAAGGCTTGAATTACCCTTTCTAAAGTGACATTTTAGGTACTGTTCCCATTTTATATAAACTAGAAACATGCTATGTAGTTTATAGTTCAGAGAATAGTTTTATAATTTTATTCTGATCATTGATTTTAGAGAACCATGTTTTTATTTTTATTTTATTTTATTTTATTTTTTTACACGAACTCCCAAAGAGAACCATGTTTTTAAAATGTAGGCAGTTCCATTGCTGTATTAGAATTCATATTTTATTAGGTATTTTCCATCACTACTGGAATTAAAGCCTAGTTGGGATTCACAGTTCGACTTAGGGCAGAGCAGAGCAGGCTGCACACAGCTGGCTGACCCCCCGATTTCATAAACGACTTTACATGAGGACAAACCCCCATCCATTTGTTTCTGTTATCATCCGCGGCTCCCAGGGCTCTTGAGCAGCAGGGCTGAGCAGCTATAACAGACAGGGCCCACAACGCTGAAAATACTCTTTTAGGCCCTTTAAGAAAAGTTTCCAGGGACGTCCCTGGTGGCCCAGTGGCTGAGACTCTGTGCTCCCCTTGCAGGGGGCCCAGATTTGATCGCTGGTCAGGGAACTAGATCCCACATGCTGACCTACTGCCACAACTAAGACCTGTTGCAGTCAAATAAATAAATATAAAAAAGATAAAAAGTTTGCAGACCTTTGATCCGGGACATAGATTATTTTATTCAAAATTACTCTAGTGAAACTTAAGGTATTTTAGAGGAAATATTAATAGCCATAAGTTTATTTGACTTAGACTGAAAATTTCTAAGTCTCAAGGAATGGAATGTGAAATGGCTTTAATGTCAGCCTTAAGGACATTTTGTCAATAAAGTTTCAAGTGAAGACTTTTAGTATGAAGTCCGCAGGTTGTTGGGCATTTTGCTGGTGGCCAGATGTTAGCTCGCATCCTGTGTCTCCTCGCTGAGCACATAAGACGGGAAGACATTTACCCCTGGGGTCCCTGGTTGCAGCAGCAGTGCACGTGCAGGGAATTCAGGGCTCACACAAGTCTGCAGTGTGAAGGACGAGGTGGAGCGAAGCCTATATCCCCTGAGCAGGGCAGCTGCTCCTCAGGGCCTCGTCCTCTGGAGCCGCCTCCACCGGAAGGCAGTCTGGGTACCTGGCAGCTGGTGAGAAGCTCCACCAGCTATTTTGGGACAAAAACAAATGCTCAGGCAAACAGCCAGGAAGTTTTACTTCCTTCTCTGCTTAAGATGATTCCTTGGCAAGGACCAACTCTTTCTAGCAGGTGGAGCTTCCTGTTTGGCTGTGGCCTGTGCTCCTCAAACCCCGTGGATCCTCTTGACTCAGGGCGTAGTTCTGTGCCCCCGCAAGCAGGTTAGCATTTTGGTTCTTGAGTCAGAGTGCCTCTATTGCAGGATGCCCAGGTGGCGCCCGTGAGCACAGTTTGCAGAGCAGGCAGGGGATTGGACGTGGGAACTCTTTGTGTCCCCAGCCCCATGCTTGTGGTCTTCCCCTCCTGCCCTCCTCCCTGGCTACTCCACCGCAGCAAGTGTGATGGGCGAGAAGGGACCCGAGGAGGCCCTTGGCCAGACCTGGGCATTTGGGGCGGGTGTTCTAGAAAAACTTAAGCCGAGGCTTGGGCAGGAGGGGGGACTCAGGCTGAGGACAGGACATGGGAGCAGCATTCCCGGGCAGAGGGAATGGTGTGAACAAGGAGGGGAACAGGAACAGCGTTGCAATATCATTTCCCTCCACCATGTCACTCTGCTTCAGCCTCAACAAAGAATGTGGATGCCACTGGCTCTTTGAAGTGCGAGGATAGAGCCCACTGGGATGGCCCTGCTGCTCTGGGATGGGCTAGGGGATCACCCAGGCTAGGCTGATACCTGCCTTACTAGTGGAGTGGTTTGGGGTTGTGACTTTTGTCCTCTATAAGCCTCAGTTTTCTCACTGGTCAAATGGGCATAAAATGCCTAGCTGTTGCAGATTGTCGCAAGAAGTGAGCACAGATATTTATAAGGTTTTTAGGATTTACTGTGTTTTCCTCTTTCTTCAACAGATTTATCACAGAATTCCCAACTCTGACCCCTGTTCCACTAAAACACGGCAGATCATCTCCACCATCAGGACACAGAATCTCCCCAATTGTCAGCTGGTCTCACGGAGCCACTACTCGCCCATCTGCCTGTCTTTCGTCATGCTCCTGGCGGCCCTGAGCTGGCAGTACCTGAGCACCCTGTCCCAGGCCACCGAGGACTACATTCAGACGGGGGAGCACTGACTGGCTCGGTCTGGAGACTGAGCGCCCCTCCTCCCCAGCCCCCATCTGGGAAACAGACTGACCTCTTCAGGGACGGATGTGGGCTCCTTCTCTTTCTTCCCCTCCTGTTTTAATCCCTCAAAGAGTTCTGTGGGCCTAGACCTTTAGAAACTGTGACCTGTGGTGGAGAAAAAGATAGGATTAAAGGGAAAGGACACCTCAGCCACCTGTACTCACCTGTGCGGGGTTCACGGCTGCCATCAGGGAAGGGGCTGCATCCGGGCCTGCAGAGGAGATCATAGTGTGAATACAGCCTAGAGTTACAATTAAATGTATTTAATGCAAAACAACTTTTGAATACCTATCGCAGTAGAAAGTGAAGTGAATTTTTTTTCCATTCGCTTCTTGTTTTCTCAACATTTTGTTTCTTCCAGTGGACTTGAATGTAGCAGGTGTGAATATCTGTCGAGTTCTAGGAAATATTCCTAAGAATGCAGACTGCTGCACGTGAAGCCTAGGAGGCAACTTCTGGTGAAGTTGGCATCATTTCCTTGTTTAAAGGGAGTTTAGATTTCAGGACTGCCGTTGGTCCCTTCGTAGCAGGTGAGTTTCCAGTCGAAGCTAACACTTTTGAGATTTTTATAATAAAGAATTGAATTATTCAGCGTTTGTCAAGGGTAGTTCACTTGACTAGACAGGCGTGGCAGGTGTGGAACTCCAGGTATGGAGTTGGTGGTTGAGGGATGGTGGTAGGCTGCTGCCCCCAGAAAGCTGGAACCGCCCAGCTGCCCAGCTCCACCGTTCCTGCCAGGAAGGGAGCAAGGGCATCGCTTCCACTGGCCTGCTGTGCTTCTGGCCAGTTCTATTAGCTGTGTTCAGACATTTTATTGAATTCAGAGGTTATTTTCAGCTTTGCGCTTTTTGTTTCTCAAGAAAGGCAGATGTTTTTCTGGTGACTGGCTTGAACGCCGAGTGGCACTTAGCCCCATTCCCCCAGCACGATGGTCTATCTCCCTTTTCCCCCAGGCATTGCTGAAGTTTGGGCCATGCCCACCCAGTGACTCCCTGAGTCTCAGCACAGAGCCCGAGAATCCCTGTTGGAGGGCATGATAGAACTTTCCAGAAGCCGGGCTCTTGGTGTATATAGTGCACAGTCCTATTTTGCTTCAGCTCTTTATGTAGTGAGTCACCGAAAGAGGTTTGTTCCAGCAATAACTGGGTTCGCACTGCTCCACTCATACCCACACTGATTCTGGCCGTGGCTGCTGCTGGCCGTCTGATAAATCACAGACTGATGGTTAGTTTGACAATAGACTTGGGGTTTGTGGAGGTTTCAGGTCCTCAGTTCATTTGAGACTAAAACTAGTCACCACACTGACCCAAAGTTACTTGCCACCTGGGAGCACGGCTCTAAGCCAGACTCAACAGATTTTCCAAGTATTTGTAATTTAAGCATCAAAACTTAGTCTCGATATTCCAAGGTAGGTCGTTAAGATTTGTATGTTGAAACCTACTAGTTCTGCTAAAGTTCACATAGGACACGGGACAAGCTGGTAGCAAACCTTGGTCTGAGGATGCACTGGAAGATTCTCTCCTCGCTCAGCTGTGGGCTATGGGGCTTTCTGAACCTCTGGGCGGCGTGGGTCCCTCCCAGCTGTAAAGCTGTTGAGGGTCTTGGCCCTGGTACACCCTCCTAAGCTCTTTGGAAGAACACTTGCCTTCTAAATGTTTCTCTACTATTGATATAATTGCCAGATAAATACAGGATGTACAGTTAAATTTGAATTCCAGATAAACTTTCTTCTAGTATAATTATATCCCAAATATCACACAGGACATATTTATACTTTAAAAAGGAGTTCTGGGACTTCCCTAATGGTCCAGTGGTTAAGAATCTGCCTGCCAGTGTAGGGGACACAGGTTCAATCCCTGGTCTGGGAAGATCCCACATACTCGGAGCAACGAAGCCCACACGCCTAGGGCCCCTGGACCTCAGCAAAGAGTAGCCCTCCCTCCCTCACTGCAGCTAGAGAAGGCACAGGCAGAGCATCTCCGGAGGCCCAGCACAGGCCGAAACATAGATCTTTTAAAAAGGACTTCTGAATTCAAATCGGGCAGCCTGTACTTTTAGTCTCTAAATCTCTCAGCCCTACCCTCTACTCTCAATTTAATTGTATGTATAGCATCCGTGGTATAGTCTACTTGGTTCCTACTTCCAGTGAGAAATTTTAAGTTGTCCTCACAGGAGTTTCTGACAAATCTGAATCTAGGGCTTTAATTCAAGAAGCTCACAGAGCCCAACCCCCTTTGGGCAGCTTTCTGGAGTTGTAACTAAGACCTGCACCCATAAACACATCCACCCTTCCCTGGGAAACTGCTTCGAGGCCCCCATCTTCTATTTACTGGGCCCCTTACTAGGACCATGCTTTCTCATAGTTTGTTCCTAGTCATGTATGGATGTGAGAGTTGGACCATAAAGCAGGCTGAGCGCCAAAGAATTGATGCTTTTAAACTGGTGTTGGAGCAGACTCTAGAGAGTCCCTTGGACTGCAAGGAGATCAAACTAATCAATCCTAAAGGAAATCAATCCTGAATATTCATTGGAGGGACTGATGCTGAAGCTGAAACTCCCAATACTGTAGCCACCTGATGTGAAGAACTGACTCACTGGAAAAGACCCTGATGCTGGGAAAGATTGAAGGCAAGAGAAGGGGATGACAGAGGATGAGATGGTTGGATGTCATTACCAACTCAGTGGACAAGAGTTTGAGCAAGATCCAGGAGTTGATGATGGACAGGGAAGCCTGGTGTGCTGCAGTCCATGGGTCACAAAGAGCTGGACACGACTGAGTGACTGAACTGATGCTTTCTCAGGAGACCTGGGGAGGTGCCTCAAAACCTGCATTTTTAACAGGTCCCCGGTCAGTCTTAACTGCAGACTCACGTCTGGCCCCAAATTCTCCGTGTCTTAGAACCTTGGAGATGCTGCCGGCCCATGGGCCAGTCCTGAGTAACAGGGCTCTTAAGGGTAGTGTTCTGATGCATGCTCTGAGGGATAGACTGATCCACCTTTGCTCCTACTTCTAACAAAAATATGCCCTCCTCCACTTAAAGAATGAAAAGGCATTGTCACTTTCAACCATCCCCTTGCTTGGAGGCACCCAAGAAAAAGTGAGCCGAGGTGACAAGGTGGTATCAGTGTGGCAATTTTTTTACTGAAGTAGTGACATCAATGCCAATCCTAAATGCTTTGTTTCCCAGCAACGATTCCTTAGGCCAAGCATGAAGATGCCCTAAGGTCCGTTCTGGTCCACTTGGTGCACCTCTGCTAGCTTCCGGGTGAGGATGGCGGTGCTGGTGGGTACATAGCATGGATTGGAGAAAGTAGGAAATGGGATTATTCAACTCAAGTTTAGGAGTGGGTAGAAAATGTTAGAACCGAGGTTATGCATGTTTCCCAGTTGAAATTGTACAAATAATGCAATGATATATTTAGCTTTAAACATCATTAAACATTCCGTAAGTACTGGGTTCCACCAGTTTTTCCTACAATGTTAACGAGAAGTTTAAGAGCTTGCATGAGGTAGTTCCGATCCTAACTTCTGAGGCACATCCAAAGTCCAACCTCCCCGCTTCTCAGAAGAGCAGTGGTCCAGCTCCCAGTCGTGAAAGGGAAGTGACCTGTGGTATCAACAGGCCAGTGATGGTGATGGCGGGAGAGGAGTGGATGTTGCCAATTCTAATGGCCTCCTGATCCCTCAAGAACTGGTGTCCTTCCTTTGTGTATGTTCCTGTGATGTTGGGAAAGATTGAGGGCAGGAGGAGAAGGGGACGACAGAGGATGAGATGGTTGGATGGCATCACCGACTCAATGGACATGAGGTTGGGTAAACTCTGGGAGTTGGTGATGGACAGGGAGGCCTGGCGTGCTGCGGTTCATGGGGTCACAGAGTTGGACACGACTGAACTGACACTGTTCCTGCGTGTTGACAATGTACAAAGGACTATGTAATTTTTTAAAAACCTGACTTGGCTGCACTGGATCTTAGTTGCAGCACGTGGGATCTAGTTACCTGCAGGGACTGAATCGGGCCCCTGCATTGGGAACACGGTCTCAGTCACTGCGCCACCAGGGAACTCCAGAAGTAAATAATTCTTAACCAGCAATGTAAACCCAAGAGACCAGGAGCTCATAAAACCACACGTGGACTCTGCTTCCACCCAGCTCCCACGCCGGAGGGCCCCAGGACACTGGCCTTGTAGGACTGGTTATGCCACCAGTACACCACGCCTGCAGGACTCCTGAGGTCACTGTTGGTGTATGGTTGGTGAAAAAGAGGTAAGCATTCTTACCTTAATAAAACAGGGACAGAGCTGCTTAATCAACAGAAGAGGGCGGATGAGAATAACAGGAAAATGAGAGGAGGCACCATGGTTTGAAAGTACAGCAGCAGCAATGTAGTTAAAATTAGGTATTTATTTTGTTCCACTCAACTGAGGCAAGACATCCCTGGTTAGAGGTTCAAGGGCACCCAGATTCATGGGAACATGATTCTTTCTGGGGGATAAGGAGAGACAGCAGCTAGAAGTCCACAGACAGTGACACACAATCTTGGAGATGCCACCAGAATGCAGACTTCACACTGAAGGAGAGGCTTTTTTATTGGCAGCCATTCCTTGTGTTTAACAGGGTGAAGCAGTGATTGTGAAAGGTACAAGTTGGCTTCCTGCCAAACTAGTTTTGCTGTGGATTAGAGGGCAGCAAGGTCAGTCCAGTCAGAACCACCTAGTTAGGAGACAATCCGTACAAGCAGTACAGCTCTTCCATCTCATTCACATGATCAGCCGAGGTGCACAAAAAGAAAACTTAACAGGATCACAGCAAGGACAGGACCAGAGGGTCAGCCATGCTGCAAAGCTCGACACATGCAGGGCACCTGAGAGAACAGCAGGGCTTTCTCCAAAGGGCTGCCCCACTGTCTCGGATCTGTCCTACTCCAGATCCAGAAAGCTGCCTGCTTGTGCGGGGATCTAACTAGGAACTCTGCTTTCCACTCGGAAATTACAAACCCTTCAAGGTCTTGCTCCCTGGTGATGCAGAGTCGGGGGTGGGGGGCAGTACAGACGTGGTCAGGGCAGAAGCAGGGGCAGCAGGCACTACACAGTTTGTCTACAGTGAAAGGTCCGCTCTGCTTCGGCAGTGGCTTGTGTGTCTGTGTTTGGGTTGGGGCAGCAGTCTGTCCCTGGGCAGGCCTGGCTGTGTGTCCTTGGAAGACAGACCCGATGGCAGACACACAGCTTGGCCCAACCGAGTCTTCTTCAGACCCTACCTAAAAACCTTTATATCTTATAATTCAAAAAATAAAAGACATCCCAACCCCCCACCTCATCCCCAGTCCAAGTGGCTGTATTTAGGGGAAAACTAGCCCTGGGCCAGCAGACAGACCCCCAAGCAGATCAGATCTTCTAGTACTGATGAGTGCACGGCATTCCAGCCACAATTTCTGACTCGATGCCACAGTGGTCCTGTCCTCTGAGGATTTTGAAAAAGCCTGGAAAGCAGAAGACACATTTAGTCTGCTTGGATTCTGACCTTTGCCAAACATACCTAGCGTGCATGCTCAGTCATGTTTGGCTCTTTGTGATCCCATGGACTATAGCCCGCCAGGCTCATCTGTGCACGAGATTTCCCAGGAAAGAATACTGGAGTGGGTTGCCATTCCCTTCTCCAAGGGATCTTCCCGACCCAGGGATCAAACCCACATCTCCTGTGCCTCCTGAATCAGCAGGCAAAGTCTTTGCCACTGAGCCACCTGGGAAGCTGCAGACCCAGCCCTGAAAGACGGCGGAGTGGGAGTCACGACCAGCCCCACAGCTGTCAGCAGCCGGCACGCCAGGTGCTGGGCAGGCTTCCGCTCACCCTCCCACCCAGCCCTGTGTCGGGCGTCTGGACGGTATGGCCCTCTGCCCCCGGCGCCCTGAGGAACCAGGATGCGCACGTCTGGCTTGAGGCCATGCCCCCATCCACACACCCTCTTGGGACCAGAGGCTGCCCTTGTGGCAGGGGGAAACCCCAGCGCCCCAGCACAGCTGGTGGGCACGATGCCCACTGTGCCCTGGCTTGGGCGCCCTCTCAGCAGGGACCGTGCTCACCATTGTCTCCCCAATCAGTGTTCCAGGAGTTGCCGACCAGCCAGTAGGGGGTGCCTTTCTCCTCTCCCCAGCCTAGGATGCGGATGGCGTGGCCTCCCATTATCTCTCCGGAGACGTGCTGGTACACCCCTGGGGGAGGACAAGGCCCTTCAGGCTCAGCCTGGGCACCGCTGGTCTCCCACAGCAGCCCAGCCACTCAGCTGGCCAACCCCACAGAGGAGAGATAGAGCCAGAGGAAAGGACAGGCCCTGGTGTTTCATGGAAGACTCCAGGGATTCCCATAACACCTGGGGATTATTTAAATATATTTTTGAAAGCCCAGCACACTCAAACATGGGGGATAAATATTAAGATGGAGTGCAATACAATGTGCTTGGTGGCTGCCTTTTAAGTTAGAAACTCTGACACATTAAAATATCAACGAATTTTTTTTTTACATACTAGGACTCCATGCAATGACTTGTCAAAGGCATTCTGTGGCTTACGAGTTTTAAATTGCTAATCTGGGGCACACCGAGCAGACTGGGTGCCTAGGGAGAGGGCTGGGCTGGCAGTTGCAAGTCCGACTGACGGGAAGAGATACCCGCTACGGTGCTCAGAGGACCACCAGGTTACCGATGAATACTGTCCAACCGGAAATGTGTTCTCTTGTATAACAATGGTGGAAGTTAAGAACTGCCAGGTTTATAATTTTTTTCTCACCAGGCAACTTGGTCTTTTTTTTCAAATGACTGGAGAGCTTTGCGTTTTCGAACAAGCAGAATACAAAATGAGACAGAAGTCCTCAGCACAGACCGTTTGTCTGGAACGGGGGATTTCTAAGACAGCTCTTGGGTGGGGACCATCCTGCCCCCTTCCCCCTTTGAGTCCCCACAGGAAGGTGCTCCTTGTTTCCTCACCCACTGGGGGCTGGGCACAAGGCTAAGACTTTGTCAAGACAAAGATGACGGAGGAGGTCACTCAGTGCAGACACGGGAAACCTGCGAATGTGCTGGGGAAGTGATGGAGCTGGAGAGATGGGGCCCGCGGCTCCAGAAGGAGGAGACGCTTGGGAGGAGCAGGAGTTGGCCATGGACAGGGCGGGCGTGAGGGGCTGAGAGAGCAGCCAGTGGTGTGCGGCACTGCTGGAGGCCCAGCGTACCCCAAGGACGTCCTGCCAGCCAGGAACCCATACCTGCCTCCCCGGGTGCCGTCAGTGGGGTCGGGAGGCGGGGGGATACACACCAGACTTGTACAGCAGGAAGTCTGAGTACACAGAGAAGGCCCCCTCGACAGGGCCATTTTTGTAGATCTCTGCCATGATCTCCTTCTCGTTGCTGGAGACGCTGTAGGAACTGCATCCTGCGAAGAAACCAACCAAGTGGGGCAGGCGCCACCGGCAGGCGGTTAGCCACACCACGATTCAGGGGGTTCCAGCGCGCAGGATCTTCGGGGGGAGTGTGTGTGTGTGCGCACGCACGCACAGTAAGCATGAGGCCCTAGAAGCAGGGCAGAAACAGAAGGCTCCTAGCCAGATTACTCCCCCATGACTGAGGGGTTTGGTCTCTTCCTTCCGAGACTAAGGGTCTAAGACTCCGTTCAGGGTGGAGACACGCGGAGAACACCGTGTTGCTCCCTCCCGTCAAAGAGGCACTAACCGCTTTGCTTCTCCTGACCTATGACGCCAGTGCCCGCCCTCCTCCTCCAGCTTCCCTGGGCCCAGGGGCGGGGGCTGCCCATCCCACTTACCAAAATGCTTGTCTTCTTTGTAGGACGGGCTGTAGCCAGGCTCACACGTCTTGCTGCACTTGGGGGTGTCCCCCTCACCAGTGCACGGGGGCCGGGAGCCGTTCACATGGTGCTCACAGGGAGGGATGGAGTACGGTCTGCAGCCTGGGGGGCCAAGGAGAAAGGCGGGTGTCAGCAGGAAGCCCCTCAGAGGCCAGAGGGAAGAATCAGGGCGATAGCTCACGACAACAGAAGTCACCCAGAGTCTGTGGCGCCGACACTGCCCTCTTCCAGTCGCTGACTCTGTGTACACAGGGCTGCCCTGTCTCCTACTCGAGTTTTCAGCCCAGTGGTCAACGTCCCCTCAACCCTGATCTTCACTTTATAGGGGAAAATGAGACCACTATTACTCCTGCTTATAAAATCCACCTGGCTGGATGGGAGCTAAAGGCAGATACTCACCGACATGCGAGTTATAGAGGCCCCCGGACACTAAGCCTTTCTTTGTCCAGAAGTTCCAGGCTCCAGAGGGGAAGCCGCCGTTACAGCTGAGGAAAGAGCCACTCATCAAACAGTGTGAGAGTTGTCCTGGCTGCTCCCAGACCACCACCCACTGCACCCATCACCACCTCAGCAACTGGCCTGTCAGTTCTCCCAGATCCCCCAAATTCCCGTTCTCCTCCTGATAGTCACTTCCTGCTGGGAATCACCCAGGACTGCCCACGAAGTACTTTCCTAATCAGAAGTACTTTCTTAATCATGTGCTCACCAGGAGGCTGTGTCTTCTCGACACAGGGATTCTCAAAGGGCAGCACATGACAATCCCTGGGGGTACGTTACAAATACCAATTCCAGGGATTTCATTGCTGTGGGCTAAGACCTACCCACTCCCTTTTTACTTGCTTTTCAGGCCCCAGGTTTTTCTAATCTGCAGCCACATCTGAGAACCACTGTTGCAAAACCAAGGCCAGAACTGGCAGAAAACAGGGAGCTGTGTTCCTAATGTGGCTTATCTGGGAATCCATCAAACCTCAGTTACAGAGAAGACGACAGGCCCCAAGCTGTTCCCCGAGGAAAAGGAAAGGAGAAGAAGCACAATAAAACCCAGAAACGAAACCGGGAACATCTGTTTTCCCCCGACCGAGCCCCAGTCCAGCCCTGTGGGGGCCCAGCCTGGTTTCAGGAGCCTCCTAAAAGCAGTATCTCCCAGGGCTGGCTTCCAGATGCCCTGGGGCCCCACTGTGTCTCGGTAGAGACATCATCCTGCCAGAGGGAGTATCATGCCTGTCCCCTACAGGGAGCCCTCTGGTCCACGTCCACCCACAGGTCTCCTGGGGAAGCTCCCAGGGGCTCCGGCTCACCCGTCCCCACACTCGCTGCCACAGCAGGTCAGCATGTCCTCAGCAGACACCTCCACGTTGACACGCCCATTGCTGTGGATGCAGATCCGGTCAGAAATGGCTTCCACAGCCCCAAACGCCTGCAGGAACAAGCCCCCCGAGGTGAGCCCCACTTCGCGCTGCGGTCCCTCCAGCCCGCACCCAGGAGACCACAGCTGACACCTTGGGCCTTTCTCGTGGCTTGTTTCCCTCAAGGCAGCTGGGGGTCCTGGGGCTCAAGCTGGGCTTTAAAGCAAGAGACCAGTTCACCCCAGACCTCTACCTGGGCATTTGGTTTCTCTCTGAAACATGCAGCTTTTGGATTTTTAACATAAAAGTATAGCTTGCACAAAGGACAAATACTGATATGATGCCACTTATATGAGGTACCCAGTCTAGTTAATACCACAAGAGCTCCCCTACCCAAAGTAAAAACGTCAGGGGTGGAGTGTATGACTGTCAGCATAACTGATGCCATCTTGGGACCCTACCGTTTCTCTGGTCCTTTTGCTGATATACCTTGACTGCACGATGCAGTGAATCACTTCTGTCATCAAAGGCTTCCGTATTTAACAGATTTGTTTCCTAATCCTTAGGACCATGTAGCCTCTATGTGTTCCGTCAGTCCCCAAACAATGATGAACACTTTCGCTGACATAATGCCCAGTTACCACTCATGAATTGTCACTTAAGAATGTACTTCCCATTTTCAAACTACCCACCCCCATACGCTAGGTTAGCTATGAAAGTCCAGAGGCTCCTCAGTGGTGTGGAGTGCGGCTGCAAATGCTTCTGGACTCTTGTCCCCACTCATATCCCCCATCCTGATCCTACCCTGTGAGTCACTCTATAATAAACTGATTCACTGATTAAAAAAAAAAAAAGAAACAACCAGAAAAATCATGGCACAGGGAACTTTACTAAGTGCTCGGTGGTGACCTAAATCAGAAGGAAATCCAAAAATCGGGGGATATATGTAGCTGGTTCACTTTGCTGTGCAGTGAAAACTAACACAACCTTGAAAAGCAATTTTGTGTATGTGTGTTCGGTCGTGTCCAACTCCTTGCAACCCCACAGACTGCAGCCTGCCAGACTCCTCTGTCCTGGGATTCTCCCATCCCTGAGATTCTCCAGGCAAGAATACTGGAGTGGGTAGCCATTTCCTTCTCCAGTGGAGCTTCCTGACCCAGGGATTGAACCTGGGTCTCCCACACTGCAGGCAGATTCTTTATTGTCTGAGCCATCACTCCAACAAAAATTAAAAGAAAAAAAAAGTCACGAGAAACAGAAAGTAGAAGAGTGGTCGCTGGGGACTGGTGGAGGCGAGCAGGAGTTTCTGTTTTGTGGGGATGGAGTCTCAGCTCTCCAAGGTGACAGGGTCTGTGGACGCAGGTGGTGATGGCTGCACAGCAACGGGAGTGAACCCAGTGCCGCTGGCTGGCACACTGAATGGCTAAGATAGCTACATTTATATCACGTATTTTACCCACACAAACAGTTAAGGCAGCCCATTGACACAGATGCCCTGCTACTTCATGAAGCAGTGCGTGCAGGCTAAGTCGCTTTAGTCGTGTCCAACTCTGTGCGACCTTTGGACTGTAGCCAGGCAGAGCAGGGGTCAAAGCTAATGGTGTCTGCTGATGGCCCAGGACAGGGTGTTCAAGAGAAATCAAAACTGCTTCACAACCCATATGTGGGGCATGCCTTGTACAGGACACGCTGCCTGTCAATTCTTCCACCTGGTCCTGCCATGACTCACGACCACCAGGGAACTTTCTTTTACACTAGGGGAGACTGAGCCGCGAGAAGTTTATGTGACTTGCCTAGACTCAACCTGTCTAACCTTAGATCCCCTGGTTGATCCCACCCTTCCCCAGCCCCTCGCCCCAACCCTCCCTTCTGGCCAGCAGGGCCTCACCCAGCAGGAGCCACAGGATCCCTGGTCTCTGATCTCTTTGATGGTGGGGCAGTTTGGCCACTGTTCCCGGGCATCGAAGCTTTCAGGCAGAACGATGTCCGCAGCAAATGCGTCTCTGAAAAACGAAAGGTCTCCGTCTCAAGTTGTCACCTCACAGTTCGCTCCCCCAACCCTGTGGCCTGGGCTGTCCCTTTGCAGGGAGAGGCATGAAGATGTGTGGAGGGGGCCATGTGCAAGGACATTCCCTTGGAATTTTATTAAATTTTTTTTCTTTTTTTGCTGTGCCGTGCAGCATGCAGGATGTTGGTTCCCTAACCAGGGATTGAAATCATGCCCTCAGGAGTGATAGCATGGAGCCCTAACCTCTGTACCGCCAGGGAACTTCCCACTTGGAGCTTGATAAAAACAAAACTGGGTTCTACTCCTCCAGATAATTTACCATTCTGTATACTTCTGCCTAAACTTATGCAGATTTTTGAAGAGTTTTAACCTCAGGGTCCAGATGATTACATCTCTTGCTTTCCCCATGCTACCCCGAATCGGACATCTGCCAGATGTTCATCATTTTTCAAACATCTTCACAACTGTGTAATGGTTCCATCACTTAACTATCCCAGCCTCACCGATTTTTCTGCTTCCTTCAAGGAAGTATCTGCGTGAAAAATGCAGACTTTTCCAGAAAAAATAAAAAATTAATGGCAGATCACATGGCTTTTTTCAGGTTTTCTTTATTCAAGACCATTCAGACCTCGGGCCTCGCCCTCTGCAGCTGGGACACCTGAGAAGCACAGGAGGACGTTCTGGTGCTGGGAGCGGGGCCCTGCACCTCAGGCAGGGTCCCTGCATCTCAGGGCGGTGGGGGCGGGGCGGGTGAGGCCTCTGGATGCCAAGGAAGCCTTCCTGTCTCCCCCTTACCCCTGTGCCAAGCATAATCTCTGCCCGCACGGCAGCAGTCCTGGTGTAGCCAGGTGCCCTACCCAGGAGCAGGTACGTACCTCTGGGGCAGCTTGGGCCCGCCCAGAATGGCACCACACAGCTTCTTCACGTAGCTCAGGTCCACGTTGTAAAAGTTGTGTCCCGCCTAGAAAAGAGCCCCACCCAGAGCAGTCACCCACCGACTTGGGGGGGCTGGGGGTGTGGCATGTGCACACCACCCACACAGGGCCTGACAAGGCCAGGGGTCCCCTCAACCCCACAGAGCAAGGGTGCTGGGGCACTGCTACAGAATGATGTCTTTCCCCCACAGTTCATGCTGAGGCCTAGCCCCACTGTGATGCTGTCACACAGGGGGGCCTTCAGAGATCACCAGGTCATGAGGGCCCTTTCATAGGGAGACCCCAGAGATCAAGCTGGCCCCTCAGGCCAGGTAAGGACACAAGAAGTCACCACTTGCCACCTAGGAAAGGACCCCGACCAGAAGCTGGCCACGCTAGCACCCTAATCACATCGACCCAACTGGGAGCTCCACGGGAGCTGGTTTCCGCCCCCCATGCACCTGCACACACTCGTATCCATACTCCCACACACAGAGACAACACACACACACACATACACACACAGGGGACAGGCCAGTGGGCACGGGCCTACTCATACTCTCACACACAGAGACAACACACACACACACACACAGGGGACAGGCCAGTGGGCACGGACCTACTCATACTCTCATATACAGACAACAAACACACACACACACACAGGGGACAGGCCAGTGGGCACGGGCCTACTCATACTCTCACACACAGAGACAACACACACACACAGGGGACAGGCCAGTGGGCACGGGCCTACTCACACTCTCACACAGAGAGACAACACACACACACACACACACACACACACACACACGGGACAGGCCAGTGGGCACACACACACATATACACACGAAGGGGACAGGCCAGTGGGCACAGGCCTACGCAAGCCAGGACCATGAGTCAGATCAACTGTCCAGGACACACCAGCCCCTGGGCCACAGCTGCAGCCCGTCCCTCAGGAGTCAGAACGCACAGCAGGGGCCCCCAGCACACCTTCCAAGTGGTGTTTTGCTTGTTAATATAGTTGACCAGCTCATCGGACAGAGGTGGGAAATGCAGGCTGCTCCGGGCACTGGTCAGCACCAGCAGACAGCTGAGGGTGGCCAAGAGCTGCCACATTTTGAAAACTGGATCGAAGATTCACCTGGAGAGGAAAGGACACAAGGCATCAGTATGTTTCTTCCTTCGGTTCAAATGCTCGACACACACAGGCGTCACCTCAGGATGCACTGTTCTGGGGGGCCTCATCCCATCCTCTCTCCACTTCCTCATGCTCCTTGGTTTCCCCTTCTGGAACCAGGGTGTCGGCAGAGTGCCTGCAGGGACCTTGGCACCTGTGGGCTCTCATGCCTTGTCTCAGAGTCCCAGCCTGTGCCCACAGCACACAGGACTGCATGATGGACTGAATGTGTCCCCTGCCCACAAATTAAAGTTGCAATCCTACCCCAGAAGGTGATGGTGTTAGGAGTGCGGCCTTTGGGGGAATGATAAGGTCATGAGGGTGGAGCCCCTATGAGTGGGATTAGTGCCCTGATTATAAAAAAGATGCTACAGAGCTCCCTTGCCTCTTCCTCCATGTGAGGACACAAGGGCNCATAATGCCCAGTTACCACTCATGAATTGTCACTTAAGAATGTACTTCCCATTTTCAAACTACCCACCCCCATACGCTAGGTTAGCTATGAAAGTCCAGAGGCTCCTCAGTGGTGTGGAGTGCGGCTGCAAATGCTTCTGGACTCTTGTCCCCACTCATATCCCCCATCCTGATCCTACCCTGTGAGTCACTCTATAATAAACTGATTCACTGATTAAAAAAAAAAAAAGAAACAACCAGAAAAATCATGGCACAGGGAACTTTACTAAGTGCTCGGTGGTGACCTAAATCAGAAGGAAATCCAAAAATCGGGGGATATATGTAGCTGGTTCACTTTGCTGTGCAGTGAAAACTAACACAACCTTGAAAAGCAATTTTGTGTATGTGTGTTCGGTCGTGTCCAACTCCTTGCAACCCCACAGACTGCAGCCTGCCAGACTCCTCTGTCCTGGGATTCTCCCATCCCTGAGATTCTCCAGGCAAGAATACTGGAGTGGGTAGCCATTTCCTTCTCCAGTGGAGCTTCCTGACCCAGGGATTGAACCTGGGTCTCCCACACTGCAGGCAGATTCTTTATTGTCTGAGCCATCACTCCAACAAAAATTAAAAGAAAAAAAAAGTCACGAGAAACAGAAAGTAGAAGAGTGGTCGCTGGGGACTGGTGGAGGCGAGCAGGAGTTTCTGTTTTGTGGGGATGGAGTCTCAGCTCTCCAAGGTGACAGGGTCTGTGGACGCAGGTGGTGATGGCTGCACAGCAACGGGAGTGAACCCAGTGCCGCTGGCTGGCACACTGAATGGCTAAGATAGCTACATTTATATCACGTATTTTACCCACACAAACAGTTAAGGCAGCCCATTGACACAGATGCCCTGCTACTTCATGAAGCAGTGCGTGCAGGCTAAGTCGCTTTAGTCGTGTCCAACTCTGTGCGACCTTTGGACTGTAGCCAGGCAGAGCAGGGGTCAAAGCTAATGGTGTCTGCTGATGGCCCAGGACAGGGTGTTCAAGAGAAATCAAAACTGCTTCACAACCCATATGTGGGGCATGCCTTGTACAGGACACGCTGCCTGTCAATTCTTCCACCTGGTCCTGCCATGACTCACGACCACCAGGGAACTTTCTTTTACACTAGGGGAGACTGAGCCGCGAGAAGTTTATGTGACTTGCCTAGACTCAACCTGTCTAACCTTAGATCCCCTGGTTGATCCCACCCTTCCCCAGCCCCTCGCCCCAACCCTCCCTTCTGGCCAGCAGGGCCTCACCCAGCAGGAGCCACAGGATCCCTGGTCTCTGATCTCTTTGATGGTGGGGCAGTTTGGCCACTGTTCCCGGGCATCGAAGCTTTCAGGCAGAACGATGTCCGCAGCAAATGCGTCTCTGAAAAACGAAAGGTCTCCGTCTCAAGTTGTCACCTCACAGTTCGCTCCCCCAACCCTGTGGCCTGGGCTGTCCCTTTGCAGGGAGAGGCATGAAGATGTGTGGAGGGGGCCATGTGCAAGGACATTCCCTTGGAATTTTATTAAATTTTTTTTCTTTTTTTGCTGTGCCGTGCAGCATGCAGGATGTTGGTTCCCTAACCAGGGATTGAAATCATGCCCTCAGGAGTGATAGCATGGAGCCCTAACCTCTGTACCGCCAGGGAACTTCCCACTTGGAGCTTGATAAAAACAAAACTGGGTTCTACTCCTCCAGATAATTTACCATTCTGTATACTTCTGCCTAAACTTATGCAGATTTTTGAAGAGTTTTAACCTCAGGGTCCAGATGATTACATCTCTTGCTTTCCCCATGCTACCCCGAATCGGACATCTGCCAGATGTTCATCATTTTTCAAACATCTTCACAACTGTGTAATGGTTCCATCACTTAACTATCCCAGCCTCACCGATTTTTCTGCTTCCTTCAAGGAAGTATCTGCGTGAAAAATGCAGACTTTTCCAGAAAAAATAAAAAATTAATGGCAGATCACATGGCTTTTTTCAGGTTTTCTTTATTCAAGACCATTCAGACCTCGGGCCTCGCCCTCTGCAGCTGGGACACCTGAGAAGCACAGGAGGACGTTCTGGTGCTGGGAGCGGGGCCCTGCACCTCAGGCAGGGTCCCTGCATCTCAGGGCGGTGGGGGCGGGGCGGGTGAGGCCTCTGGATGCCAAGGAAGCCTTCCTGTCTCCCCCTTACCCCTGTGCCAAGCATAATCTCTGCCCGCACGGCAGCAGTCCTGGTGTAGCCAGGTGCCCTACCCAGGAGCAGGTACGTACCTCTGGGGCAGCTTGGGCCCGCCCAGAATGGCACCACACAGCTTCTTCACGTAGCTCAGGTCCACGTTGTAAAAGTTGTGTCCCGCCTAGAAAAGAGCCCCACCCAGAGCAGTCACCCACCGACTTGGGGGGGCTGGGGGTGTGGCATGTGCACACCACCCACACAGGGCCTGACAAGGCCAGGGGTCCCCTCAACCCCACAGAGCAAGGGTGCTGGGGCACTGCTACAGAATGATGTCTTTCCCCCACAGTTCATGCTGAGGCCTAGCCCCACTGTGATGCTGTCACACAGGGGGGCCTTCAGAGATCACCAGGTCATGAGGGCCCTTTCATAGGGAGACCCCAGAGATCAAGCTGGCCCCTCAGGCCAGGTAAGGACACAAGAAGTCACCACTTGCCACCTAGGAAAGGACCCCGACCAGAAGCTGGCCACGCTAGCACCCTAATCACATCGACCCAACTGGGAGCTCCACGGGAGCTGGTTTCCGCCCCCCATGCACCTGCACACACTCGTATCCATACTCCCACACACAGAGACAACACACACACACACATACACACACAGGGGACAGGCCAGTGGGCACGGGCCTACTCATACTCTCACACACAGAGACAACACACACACACACACACAGGGGACAGGCCAGTGGGCACGGACCTACTCATACTCTCATATACAGACAACAAACACACACACACACACAGGGGACAGGCCAGTGGGCACGGGCCTACTCATACTCTCACACACAGAGACAACACACACACACAGGGGACAGGCCAGTGGGCACGGGCCTACTCACACTCTCACACAGAGAGACAACACACACACACACACACACACACACACACACACGGGACAGGCCAGTGGGCACACACACACATATACACACGAAGGGGACAGGCCAGTGGGCACAGGCCTACGCAAGCCAGGACCATGAGTCAGATCAACTGTCCAGGACACACCAGCCCCTGGGCCACAGCTGCAGCCCGTCCCTCAGGAGTCAGAACGCACAGCAGGGGCCCCCAGCACACCTTCCAAGTGGTGTTTTGCTTGTTAATATAGTTGACCAGCTCATCGGACAGAGGTGGGAAATGCAGGCTGCTCCGGGCACTGGTCAGCACCAGCAGACAGCTGAGGGTGGCCAAGAGCTGCCACATTTTGAAAACTGGATCGAAGATTCACCTGGAGAGGAAAGGACACAAGGCATCAGTATGTTTCTTCCTTCGGTTCAAATGCTCGACACACACAGGCGTCACCTCAGGATGCACTGTTCTGGGGGGCCTCATCCCATCCTCTCTCCACTTCCTCATGCTCCTTGGTTTCCCCTTCTGGAACCAGGGTGTCGGCAGAGTGCCTGCAGGGACCTTGGCACCTGTGGGCTCTCATGCCTTGTCTCAGAGTCCCAGCCTGTGCCCACAGCACACAGGACTGCATGATGGACTGAATGTGTCCCCTGCCCACAAATTAAAGTTGCAATCCTACCCCAGAAGGTGATGGTGTTAGGAGTGCGGCCTTTGGGGGAATGATAAGGTCATGAGGGTGGAGCCCCTATGAGTGGGATTAGTGCCCTGATTATAAAAAAGATGCTACAGAGCTCCCTTGCCTCTTCCTCCATGTGAGGACACAAGGGCAGTCTGACCAGGCAGGGTGTCCTCAGTGGACCATACTGGCCCCTGATCTTGGACTCCCAGTCTCCAGAACTGAGAGCAGTAAGTTTGTCTGGAATCTACTGTCTGTGGCATTCTGCTGCAGCTACCTGAATGGCTAAGAGAGACTGGGTGGTCCAGGAACACAAGACAGCAAGCCAAGGAAGGGCTGTGCCATACGCACAGGCCCCACTGATGTGGGCAGGACATCGTGCCACTTAAGTCTCCAAAGCTGCTGCAGGGCCAGGTAAGGGCTCACGGTCTGAAATGGTGCTGGTCACTGCACGGTTTGTGAACCAACTATCTCGTGAGCTATGAGGCTGGGGCAAAGGCAGCCTGCTGTCTGTCAGAACCCACCCCACGGCCGAGGTGAAAAGCAGTGCCAACAAGTCCATTCCAAACAAACAGATAAAACCAAATCTTCAGGCAAAGTCAAGTCCATTGCCCCTGCTGCTGTGGCCAACCTGCCTCTCCATGCACTCCTGGAACAAAGTTTCAGATTTTTCTCAAGTTTGAGCTTCCAAAGAGTAAACACCTTTCCCTGTGATCACGTCTCAACTGGAAGCCCAGTGAGAGAGAAAAAATTAAACTGAAGACAAATCTCATGAGCCACATTTCGAACACACAAGCAAACACAAGTCCACCTCCAGCTCCGCATGCCTTTCTCGAGAGCCGTGAACTAGAGCTGGTTTAGCCAGTGGCACAGGTCTCCTGGGACTGTCTGTGGTTTTTCCAGTCGGACGAGGACTGTGCTTCAGGGATGGGGCTCCCGAGAAGGTAAGCCATCCCATTACCACTACGGCCTCAGATCCTGGACTGGCCTGCAGGTTGAGAGACAGGCGAGTTCTAGCTAGGCCTCTGAGTCACACTCTTAGGCAAGAGGCTCTGATGAGAGCAAGAAATATGACCCAGGTGCCACAGCACCACTGGGCCTGGGGAGATGCCCTCTCAGTGAGTGTGAGTGTGTGTGTGTGATGTGGGTGACAGCGCTGAACACGCTGCCTCCCACACCGTGAATTATATTTAGGCAAAAACAAATCTAAATTTATCTGTTGCCTAAGCAACAAGCCAGTGGGAAGAATCCATGTGTGAGGCTGGCCAGGCAGTTCTAGAAAATAGCAGTGACGGAGGCCTGAACCCCTGGGGTGGCAAAAGTATGATAAACCCTGGGGGATGCCAGCTCAGGAAGGGGTCCATCAATATAACAGGCCACGTGGAGGCATAGCCTATGTGTGGCAGAGGCTGGGGAGGAAACACATCTCAGGGGATGGTGTCTGCACACCTGGTTGTGCATTTACAAAAAGGAAAAACAATAAGACTGAATCTTTACCCCCAAGTTCTTACACACACAAAAAATACTACGTGGGACAAAGATCTTACATAAAAACACAGAAGTTGTATGAGGAAATAAGCACACTTTAAAATAAGTAGCACTGGGACTACCCTGGTGGCTCAGGGATAAGGAATCTGCCTGCCAACGCAGGAGACGCAGGTTCAATCCCTGATCTGGGAAGATCCCATATGCTGCAGAGCAACCAAGCCCGTGTGCCCCAACTATTGAGCCTTCGCTCTAGAGCCCGGGAATTGCAAATGCTGAGCCCGCGTGCCACAGCTAGAGAGTAGCTCCTGCTTGCCAGAACAAAAGAAAGCAGAGACCCAGCAGAGCCCAAAAGAAGATAATCTTTAAGATTATCAAAACAAACACACATAATATTGGCATGAGGAATGCCTAAGACGGACATAAAACAGAGCCCTTAAGGGGAAAATATTTGATTACATGAAAGTAAAGCCTCCCTTCTAGAAAAAAAAAAAAAAACACAAAATACAAAGTGACAGACAAAAAACAGCCCTTACATATACTTAAGGCTTTGTTTCCCTAAGAGGCACAGGACCCAAAATCAGACAGAAGCAGCATAGTAGAAAACTAGCCAAAGGATACACACAGTCCATGTACAGAAAAAGAGCTACAGAAAGCCAACAGATATTTAAAGATGCTCACTGAAGAGACATTTATCTTCCACCACACTGGCAGAGCTGCAGTGTGATCATTTTCCACTGGGGTTAGAGGTGGGGAATCAGATGCTGCTGCTGCTGTTTACCCATCAGTAGGTACCGCCCAGCCTCTATCAGCTCTTCGGTCCACACACCCTTTGACTCAGCAATCTGAGCTTTAAGAAATGTATCCTACAAGCCTCAAAACACAAAGACACCGGTACATGGGTATTCACTAAACATTCTTGGTGTTCACAAAAGACCAGAAAAAAAAAGCATCTATAACAGTAACTGTTAAGTTGTGGTAAATGGTTAAACAATGAACTATGAAAGCAGCCATTAAGAAATGAACCTGTGGAAGTGAACCACATCGTACTGATGATAATATCTGTGTGTGTGTGCGCCTATATATATATGTAAGTGAAAGAAAGCAAAGGAGCAGGTGAGTCATGGCAAGTGTGAGCCCTCAACCCATGCACACGTTTATTCCTGTCACTACATGCAAAACGTCCAGAAAACCATACTCACACATAACTGCTTACATTTGCTATACGTGTGCGTGCTCAGCCGTGTCCAACTCCGAGACCCACAGACTGCAGCCCGCCAGGCTCCTCTGTCTGTGGGACTCTTCAGGCAAGAATACTGGAGTCTGTGGCCATTTCCTCCTCCAGGGGATCTTCCCAATCCAAGGATCAAACCCACAGCCCCCAAGTCTCCAACACTGGCAGGCAGATTCTTTACCACTGAGCCACCTAGGAAGCCCTCTTTTTTTTTATTATTTTTTTCTGGAGTGAACATGTCATGCTCTTAAGTTTTGTTCCTGTAGGAAGAATAATAATGGTGCTACCAAAGCCTGAAAGCCACCCAACTGAAAGAACATGCTCTGATGAGGCCCGAGATGCATTTCCTCCAGAGGCCTTCCCTCCAGTGCCTTTCTGCTCAAAACGCTTATCCTTCCCATCTTCAGTGACTCACAGGAAGGCTGCTGCTCACATGACCCCGAGTCAGGGAGTCTCCAAACTGTCAGGAAATATTTCACTGTACACGCATGTGCCAGGAGGGACAAAGGAGCTCTCCAGGGCTTCTTTTTAAAAGGTTTCCGAGTAGAGAAGAAGGTTCCTTTCGACACCCTGACTTACACTTGTCATTTCAACACTGCCCTGAGAAGATGCATGTGCTCCCCGCATACAGACCCACCCCTGCAGCTGGAGGCCCGCCGACAGGCCCATCACAATCATAGCTGGAAGGGTTGCCACCCTCGGCCCTCACCACAGCCTGTCCAGGTCACAGGAATACAGCTTGGGTTCCCAGGAAACCAGAGGCCATCCTCGTGAATGCTCCCTGTGTGTCAAAGCGGAGTGTCCCCAGGACCCCTGGGGGCTTAGCCAGCTGCTCAGTGTGCAGAATGGGGTGCTTCCACGCAACTCGGATCACATGTAAGATTTCTCTGGTTTCCTGGCGGCAGGGAACGTGGGCAGCTCCCAGCCTGAGCCCAGGATCCCACCCTGCTTTTCTGCTCTACGGGTCCTACTCCATGGCCCCCATCAACTGTTCTCCCAGCTCAACCCCGGCCTCAGTGAGAACGAGACCTGTGAACCTGGGGATTGCAGCAAAGCACGAACCACCGGCCCAACTCGCCCACTGGGGCTGCAGCATCACATAAGAGCATCTGGGTTGCAGTTCAAGGATGAGCTCCAGGCGTGTAGTCCGGAGACCTGGATTCCACTTACTTCCTAAGTGTGCACCTGCCTTCACTTAGCCTCAGTCTCACCACCTGTAAAATGGGGCTAATGACCACTCGCGTCCCCCAGTGGAAGTCCAGAGTGAGAGGAGGGTGCCTGCCACAGTCAGAAGGCAAACAAAGCTTCCTCCTTCCCTCTTCTCTTCTCTCCTTTCTCCATTCACGGCCCGTGCCAGACAAGCCCAGTTCGCACAAACCCACCTACCTACCTCCACGTCACAAAGAGCCCGAAATTAAAACAGGTGTTAACTCCAGCTGACCTCCCAATGAGCCTCCCTTTTCGGCGGTCCGGAAGCTACTGAGATCCCAGAGAATATGGAGCCAAGTTTCTCCTCCCAAGGGGACGGACCGATGTCCAGGGTAGTGGCAACTGCATTCCAGCGGCTGCTGGCCTCACAGACACCGTGACCAAGGGACAAACTACGCAGAAACAGCTGGAGGCCCAAGCTGTGCTGTTAGCCGGTGTCATGGCCTCAGCACGAAACACAGCCAGTTTTCACTTCCCCTCTTTCGGGCAAACATTCCCCTTTTCTCATTCTGTGGGGGTATTTTTCCCCCTTAAAAACCGGGGAGAAAGAATAGAAAGTCCTTACTTCGAGGGAAGAGGGCTCCCATTCAGGATTACGACACCTGCAAGTCACAAGACCACGTCGGTGTGGATGGAGCAGGAGCAGCTGTAGGCAGATGTGAGTTCCAGCCCTCAGTCAGCTGACTTCCTGGGAAGACAGATCACAGGCTCCACTACGCCCTCTGGCCCTTTTCCAAGCTAATCTCTAGCATTTAAAAATAAGGGCTGCCTCATGTCTTTCCGCTCCAGACCCCTAGAGCACTTTTGTGTCCAGCCTCCCCCAAGAGCACAGCTGCTTGCCACACCTCCCTGCCGCCAGCTATGGGCTCCGTGGACTGTGGATCAGGAAGGAAGGGACTGAACACAGGAGTCCTGACATCCCAGGGACACGCAGCCAAGCCTGACTTTTTATTTTTTAATTTAGTTTTATTTTTGTTGGTGTTGAAATGCATGAAGTCATTTATTCATGATTACAGCTGTGCAAACAGCTGGGCAAACAGCCGTCCCAGGGCTTACAGACACACCCTCTGCCCTGGGTGCCTCCATGAGAATGGGGAGCTGGTGGAGTTGGGAGGCGCACAAAAATGCTGACAGAACACAGGCCTTTAGGACAAGAGCCCAAGCTCGATTCTTTAAACAGCTTTCTTATATGGTTTCTGCAGACTGGCTTCTCAATCCTAAGGAGGCAAGACATATACACCTGAAATTTCCAAATTGGCCACCTGCAACCCACCGGCTAATCCAGAAAAAGACGGATGCATGTCCACCCAGCCGTTCATCTGGTCCTGTGCTCTTCCTTACCCCGTGCTGTTGTTTTGCCTCTAAGTCGTGTCTGAGTCTTTGCAAACCCAAGGACTGCAGCCCTCCAGAATTTTCTGTCCGCGGGATTTCCCAGGCAAGAATACTGGAGTGGGTTGCCACTTCCTTCTCTAGGGGATCTCGCCAACCCGGGGATCGAACCCCTGTCTCCTGCATTAGCAGGCGGATTCTTTACCATTGAGCCACCAGGGAAGCCCCCTATCCACTGCTGCCACTCAAATACTGTTGACAGCTGGCTTTCACAGTTGGCTTAAAAGAACTGAGTGCCTACATTCTGCCAATAGCTACAAATTGAGGCTGTTTCTTATGCAGCAGAATGGCTCTAGGTAGGGGTAAGGTAGGAGGTTTGGAGGGCTGTGAACATTCAGTGGGACCATGGTAGAATTCGTGTTTCTTTCTCTTCCACAAAGACTACTCTTGCCTCTCGCTGTCGCCACGAGCACTTGTACCCTTGAAGCTGGGGCCATTTCAGGGCACCCACACAAAACCAGGCACCCCTTCGTGTCCCCTGGATGCCAGCTGCTCACCGACATCTCCATGCTGGAGCAGTGCAAGCACCGTGACTTCAAATGGGCTCTGACTGAACTGAAGGACACCTGGGGCCCCTCCTCTCTGAATCTGAATCATAGCCTCCATGGGGTCTTTCTGTTGGATGTCTTGGTTCCTAACAGACATGTGCTCAGCTGCTTTGAATTCAAACTGGAGCTCAGTAACAATCTAGAAGGGTGAGATGGGGAGGGAGGTGGGAGGAAGGTTCAAGTGGGATGGGACTTGGGTAAAGCTATGGCTGATTTATGCTGATGTTTGGTAGAAACCAACACAATACTGTAAAGCAATCATCCTTCAATTAGAAATAAATACATTAAAAGAAAAAAGCAAGCAGAAAGGGTTGCTGGTCTTCATCCTCACAGCGCTAAAGAGACAGATAGCCAGACACGAGCTGGTTATCTGGCCCCTAGAGCCAGGCCCCCTGCAGCTGAATGCCCCCAACAAGTACTGCGAGATCCAGAAAAGGCATCTACCGCATCACTGCAGGCTCCACGGGATCCAGGAGCCGTGAGAGGGATCCCACCACCCTCACCCACCTAAGCTCTTTAGGACACTCATGGGGACTCTCCCTGCTCCCCATCTGCCAATCGTCTGCCCGGAATGAGTGACTAATTCCCACCAAGTTCTGCAGTGTGGCTTCCTCAAGCTGCTCTCCCCTGGTGCCTGGAAACCGCGTGGCTGCAGTGCCCGCAAATGGAACATCACTTAACACACTGTTGGCCAAAGACGCATTATGGTCACGGGCGTCAGTTTCTGCAAAAATTCCCCAGTCAGCAACGGGTTAAGATCAGTCACAACAGCTCGCACCCTACAAAGAGAAGAAAAATACTAGCCTAGGGCCAAAACGGGCTTTCTAGGTGGCTCAGTCTTAAAGAATCCACCCGCCAATGCTGGAGATGCGGGTTCGATTCCTGGCTTAGGAAGACCCCCTGGAGGAGGAAATGGCAACCTCCTCCACTATTTTTCCCTGGGAAATCCTATGGACAGAGGAGCCTGGTGGGCTACAGTCCATGGGGTTGCAAAGAGTTTGGACACAAGTGAGCCACTACCAACAGGCCTAAAAAAACGGACCCCCAGGAAGGTCCTTGGCAGTCAAAAAATGTTGTTTTTTTGAAAAGCAAGACCATTTGGGCAAGGTTCTGGAAAGCTGTAGAAGCTTTTGCTTGCCAGCTTGCTCCCAGACTCAGATGCTGACTTACTGAATTGCTGAAGGGGTGGGTCACTTTGTCCCCACTCGGTCTCAGTCAATAAAACGGGCACGTTGCCTGGATTCTGAAGGACCTTGAGGCCACTTTATAAAAGCTTTCAGAAATCCTTGAAGATTCAGATGAGATTAGTGTTCCAAGCCTCTCCAGCCAGCAGGAACACAGCAGCTCCCTAATTTAATTCGAGGCTAGATGACATCTCCCTGCTGGCTGGGCACTGGGGGCATAGAAACATAAGCAGATACAAAAGCAGGCAGCAGAAAGGCCTCACCTCTCTTACGTGGTCCTGGTTTCCTTCCCTGGGCCCCTGAGAGGATACATGCCCCTCATCAGGGTGCTGCCTGGCTCAGAGCAGATAGCCCTAAAGCCACGCAGGAAAACAGTTTCTCAGGGACCACGTGAGAGTTTCTCATGGAACACATCTCCCTGCGCACAGGCCAGTTAACGCCTCCCTCCCCAGGGTAAATCCTTCTGTCCTCAAACGCACCCCAGTGGGCAGCGGGGAGGAATCAAGATCTTCTTCAAATGGTGGTTTGCGTGTGTGCCTGCATGCTCAGTTGCTCAACAGTGCTCGACTCTTTTGAACCCCTGGACTGTAGCCCACCAGGCTCCTCTGTCCATGGGATTCTCCAGGCAAGAATACTGGAGTGGGTTGCCATTTCCTCCTCCAGGAGATGTTCCTGACCCAGGGAACAAACCAGTGTCTCCTGCATTGACGAGTGGATTCTTTACAACTGCACCACCAGGTGAGCCCAAATGATGGTTTATTTTGCTCTTAGCCACCGGAACATAGCACCCCTAAGTATCTGCAGAGTTAAGTTGAGGCAGAAGGGGTGGGGGCTGGAGGCTCCCCGTGGATGTGTGACAAAGCCTCAGCCCTAAGTCACGGGACTTGTTTGTTCCAATGAACACATCTTGCCCAACTCCAGGTCAGCAGGTCATGGAGAAGCCCAGCCTCGCTGGGTCTCTTGGCAGAATAGCTGGTCTCAATGTGCTCTATACGGAGTCCTTTCACTATCTAGATATTTGTCCCATCCTCCTTCCTGTACCCTTGCTGGTAATTCTAGGTTATCCTGATGGCCACACTGAGTGAGTTACTGGCCAGGTAAGAGACATGTAACCACAGTCAGACTGCAGGCACATCCTTCCTAGCACCTAGCATTCATGACAGTAACGCTGGAAAAAGACCCCTGGTCCTGATTAAGGCTTTTGTTTCCCAGGTGAGGGGACCTGGAGCTTGAGAAAAGACTGAGAGCAAGCTCTGGATGGTGTACCTGGATGGGGACAGAACTGCCAAGAAATGGAACTGTAGAGATTTCTCCACAATCATCTGGGTGACGTGCCGCCCCCCCCATCATGTCACAAACCTGCAGGTGTCTCAGTTTTCTCATCTGTAAAGTGGAAGATTCAGACTGCTAGTACCCCGAACCCACACGTGTCCTCAAAGTTTAAAAAAACAGAGAACATTATCTAATTGAAGACAAGTCCAGATGCCTAGCTTAGCATCAAAAGAAACCTTAAGTTTCAGCTGTTGACAAACACACTAAAACCCACAAATTACCGCTAATCAACAACAAAAATAGAAAAACCTCATCAACAATTTCCTAGGGCAAAGAATTAAACTGGAATTCCCAACCACGCAAATTAAAAGAAGGACAGCTTTTCAAACACATCAGATGGGCAGAAATGGTAACCCTAACCCTAAATATGAGGAACAAGAACCCTCAAGGGCCTGAGACTATGTTGGTGAACTTCGGGGGACAGCACTGACATCTAGAAAAGAGACGGTGCACACACCTTAGGACCGAGCACCTTCCCGACTTCCGCTTCTCCCCCAGAGAAACCCTTGCAACTGTCTGAGAGCCTGGATTCCGTAGCCTTGTGAGAACAGTGAAAAAGCAAAACCCACCTAACTGTCCCTCAGGAGAGAAATACACTGTGCATTTAAAATGAATGAACTGGGTCTGTATGGATCAATGTAAATCAATGTCACAGACACCATTGGAAAAGGATACATGTGGTATAGTTAAAGTCATATGCATTTCAATAACATTATTCATAAATTGACACATACAATCATTAAAAGAACAATAAGGGGATTGAAAAAAATCATGCAGGAAAATTAGAAAGAGAAGAGCAGGGACATTCCTGGCAGTCCAGTGATTAAGACTTCGCCTTCCAATGCAAGGAGGTAGGGATTTGAGATTTTTGGTTGGTTGGGGAGCTAAGATCCCACATACCTAAGTGGCCCAAAAGCCAAAGCATAAAACAGAAGCAATGTTGTAACAAACTCAATAAAGACTTTAAAAATGGTCCACATCAAAAAAAAAAGAGAGAGAGACAGAGAGGAGAGAAAGCAGATAGGAGTTACAATGTCCCTTAGGAACCAGACACAGACTTACAGAAAAGAAGTTGAAAGTTGCTGCCTGCAGAGGGGGTCTGTGACCAGGACGGAAGGCCCTGACTCTACCACCCACCCTCCTCCCCACCCAGACACACAAGGCTGAGACAAGAAAGCTGTGAGTAGGGCAGAAAGCAGGTGGGGATGAGGCTTGGGCTTTAAAAAGGGACTGAAGCCAAATATTTAATGGTGTTTGATCCCTAGATCCCCCTCCTATCCAAAACTAGGGCAGAAGGTGAACATATCAGCCATGGAGGGACCTAGGAGTCATTTCTCAGGCACCTGGCTTAAGCAGCTCTGAAGTGGGCCCTAAGTGTTAACCAAGAAAGATGAAGACCCAGGGCACTGAGTGTAAACCAAGAAAATGAAGACCCAGGACCAGGGGCAGAGTGACAACTGTCTCCTAACACCCAGTGAGTCCAGCATACACCTGCATGTTGCTCAAGTAGATCCGTCAACCTACTGTCAACCCCGACCACCCTACACACGAGACTGAACTATATCAAGGCGCCCGATGTCAATGCTCCTTGACCTACAAAAAATTACCATTGCATACAGTTCAACCTCTCATATTTCCAATACTTTCCTTCTGCCAAACTGTCGAAAACAAGCAGACACTGTGGGTTCTCATCCCGAAACATTTCAGTCCTTCTCTCCCAAGGACAGGGATATTCAAGACAATCACGACTCATCACCACATTTAAGAAAACCACCCAACCAACTTTCCCAGGTTCACCTGAAAGCACCCTTCCTTCACTCCCCATTGCAGCTGCCAGTGGTAACAAAAGAAATCTTAAGCCCTAAAAGGCATGCAACTTCCTACTCCCAACTCCCAGGGCCAGCAGTTGGGGAAACAGCCAGTCCATATGGAGGGCCTCAGCTCAAGCTGCTGAGTCAGCAACACACGGGCAGGTGCCTCCTGGAGACAAAGGGCTTCCACCCTCACTACCTCCAGATGCCTCCTGGAGACAAAGGGCTTCCACCCTCACTAAGTCCAGGTGCCTCCTGGAGACAAAGGGCTGTCCTGATCCAGCGGCAGCAGAGGTAATTGGAATCAGGGCTCTTGTCTGGTCCAAGTTGCCTCCCCCTGGGCCTGTGAAGCCCCCAGATAAGGGATCTGTACCTTTCCACTTGGCAGTACCCCAGCTCTAGGACAGAGGCCCCAAAGAGATTTGCGTGAATCCAGGGCACCTTCTTTGGGAAAGCCACACAGAGTAGGGCAGCCCAACCTCTTTCTCCACAAAGCTTAAGGGTCACCATTACCAGTGCCAACAGGAAACAATCTTCCATGAAGTTAACAACGTTATGAGAGAAGAAAAGGAAAGTAGCCTTTAACCAATCCAGACACACCGCTAAGGCTCTCTCTCTTACCACCCTGCATCTAAAGACTCAACCAGATGGATGTACCTTGGCAGATATGCCCCTAGTGAAGGCGCCTGAAGGACAGTTTTTCCAAGGTAACCAAAGGTGCTAGGTCTCCCTTTGAACCCCATGCCCCTCCAACTGGGTATGAGTCTCAGAGGGATATGAGGCCTATCCTTCTCCCTGTGCCTGCCTATTGGCTTCCTCAGTGCCTGGCGAAGGGGTTGACCAAGGCCCATAAAGAAAGCAAATCCAATTCACATCTACCAGAATGGCCTGGCTGACTCCCAAATTCAGTCACCTCACAATGCTCCCTCTCCCAGACCTCCAGAGTCAGCTGAGGGGCAGGCGATGCCCCAGGGGCTCTGCCCTGCATTCCCGCTCCCACAACACCCTGGGCCCAAGCCTGACTCCCTTCCTTAGCAGTGCAGGGTTGGGGCCGGCATTCCACTCCCCTCACACTCCCAGGGAAGAGGCTGGCACCGGGGCCCTAAAGTCCCCTGTCCTCCCCTCTGCTTAGCTTCTCCTCTCTCCATCTGTGGATTTAACTCTTCCTGTGGATCCCACACCGTTCCACTCAGTTCCAGGTTCCTGTTTCCCAGTTTCTGTCTTCTGGGGTCCCTCGAATTGTGTGACTCTGTGCAGAAATTTGCCCAGGAAAGTTATTTACAAAAAGAAAACAACTAAAACAGATGTTGATAGTATTTCCTATCAACTCAGCGATCTTCTAAGAAAACCGAGGAACAGAAGCTCACAAGGGGCTGGGGAGCCAGGCTGAGGTTTTCGAAAGTCAGCGGGGATCCAGGCCAAGCTCTTCCTCGCAGTCTTCACTTTCTGCCATAAGGGTGGTGTCATCTGTATATCTGAGGTTATTGATATTTCTCCCAGCAATCTAGATTCCAGCTTGTGTTTCATCTACCCTGGCATTGCGCATGATCAGCTTGATACATGCCAAATGTAGCATCTTTTTTTCCCCTCCTTTGTTACATTGCAGCTTTGTCATTCTACTGTGCATTAGCGTAGATGTAATCTTTTAGTCATAGCAGAGTGGTTTGAATTAATTTCCTGTACTTTACTAATGGGCACAAAAGCATGATATGCCATTAACATTAATCAATTGTCTAAAAAGTTATAAAGGGACTGCCTTTAGAGTTAAGATGTTTTTCTTCTGTAGAAGAAACCACAGATTCTTACGAGAATAACCCTCTCATTTTACAGATATGGAAGCTGAGGGCCTCGAGTCATTTGAAGATTATACAGCTTGTTATCGGTAGATCTTGGACTGGAACCCGGGTCTCTGGAATGGTCTGGGAGGTGGGCAGCCGTACTCGCAGGGCTCCTGTTATTGTGTATGCCTTCCTTCTGCCTGATATTACCCACTCAGTTCCTCGGAAGCCACCGAGCTGTTTTTCCCCACTTTAGAGCCAGGTTTGGCTTACCGTTTGAATCACTGCCCTGGTGAGAGTGAAACCAGTGAGCCTCTCCCGTTCAGTGCACGATTTCTGGACATGTGGGTTGTACAGTCTGTAAACATGGCTTCGGTAAATTTGGAACAGCTATTTTACTTTTTTTGTATTCTCAGATAAACGTCATAATATTTTCATGTTTTATTAACAGCTTTAGTCATTCCAGATTTAAAAGCTTCTTTAATTATGTTGATTTAGATACTGTCATACTTGGTGTCAAAGTTACTACTATGTTGTTAATGTAAATATTTATCCTTTGACTGCTTGCTTTCTTAACGGAATTGTTGCCTCTGGTCCCATTTCTGAGGGCAGTAAGTTGAAAGTTTTCCAGTTTTTCTCCTCCCACCCCCACCTGTTTTGCTTACGAAAATCTTTTGCTGTCTTCTAATTTCCAACCCCTTAAAAAGTAGTATGAAGGATGAGAGTTGGGTAAATGTGACTAAAACAATTTGTTTTAATTTCTTCTTCTTGTTGTTCAGTCAGTCGTGTCTGACTCTTTGTGACCCCATGGACTGTAGCACACCAGGCTTCCCTGTTCTTCACTGTCTCCCCGAGTTTGCTCAAACTCATGTCCATTGAGTACATGATGCTGTTTAACCATCTCATCCTCTGTCGTCTCCTTCTCCTGCCCTCAACCTTTCCCAGCCTCAGGGTGTTTTCCAGTGAGTCGGCTCTTCTCATCAGGTGGCCAAAGTATTGGAGCTGCAGCTTCAGCATCAGTCTTTCCAATGAACACCCAGGACTGGTCTCCTTTAGGATGGACTGGTTGGATCTCCTTGCAGTCCAAGGGACTCTCAAGAGTCTTCTCCAACACCACAGTTCAAAGGCATCAATTCTTCAGCACTCAGCCTTCTTTATGGTCCAACTCTCACATCCATACATGACCACAGGAAAAACCATTGCCTTGACTAGACAGACCTTTGTTGGCAAAGTGATGTCTCTGCTTTTTAATATGCTGTCTAGATTTAGTATAACTTTCCTTCCAAGGAGTAAGCGTCTTTTAATTTCATAGCTGCAGTCACCATCTGCAGTGATTTTGGAGCCCCCAAAAATGATTCTGTCACTGTTTCCGTTGTTTCCCCATCTGTTTGCCATGAAGTGATGGGATCAGATGCCATGATCTTCATTTTCTGAATGTTGAGCTTTAAGCCAACTTTTTCACTTGCCTCTTTCACTTTCACCAAGAGGCTTTTTAGTTCCTCTCCACTTTCTGCATAAGGGTAGTGTCATCTGCATATCTGAGGTGATTGATATTTCCCCCGGCAATCTTGATTCCAGCTTGCGCTTCCTCCAGCCCAGCGTTTCTCATGATGCACTCTGCATGTAAGTTAAATAAGCAGGGTGACACTACACAGCCTTGACATACTCCTTTCCCAACTTGGAGTCAGTCCGTTGTTCCATGTCCAGTTCTGTTGCTTCCTGACCTGCATACACGTTTCTCAGGAGGGAGGTACGATGGTCTGGTATTCCCGTCTCTTTAAGAATTCTCCATAGTTTGCTGTGATCCACACAGTCAGAGTTCAGTGTAGTCAATGAAGCAGAAGTAGATGTTTTTCTGGAACTCTCTTGCTTTTTCTATGATCCATCAGATGCTGGCAATTTGGTCTCTGGTTCCTCTGCCTTTTCTGAATCCAGCTTGTACATCTGGAATTTCTTGGTTCACATACTGTTGAAGACTAGCTTGAAGGATGTTGAGCGTTACCTTGCTGGCAGGTGAAATGAGTACAATTGTGCGGTAATTTGAACATTTTTTGGCACTGTCCTTCTTTGGGATTGGAATGAAAACTGACCTTTTCGAGTCCTGTGGCCTCTGTTGACTTCTTCAAACATGCTGCCATGTTGAGTGCAGCATTTTAACATCATCTTCTTTTAAGATTTGAGATAGTTAAACTGAAATTCCATCACCTCCACTAGATTTGTTTGTAGTGATGCTTTCTAAGGCCCACTTGACTTCACATTCCGGGATGGCTGGCTCTAGGTGAGTGAGCACATGATTATGGTTATCTGGATCATTAGGAACTTTTTGTACAGTTCTGTGTATTCTTGCCACTGCTTCTTAATCTCTTCTATTTCTTTTAGGTCCTTGCTCTTTCTGTCCTTTATTGTGCCCATCTTTGC
>SJYX01021021.1:7775-20281 GCA_006410675.1 Oreotragus oreotragus | reverse complement strand
ATATATATACATCTGATTTTCTTAGATAAAAATTTAAGATAATTAATTTTAGATAAATAGTTTAAGGAATAACATTGATACACTCTCTGGTTAAAGATCTCTGTAGTGACCAGGGGTAAAGGGAATGAGGGAAATGTCAGTCTTTTGAACCCGAGGAATTAATGGGTATGTTTTGGGTTTCGGTCTTTCGTGGGTGGGCCAGAGACCCACATTCCCAGAGCCACTGGCCTAGAGAGGCAGCCAGGCCCGCCATATGAGTCAGACATGTGGTTCAGTGGCGTAGACCCCAGTTTGAATTTCTGCTTCACCTCTTAGTAGGCTGTGATCCTTAGTAAGTGTTTTAACCTCTCAGAGCCTCAGTTTCCTCCTTTGTAAAATAAGAATGACAAAGTCTATCTTCTAGAATTACTATAAAGATGAAACAAGATAATTTGTGTAGGGGAATGCATGCTAAGTCGCTTCAGTCTTGTGTCCTTCTCTTTATGACCCCATGGACTCTCGCCCACCAGGCTCCTCTGTCCATGGGATTCTCCAGGCAAGAATACTGGAGTGGGTTGCCATGCCCACCTCCAGGGGATCTTCCTGACCCAGGGATCAAACCCATTTCCTGCATAGGCAGGCAGGTTCTTTACCACTAGCGCAACCTGGGAATCCCCTTATATAAGAGAGGGGGGTCAATAAATATTAATCCCATTCCTCAGGCCCCTCCCCCTTGTCAGCATCTGCTGACATTGTCTTTAACAAATATATTTTTGTATATATTTTCTCCTCTGATGGAGATATATTCTACATTATTAGGGACCACAGGTATCAAAAGTACAGGTTGAACAGATAGTAAAATACAGTTGATTTTCATTATTTGGGGTAGCTGTGTTCTACCAAGGTGTGTAGGGGAAATATAGGGTCATGTTTGTGACACCCTCTGATTACATTCTCAACAGGCCTTCAATACGTTACCTTATTTTAGGTGTATTTCTGTTTAATGACACTTTAATACATATCATTGGTTCATAAACAGCAAGTGCACGGTAACTCATGCCTGAATGAAACTTATCTAACACACTATCAGTGTTAGGTTTTGAGATTACATATAGATAGTAGCAAGTGGGCAGAGTTGGAAATATGGAATCCATGAATAACGAGGCTCTACTGTATCTAAAAATGGATGTAGAGCTTTGCATCTGTTGTTTACTTAGCCCTGCTCTGGTTTGGCAGATGTTGTCATGGGCCTGCGTGACTGTGACTCTTATTACGCCCTGAACGCCCTCACACGAGTGTGAGTTTGACTTATTTCCCTAAATACCCTTCAGATGACCGGGGTGATAGGGGCGGGAATACTCGTCTTTTGTGTGAGTTGCCGATCGCCCAGCAGCCACCCTGCAATCATGAACATGGGCCAAAATTACAATCAGATTCTCTCCTTGTATGTAAATTGTAATTTACATAATCTGAACTTGGATCTACCACTTTGCCCTAAGTCAGAAGAAGAAATAATATGTAAAAATTATTTCATGGCATGGAGTAAGCCCTTTAAAAAATATAATGTTGACTTATTTTAAGTAAAACAAAGTCTTATTTTTTGTAGTCATCGTTTGCTTAAAATGTTTGCAGTTACAGTTACTTTCTCCTCAGCACAAACTGTCAGCGTGGAAGTTGGTTTTGTTAAAAGCCTTTGTCTAGGTACCTGAAGTTAACTAGAAATCTTTGACATCCTGAGACTGTAGCACATTTGGTTGGATGTTTCTGGATTAATTTCATGCACCACACAGAAAACTCCTCAACTGTTTATTCAAATATAGGCTGTCTTTGGCAGATAATTAATCTTGCTGGTTTCTGTTCTGACCTATACCTTCCTTAAATGACCTAGGAGAACGTGCACTTTCAATGTTTACTATAAGGTGCGTTCAGGTGAACACACATCTTCTTGTCCCAGTCTCCTGGTGATAATCAGAAAATACTAGTGAGAAAGGAGCCCAGATAAGACTACTCTGTGGTTATGAATGTATTAGCAAAGTTAATTGCTATAGAAAAAGTTCGAGTTTGACCGGAAGCCAAGCCTGTCCCTTTCTTACTGCATTTTAGGACTCTGCATATCTTCACCCGTCAGTCCTGAATCACCCTTGCTGTGTGTTTCCTCTCTTTCTGTTTCTGGATTGTGGGACAGTGCTAAAGAAAAGTATGGGACTGGACCTTGGTGAGATAATGCCGCCGCTCCCCCCACTTCTGAGAGGTCCGGGTCCTGGTCCCTGGAAGCTGTGAATACGTTACGTTTGCCAGTGTGGTTAAGTTACGGGTTTTGCAATGGAACGATTATCCTGGATTTTGTGGATGGGGCCAGTATAATCACAAGGATTCTCCCAGGTGAGAGAGAGGCAGGAGGCTGACTGTCAGAGGGATGGTGCGAGACAGACTTGGCAGCCTTTGTTGGCTGTGGACATGGAAGGGAACCTCGAGGCAAGGGATGCGTGACCTCTGAAAGTTAGAAGCAGCTAGAAAAGAAACACTCCCAAGAGTCTCTTTTCAGACTTCTGACCTTCATAACTATAAGGTTAATAAATTTGTTTTGCTTGAAGTCAGTGACTTTGTGATAAAGTGGTACATTAGCAACAGGAAACCAGCGCGTGGACTTTACATGACTCTGCAGCATCCAGTGGTGGTGGTGTTTAGTTGCTAAGTTGTGACTGACTCTTTGTGACCCCGTGGGCTATAGCCTGCCAGGTTCCTCTGTCCATCAGATTTTCCAGGCAAGAATACTAGAGTGGCTTGCCATTTCCTTCTCCAGGGGATCTTCCTGACCCAGGGCTCGAACCCTTGTCAGCAGCGTGGAACCCAGTGCTTTCTGCTCTCTCAGTGTGGCTGCACTGTGTCGTGCTGCCGTCTCTGAATTGCCCACAGGTGTGTCCCCTCTTTCTGCGTACACATTGGGTAGGTAAGCTGGTTTCTCTTTCACTATCAGGACTAGCAAGCTTAAGTTACTTGTCCACAAAGATTATGGGGTCTTTTATTCCTTGAGAGAGCGTTTTCCTGGTCCCGCCACCGCAGCTCTCATGTATGTGCTGTTTCTCTGTGTCGTAAATGCTTCACACTTGACAGAGACAGAGAAGAAGCAGAGAAACCTACTGGGAGTCTGTTGTAAGAGAGCTGTGGTGAGAGTTGTGAGTGCCTGAGTTAGGCCACTGGTGAGAGAGATAAAGAGGTGATTTGAGAAATCTCAAATCTGAGAGGCAGAAACATTTTGCAGATGAACTTGTCAAGATTTAGTGACCTTTTATTATATGGAAGAAAGAGGATATCCAGTCTCTGTCACATTCTGAGAACTCATATATTGGTTAAATAGAATGAATGAGCAACTACATAGATGTTGATGTCAACTGAGATTAATTATAGGAAGGACATCTGTTGTTGTGGGACAAGTTACCCCCAAATTTAGCATCTAATACAACAAACATTATCTCATCGCTTCTGAGGTTCAGGAATCCAGGTGTCATTTAGCTGAGCGGTTCTGGCTCAGGGCTCCTCACGAGGCTGCAGTCAAGTTGGAGACTTGACCTGGTCTGGAGTCTCCATTCTTGAGCTGACTTGTGTGGCTCTGCGTGCAGGACTTCAGTGCTTTACCAAGTGAGACTCTGTACCAAGTGACCTCAGGGGAGGCAGTTGGATTGGGCTTCCCTGGTGGCTCAGCAGTAAAGAATCTGCCTACATTCAGGAGCTGCAGGGGATTTGGGTTTAATCCCTGGATTGGGAAGATCCCCTGGAGGAGGTCATGGCAACCCACCCCCGTGTTCTTGTCCACAGAATGCCGTGAACAGAGGAGCCTGTTGGGCTACAGTTCATAAGGTCACAAAGAGTAGGACTTTGTGAAGCGACTTAGCACACACTGACACATATAGGTGATTATTAAAATCATGAGTGATGGGGGTCTTAAGCAGAATAGAAAACATTTGAAATAGCTGTGGTGGGAAGGAGGAACTAATACCTGACCAGATTCAAGTTAAAGAATCAGTGAGGTGTGTGGTTGTCCCAAGAGGAAATTAGATGTGATATTTGGTATCAGTTTGATGCTTTGCACCAGTCTGCTTTGCGTTTTCTGCAAGAGCTGCCACCATGTGGAGAGGACTGTTGGTCACAAAATGTGGGAGATAAGGCATGTTATTAAAGGATTAATTCAGAGTGTGAGTTTTGCCTGAGAGACATAGCAGAATTGGGGTTTAAGAGAAAGAGCTTCAATAGAGTAGTTCAGTTAATCTACCCTTTACTGTGTGTTGCATAGGGAGGGAAGTGAGGTGAGTATGGAGTTAAAAAAGGAAAACTGAAGGATTGAAAAGACCATCAGTATGTAATGTAGATAATGCCCAGTGGTTGAGGGATAATACAAGAAGAGGGGGCCATATTAAGACTTCTGAGATGGAATAATTTATAATTTAGAACCAGGGCACAGTCTTGAGAATGTTGATAGGGAAGTGAGCTTCTGAGAGTTAGGAATCCCAAAGAACTTTAAATCTGGTCTTTTGGATTCTACATGCAATTTTGAAATCTTCGAAGATGATGGTGGAGTTAGAATAGGAGGAGAATTTGTGAGTCCCATGCCTGAATTCTGAATGTGGGCAGTGACTTACTGTGACAAGGTAGGTGGAGTGATAAAGCTAAATAAATAACAGGATGAGTTATAAATCAAGAGGTGATTTTTGTTGTCATTGTTCAATCACTAAGTCATGTCCTACTCTTTGCTACACCATGGACTGCAACATGCCAGGCTCCCCTGCCCTCCAGCATCTCCTGGAGCTTGCTCAAATCCATGTCCATTGAGTCAGTGACGCCATCTGACTATCTCATCCTCTGCTGCCTCCTCTCCTTTTGCCTTCAGCATTTCCCAGCATCAGGGTCTTTTACAGTGAGTCGGCTCTTCACGGCAGGTGGCCAGAATATTAGAGCTTCATCTTTAGCATCCGTCCTACCAAAGAGTATTCAGGGTTAATTTCCTTTAGGACTGATTGATTTGATCTCCTTGCCGTCCAAGGGATTCTCAAGAGTCTTCGCCAGCACCACAGTTTGCAAGCATCCATTCTTTGGCGCCCAGCCTTCTTTATGGTCCAGCTGTCACATCCATACATGAATCCTGGAAAAATCATAGCTTTGACCGTGTGGACCTTTGTTGGCAAAGTGGTATTCTCTGCTTTTTAATACACTGTCTAGGTTTGTCATAGCTTTTCTTCCAAGGAGCAAGCATCTTTTAATTTCATGGCTGCAGTACTGTCCACAGTGATTTTGGAGCCCAAGAAAATGAAATCTGTCATTTGGAATGATTTGAAATGCTTAACAGTAAATACCACTTTTAAGCAGCCTTTACATGCTATTTTCGTATGATAATTGGTTCAGTTCTCACTGTACACTGGGAGATTGGTATGAGGAAGGTGAGCACTAGAGAGGTTAACTGAGTTGCCCTGGGCCATGCTGCTGGAAGAGCTGGGATTTGAACCTTGGTTTTCTGACTCTGACATGCTGCCCTTTTTGGCAGCAATATTAGGCTGCTAGGTGAATGCCCACATCAATTCTGGGTCCCATGATGTATTAGGAGTGACATAAAGCCTGGCTTCTGTTGGAAGAGAATCTGTGTCTGTGGCTGAGAGGGGTGGAAATGATGTTCTGAGATGTAGAGAATTAGGGGTGTGTGTGTGTGTGTGTTGTTTATTATTTAAATACCTGCTCAAAGATGGTAGAGAATATGGTAAGGGGCCAGGGGTTAGTAGAGAAGGGACCAAGGAATGAGGATGGATACTGGGCTTACAGCCTTTCTGCAGTCTTATGTCTAAACAAGGTGGAATATGGTCTTACAGTGCAGACTTATTATGCTTCTGTGTGTGTATGTGTGTGTGTGTTTTAGTATCAGCTAGAAAATTAAAGATATTCAACAAATGTTAGGAGGCTAGAATTTTTAAGAAAAACATTATGCTTTTAAATGAATTATTTGATCAGATTGTCTTTTTAACTTGATTATTACTTTATACAAAATTTCTAGATAGTTTGCCATCCTAAAAATAGTAACATCATAAAAATATCCGTTTACTAAACATATGGAAATTTTTAGCTTATCATCTTTTTATTGGTTGATACTTGATCTTAAACCTGAAAATGATGTTTTATAACATCTGAATGTCCTTTCTTCACGGCAGATAGATGGGGAAACAGTGGACACAGTGGCTGACTTTATTGTTCTGGGCTCCAAAATCACTGCAGAAGGTGATGGCAGCCATGAAATTAAAACATGCTTGCTCCTTGGAAGGAAAGTTATGACCAACCGAGACAGCGTATTAAAAAGCAGAGACATTACTTTGCCAACAAAGGTCCATCTAGTCAAGGCTATGGTTTTTCCAGTAGTTATGTATGGATGTGAGAGTTGGATTATAAAGAAAGCTGAGTGCCGAAGAATTGATGCTTTTGAACTGTGGTGTTGGAGAAGACTCTTGAGAGTCCCTTGGACTGCAAGGAGATCCAAGCAGTCCATCCTAAAGGAGATCAGTCCTGAATATTCATTGGAAGGACTGATGCTGAAGCCGAAACTCCAGTAATTTGGCCACCTGATACGAAGAGCTGACTCATTGGAAAAGACTCTGATGCTGGGAAAGATTGAGGGCAGGAGGAGAATTGAACGACAGAGGATGAGATGGCTGGATGGCATCAGTGACTTGAGGGACATGAGTTTGGGTGGACTCCGGGAGTTTGGTGGTAGACAGGGAGGCCTGGTGTGCTGCAATTCATGAGGTTGCAAAGAGTCGGACACGACTGAGTGACTGAACTGAACTGAAATGTCCTTTAGGAAACTAGCATAGAAGTTATTTAACAAAAGAAGAGATACCATGCCAAATGTAGCCTCAGAAATTACATCTCTGAGGTGTGGAACTTTGCCTATATTTACTTTATTCAACAGCCATTTAGAGTGTCTGATAAGTACTAGACACAGTGGGGAACATGAATAAAGTCCTCCAAGAGCCTGCAGCCTAGCAGGGGTGCAAGACAGAAATTACCTGTGGCAAAGCTGTATTTGTATTAAGTAAACCTCTTAATGTTTAGTGTGATCTGGGTGGGACTCTGGCCAGATCAGCAAGAACACTGTGAGCCCTTTCATTCCCTCCACCGAGACGGCTGCCTTCACTGCAGCACAGTCAGAGGTACTGACCAGTCGTGTCCTGCACACACCTCGTTACAGTCTCTTGGGAGGACCATGCCAATAACAGAACCGTTAAACCAAAAAGCCTGTTGCGCACTGCTGTGTAGCAGGCACCGTGCTGAGCAGTTGATGTCGTTTCATCATCATAACTTTATGAAGTAGGCATTATTCCCTTCACTTTACAGAAAAATACCCGAGTCTTAGAGATGTGTAAAGTAACTTTCTCTCACAGTTGTACCTGCAGGTGATCTTGGAGACATAGCAGTGGGCGGTAGCTTGAAGCGAGATCTTACTTTCCTGCCCTCGAATTGAACCTGGGTTGCCTGGATGAAAACCAGGAATCCTAGCTGCTAGTCCACCAGGAGCTAGAAGCTAGAGGCAAAACTCCCCTGGCTCTTGCCCCCATTGAAAACTGCATTCCTCAAGGAGGCAAAAACTATAAAAACAGACACAAAGTTTACTATTAGAGACACAAGAAGTGGGAAAGCAGGTAGAGTAATAGTTTGTTTAGTTAAGACAGAAGCAAGGCCAGAGATACACACAGGGAGAGACAGGATGTGGGCATCCCCCAATTGAGGAGGAGCCCAGTAAAGAGGTGGTTAAATCATTTACATGGGGCGGTTCTTTCCAGTCTTTGGTTACCTTCAACCAATTATCTGGTTTCTTTTCCCACCATGACCTGCTCTAGGACTGTCCCCAACATCCACGCACAACTTTTTTCCAAGGTGTATTTGAGGCCATAGGCCTGTTGGGTGCCTTGGCATCACCTATTCTGGGGTGGTATGCACTCCTTTGTGATCCCCAAGGAGCCTTCCTGTGCATGTGCAGTATCTCCTTTGCCCCAAGATGGGAAATATGTGGCCTGTTGATCTTTTACTCAGACACAGATTAGCCCCTCTGGGTTCCTGCCATGACTGTTCCTGCCATCACGTTGGCAGGAGACAAAGCCTGGCTCTTTACCCTGCTTCTGTTGTTATTTCTGTTTCGAAGTGCAAACAGGAAGCTGATTGAAATGCCTAACCTGGAGCTCATGTGGTCTCCTGCCTCAGAATTAAGAAGGCTAACCCTGGTCACTTTTCTCTTAACATACTTGGAATCTTGTGTAAAGTCTACAGTCTGCTATGTTCAAACCGGTAAGACCAGAGCCTTGGAATCTCCAAGCCAGCTCTTTCTATCTTACATCATGTCTTTGTCCCTGGACCTGGCTCCAAATACAGCCTCCTGGTCATCTGGCTGATCCTCGGGCAGTTGTGTTTTCTTTTCCAGGACACTTGTTGGGTTTTTATTCCTGCTCTCTGGAACTCAGCAAATGTCTCTGCAGCCACATCTCATAAAATATCCCACCTCTTTACTTCAGTTGAAAACCTGGCTCCCTCCTGAGGACCCTGCCTTCTTTGCTGCATTTGCAGGTGACTACTGCTGATTTTCACATGTCTCATCAACCACATACTCCTCAAGAAAACGAAGTTCCATCAGGAAAATGAAGAGCTTGACTTTTTATGCTGTGATTTATGAATGACCAGTTTATACTTCATAAATAGAGTAGCAAGTTATATATACAAAGGTTCTATTTATAAAAATGCAATGGTTTGAAGAGTTTATATTAAGATTGTATATCAAATAAAAAGTGTCTTTTTGTTGAAGATAGTAAAATGTGCTTTTCTGCCAATATAATACCTGAGGATGAGAGTAAATGTGTAAAATTCAGTATGGCCAGTTCTCATTAATAAAGCATTTATAATGATAAACATCTGAAGTACTGTATAGTGTTTTGTTTATGATAAATGCTGAATAATTTTTATGCCTGACAGAACATTTACTTGTGATGGTTTAGTTGGGTGCACAGCATTTGCTTCAAGTAATTATGTCTTTAATCATGACCTAATTCAAACACAGATTGGAATAAAATGGTGAAAGAAAGCTGAAGTCATTTCAGTAAGTAAAGAGGATGCTAGAAAAAAGCTTTTGAAACAAACTGGAGACTAGAGCCTAGGTCGTATCTTTATTGGATCTGATGATTTCTAAAGCTGAACTGTCAAAATAAATTGGGGAAATTAACAGGGGACATTTTTATTTGCAAAAGTGTGGAAATGAACGTTTCAGTAAAGGTCAAGAAAAATGTGGAATATGGTTATTAAAGTAAGGAGTTGGCCATGTTACCTAATATATATTCCAGTTACCTGTTGCTGCCTTTCATACCATCCAAAAGCATGTATAAACAACTGCCATTTTATTCTCTTACAGCCTTGCGTTAGAATTCAGAGAAGAGACACAGTGGGGATGATGTGTCTGCTTGACAGTGTCTGGATTTTCAGATGGGAGGACTAGAATGGCCGGGTGTGACTTGACCTGGGGAGAAGAAACAACTGGGGTGAAGAATCCACTTTCAGGATGACTCCCTTACTCATGTGGCACCTGGCCTGGGATGACTTGAAGGCCTGACTCCCCTGGGGCAGTTGGCACATACGTCCTCTCCACAGAGCAGTGGGTTTCACAGGATGGCAGTTTCTGGAGACTGGGTGCTCCAGACACAGAGAGAGGGAGAGCTGACAGGCTTCTACTGAGCTGGGCTCAGAAGNCTGGGATGACTTGAAGGCCTGACTCCCCTGGGGCAGTTGGCACATACGTCCTCTCCACAGAGCAGTGGGTTTCACAGGATGGCAGTTTCTGGAGACTGGGTGCTCCAGACACAGAGAGAGGGAGAGCTGACAGGCTTCTACTGAGCTGGGCTCAGAAGTCTCAGTCTCACTTTTGCCACATTCTGTTGGTTACAAGCCAGTCATTCATTCAAGCCATTGTAGATTTGAGAGGAGAAGAGTTGAACTCTACTTCTTGAGAGGGGAGTGGCACGGTCACACTGCAGAAGAGCATGTGGAATGGGAAATGTTGTGACCATTTTCGGAAAATATAGTCTGCCAAAACCTGCACTTTCTGGGAGTAGGGAGAAAACTTAAACCACATTTACAGCCTTTTCCGTTAGCCACGCACTTTAAAGGGATTAAAAACAGAGAGATGGTAGTGTGATGTATTTATGTATTAGAAAATAGCTCTTACTGCCATATTAAACACCAATATAGAATCTCCAGATTAGCAGAGACACCGTTTCCTCAACATTTAATAAAGACTTACTGGCTGTATGGTCATATATGGTAATAAGGACTGATTCTGATGCTGAAGCTCCAGTACTTTGGCGACCTGATGCGAACCGCTGACTTATTGGAAAAGACCCTGATGCTGGGAAAGATTGAGGGGAGAAGGAGAAGAGGGCAAAGCAGGATGAGATGGTTGGATGGCATCACTGATTCAATGGACATAAACTTGGGCAAACCCTGGGAGATGGTGAGGGATAGCCGAGCCTGGTGTACTGAGTCCATGGGGTCATGAAGACTTGGACACAACTTGGCCACTGAACGAGAACAACAGCATGGTAATAAGAAGGCTTTTATTGTAAGTGTAGCAGAAAGTTAGAAAATACACTAGTGTACGCTTTGGATGCTGTGATTGCTTAGCCACTTGCCTGTCTCGTTGGAACAGTAAGCAAGAAGACCATCATTTCAGGGCTTTTGAAGATCGCTTCCAAGATTGTGGGTCTTTGGTATTAGTGTATATGTGTGTATTTGGGCAGCAGACTTTACTGGTTTCAAGTTACACTACATTAATTTTTAACCATATTGTGGAAGAAATTTTTCAATCTGGTTAAGCTCTTATTTCTATCCTCTTCAAAAAAGGGGCAGATGGTACTATTTACATAAGTAGTGTTGTGTCAGGAAGGAAGAAAACCAAATCTTTGACACCCTGTTGCGTTTCCCCCAGGCCGGGCTTTTCCAGGACATACTCTCTTCTAGTTGGAGAAGGGCATGGCAACCCACTCCAGTATTCTTGCCTGGAGAATCTCATGGACAGACGGAGTTAGGCAGGCTACAGTCCGTGGGGTTGCAACGAGTCAGACACGACTGGAGTGACTTAGCCACAGGGGCCTTTAAGGTTAGTGATACTGTGGTTTGAATCCTGAATATTTACGAATAGCACTTGGTTCTTGGCTTCATTTTATCACAGTGTAAACGCTCAGCATGTTTGAGTGCCCAAATCTACATCACTTTGGAGAGAATGAAAGTGCTTAGTGTATTATATGAATTGCTTTCTTTGGGGAGATATTTGAAGATTTTAGTGACAGAGCTGATAAACTAAGCGCATGGTAGAACTGTGATTCAATAGCCAGTTACTTTGATGCTCAATGTAAAGTGATGCCCTCGAATAAGGTGAGAGATATATTCTGATGAGCATAAAGTGTTGCTGTGGGATGGTAGAACCCTAAATTAATTTTAGGAAGCTTCTGTCCATTTAATTTTTAAGCCTGTCATCTGTGCCTGGCTGTCTGCCATCACCTCAAACACCACATGTCCAAAATTGAATTAATCATCTTCTCCATCAGACATCTCCCACATGCCAAAGAACAAAGAAACAGGCCAGAAAACCTAGTTTCCTTTCTCAACTCTACCATTTCTGTCTGACTCTACCCTCCTTTGAGAGTAGAATTTTGAAATTAAAATTTTTTCGTAAGTATTTTTGTTTTCTTTCCTTGGAATTTCTTTTAGGTTTTCCTTTTTATATGCATTCCCCCAGGTGGGAATCAATGTAGACCTTGTATTTTGTATTCTCCTGACTTTCATATTTTCCCTGTTTCAATTCGCCTTGCTTCTTAGTGCCGTGGCGCTATTAGTAAATGTAACCCCTGCCCGAGTGTTCATTTTCTCTTTGTTGTTCACTAGAGCAAATCTAAACTCCTCTGCATGTTTTTTGCTTATTTGCCTATTTGTAGGATAAGGTAGATGCTCCCAACTCCTGGGATCTAGTACCCAGTGATCTGAAGTGGAGCTGATGTAATAATAATAGAAATTAAGTGCACAATAAATGTAATGTGCTTGAATAATCATCCTGAAACCATCCTCCCCCACTCCACATCCCATCCCGTGAAAAAAATTGTCTTCCACAACACCAGTCCCTGGTGCCAGAAAGATTGGAGACCGCTCGGGCTTAAGCACCTGTATTAGGTTTCTCCAGAGAAACAGAGCCAGTAAGATACATATCGTTAAGTTGATTAAACAAGGAGGCTGTTAGACTGAGGTGGTTCTAATGCCATGGTTGCCTAGGTAAGCAGACCGAAGTCTAAGCCTGTAAATGCCTCATGATTGTGAAATCTAAAACTAAGGACAGTGCATCACAAGGAGCCAGCTAGGCTTCAAGCTGTAGCCAGTTTCCTTGCTTTGGTTTAGCCTCTTTTCTGTTAAAGCCCTTCCCTGAGCTCCTGTCAGAGGAGTGTTCTGAGTCACTTCAGTTTTGC
>SJYX01021020.1:53850-94084 GCA_006410675.1 Oreotragus oreotragus | reverse complement strand
TGTTGGAGAAGATTCTTGAGAGTTCCTTGGACTGCAAGGAGATCCAATCAGTCCATCCTAAAGGAAATGAGTCCTGAATATTCACTGGAAGGACTGATGCTGAAGCTGAAACTCCAATACTTTGGCCACCTGATGCAAAGAATTGACTCACTGGAAAAAACCCTGATGCTGGGAAAGACTGAAGGTGGGAGAAGGGGACGATAAGAGAATGAGATGATTGGATGGCATCATCGACATGATGGACATGAGTTTGAGTAAACTCCAGGAGTTGGTGATGGACAGGGAAGCCTGGAGTGCTGCAGTCCATGGGGTTGCAAAGAGTCAGGCAAGAACGAGCAACTGAACTGAACTGATTCTGACAGTGGTGCCAGGACTCTTCAATGGGAGAAAAATATTCTCTTCAACAAATGGTGCTGGGGAAAAAGTTAACTCAAAACAGGTCAAGGAATTTTATTCAAGAGATGAAGAAGCAAACAGAGGTATAAATCTTTGTGACTTTGGATTAGGTACTGGTTTCTTAAATAAGACACTAAAATCTCAAGTAATGAAAGAAAAAATAGACTGAATATACAATTAAAAATTTTTGTGTATGAAAAGATATTATTAAAACAACAAACACACAACACATAGAATGGGAGAAAATATTTGCACATAAATACATGTATTTGATAATGGTCTAGTGTAACCTTCTACTCCAAAATATATTAATAAAACTCCTGCAACTGAACAGTAAAAAGGCAACGAAGACAAAAGACTCATTTTAAAAACAGAAGGGCTTCACTGGTGGCTCAATGGTAAAGAATTTGCCAGAGAATTCAAGAGACATGGATGCATTCAAAGAATGGAAACGTCATGGATTCAATCCCTGGTCTGGGTAGATCTTACATGCTGCATTCACTACTGAGCCCACGCTGTGGAGCCCAGGAACCACAACTACAGAACCCAGAAGCCAAACTACATGTGCCCCAAGGCCCATGCTCCACAAGAGAAGACTGCAAGGAGAAGCTCACGCTCTGCAACTAAAATGGAGTCCCTGCTGTCTGCAACTAGAGAAAAGCCTGTGTAGTAATAAAGAGTCAGCACAGCCCAAAGTAAATAAATAAATAAACAAACGTATTATATAAAAATAGCAAACTTTTGAGTAAGTAGTTTTCCAAAGAAACTATGGAAATGGCCATTAAGCACATGAAAAGATGTTGAACACTGTTATCCATCAGGAAAATCAAACCTAAACCAAATGAGATACAACTTCACACCCACTAGGACTGCAGTAATAAAAAAGGTACATAATAAATGTTTGAAACTGTAACTCTCACACACTACAAGGAATGCAAAATGGTAAAACACTTCGAAAAAGAGTCCAGCAGTTCCTCAAATGCCAGTTGCCATCTGACCCAGCAATTCCACTTCTAGGATTAAACAAATAAAGCAACTCAAATATCTATCAACTGATAAATGGATAAACAAAATGCAGTATATTGATAAATAAAAAATTATTCAACCACAAAAAGGAGTGATGTATTGAGGTATAATACTGTATGGATGAAATATGCTAACTCAAAGAAGCCAGATAACAAAAGCGATATATTGAATAGTACCATTTTTAAGAAATGTCCAGTATAAGCATATCTACGGAGACAGAAATTAGATTAGTGGTTGCCAGGGAATGGGGGAATAGGAAAATCCTAAGTGACTGCTAATAGATTTCTTTTTAGAATGATGGAAATATTCTAGAATTAGCAGTGATGGTCTCAGGACATTGTTTATAAGCTACCAAACTGTAAACACTTTAAAATTGTGAAGTTCATCTTACGTGAAAGATATATACCTTCTCTACAACCCTCTCCAAAAACTACCCCAACCAACAAATGTAAGGTAAATGCTCAAATATTGCAGTTCTTTTCCTCTTTGCATTCTTGTTCATGACCCTGCATTAGGATCTCCACTGTCTCTGAAATACAGTTTTAGTGTAAAACCATAGTACAACAATTATTTTATGATAGTGTCTACCAAACATTTAGAGAAACTTTCAGTTCAGTCGCTCAGTCGTATCTGATTCTGCAATCCCATGGACTACAGCACCCCAGGCCTCCCTGTCCATCGCCGGCTCCCAGAGCTTACACAAACTCATGTCCATCCACTCGGTGATGCCACCCAACCATCTCATCCTCTGTCATCCCTTTCTCTTCCCACTTTCAGTTTTTCCCAGCATTAGGGTCTTTTCAAATGAGTCAGTTCTTCGCATCAGGTGGCCAAAGTACTGGAGTTTCAGATTCAGCATCAGCCCTTCCAATGAATATTCGGGACTGATCTCCTTTAGGATGGACTGGTTGGATCTCCTTGCTGTCCAAGGGACTCTCAAGCGTCTTCTCCAACATCACAGTTCAAAAGCATCAATTCTTCGGCGCTCAGCTTTCTTTATAGTCCAACTCTCACATCCATACATGACTCCTGGGAAAACCATCGCTTTGACTAGATGGACTTTTGTTTGCAAAGTAATGTCTCTGCTTTTTAATATGGTGTCTAGGTTGATCACAGCTTTTCTTCCAAGGAGCAAGTGTCTTTTAATTTCATGGCTGCAGTCACCATCTGCAGTGATTTTGGGGCTCCCAAAATAAAGTCTGTCACTGTTTTCACTGTTTCCCCACCTACTGGCCATGAAGTGATGAGACCGGATGCCATGCTTTAAGTTTTCTGAATGTTGAGTTTTATGGCAACTTTTTCACTCTCCTCTTTGCATTTCATCAAGAGGCTCTTTAGTTCTTCACTTTCTTCCACAAGTACGGTTCATCTGCGTATCTGAGGTTATTGATATTTCTCCCAGCAATCTTGATTCTAGCTTGTACTTCATCCAGTCCAGCATTTCTCATGATGTGCTCTGCATATAAGTTAAATAATCAGGGTGACAATATATAGTCTTGACAATTCCTTTCCTGATTTAGAACTGGTCTGTTGTTCCATGTCCAGTTCAAACTGTTGTTTGTTGACCTGCATACAGATTTCTTAGGAGGCAGGTCAGGTGGCCTGGTACTCCCGTCTCTTGAAGAATTTTCCAGTTTGTTGTGATCCACACAAAGGCTTTGGAGTAGTCCATAAGCAAAAGTAGATGTATTTCTGGAACTCTCTTACTTTTTTGATGATCCAACCAATATAGGCAATTTGATCTCTGGTTCCTCTGTCTTTTCTAAATCCAGTTTGAACATCTGGAAGTTCACATACTGGTTCACGTACTGTTAAAGCCTGGCTTGGTGGATTTTGAGCATTACTTTGCTAGCATGTGAGATGAGTGCAAATGTGTGGTAGTTTTGTCATTGTGATTTTCATTCTGTCTGCCTTCTGATGGAGAAGGGTAAGAGGCTTATGGAAACTTCCTGATGGGACAGACTGACTGAGGCAAACTAGGTCTTGTTCTGATGGTTGGGGCCATGCTCAGTAATACTTTAATGCAAATTTCTGTTTAAGGGCAGGGCTGTGTTCCCTCCCTGTTGTTTGACCTGACGCCAAACTATGGTGGAGGTAATGAAGATAATGGTGACCTCCTTCAAAATTTCCCATGCAGGCACAGATGCACTCAGTGCCCAGAACCCTGTAGCAAGCCACGGGAGACCCAAGCCTCCACTGGAGACTCCTGCATGCCAGAGAAGCCTGGCATGCTGCAGTCCATGGAGTCACAAAGAGTCAGACACGACTGAGTGACTGAACTGAACTTAACCTGCAAGACTGTTTCTCCAGTTCTGTGTAAGTTCTGGCAGCTCTGTGGTGGGGTTAATGGCGACCTCCTCCAAGAGGGCTCATGGCATATCCAGGTCTGCTGCACCCAGAGCCCTTCCCTTTGTGGTAGGACATTGCTGACCCATACCTCCATAGGAGACATGCCAACACTCAAAGGCAGGTTTGGCTCAGTCTCTGTGGGGTCTCCTCTTGCACAGGTTTTGTTTGAGTCAAACATCTCTGGAGAGTAGGGGATAAACACAGTTTCGCCACTCCTACCATGCTGCTGGGGTTTCTACTTTGCCATTGGATGTGGGGTGTCTTTTTTTGGAGGGATCCAACACTCTCCTGTTCACAGTTGTTCAGCAGCCGAGTTGTAATTTTGGAGTGCTCACAGGAGAAGATGAGTGCACGTCCTCCTACTCCACCATCTTGTTGTGATAGAAACTTTTAGTATTATCCAAATTCCTCCTTTCGTTCAAAGAGAGGTTAAGAATGGCTGAATCTGAAAAGTCACTGGATGAATTGATGCTGAAGCATCAATACTTTGGCCACCTGATATGTACCCCTGATTCACTGGCATAGACCCTGGTGCTGGGAAAGATTGAAGAGAAGGGGGCAACAGAAGATGAGATGGCTGTGGCACCATCAACTCAACAGACATGAATTTGAGTAAACTCCAGGAGACAGTGAAGGGCACAGAGGACTGGAGTGCTGTAGCACACGGGGTCACAAAAAGTTGAACACGACTGGGTATCTGAACAACAATGGGATAGCCCACAAAACTGACATGATTTTTAGCTTTTAGAGAGCTAAGGTGCTGTCCAATTTTTGAGACTATTGGACTGGGCTATTGAGAACTAGTGAATACATCTCTGTGCAACGAACCGATCTAGTCAATTTATCACACGTTTCCAGAAACTTTCAGCAACCACAGAAACTTTCTTCTTTCTTACCATCTCTCTGCAACATGGACAATTTTGCTGTTGGCATCATCTCTCAGATACTGACATCACTAATGAACTCCCACTCCTTCGTTCCTTCTGTCTCCCCCACTCTGTGATCTGTGTTCAGCGCTGATCTTTCAGAGGACTGGCAGTGTTTTCACGCCTGATGAGCAGACCACCCTTGCATCCTAACTGGAACAGTGCAATTTTTCAGATGTTTCTCTCATGTTCAGCCTAAAGGATTTATCACTTCTCTTCTTTAGAGAAGTAAAACTGTAACTTTAAGTCCTCTGGGGGACTTTTCAACCACAGAGAGTTTCATCTGAGAAGATTCAATTCCTTGCGTGTTTTCTACTCCTATTCTTTGCTCTTTTAGAGTTTTTTTCTACCATTTGTCTTTCTCTGAACAGAGTCTTCTCTTCCTTTTGAATAAGCTCTTCCTTTCTCTAAAGCCTCACTCCTCTCCATTCTCCAACTACAAACTAGCCAACTGTTTTTCATGCAAGTAGCAGTTTTCCTTGATAAACACTTCCCTAATGATGGAGGGGGTGAAGACAAGGTAACTCTTTTCACACTGTGAGTGGGAATGTAAATTGGTACAGCCACTATGGAAAGTAGTACAGAGGTTCCTTAAACAACTAAAAACAGAGCTATCATATGGCCCTCCAATCCCACTCCTGGGCATATATCCAGAGAAAAACACAATCAGAAAGGAGACATGCACCCCAATGTTCATTACAGCACTGTTCAAATAGCCAAGATATGTAATCAACCTAAATGGCCATCGATAGAGGAATATACAAAGATGTGGTACGTATATACAAGGGAGTATTGCTCAGTCATTAAAAAGTGAAATAATGTAATCTGCAGCAACATGGATGGACTTACAGATTGTCATACTGAGTAAAGTAAGTCAGAGAAAGAGAAATATCATATGCCATCCTTTATATGTAGAATCTAAAAAGAAAGGATATAAATGAACTTACAAAAAAGAAACAGACTCACAGAGGACTTAGAGGATGAACTTATGGCTGCCAGGGGGAAAGAGAAGGGGAGAGGATAGCTAGAAAGTTGGGGATAGACAGGTACACACTGCTATATTTAAAATGGATAGCCAACAAGGATCTACTGTACAGCACATGGAACTCAGGTCAGCGTTATATGGTAGCCTGCACATGGAACTCAGCTCAAAGTTATATGGTAGCCTGGATGGGAAGAGAGTTTGGGGGAGAATAGACATGTATATGTACGCCTGAGTCTCTCTGTTGTTCACCTGAAACAATCACAATGTTGTTAAGTGGCTAAACCTCAATATAATGTAAAAAGTTTAAAAAAATATATAGCACTGGTAGCTCACGTAAAGAATCTGCCTGCCAATGCAGGAGACACAAGTTTAATCCCTAGGTCAGGAGGATCCCCTGGAGAAGAAAACTGCAATTCCAGTATTCTTGCCTGGAAATCTCATGGACAGAGGAATCTGGTAGGCTACAGTCCATGGGGTTGCAAAAGAGTTGGAAAAGACTCAGCGGCTAAAACAACAACATAGTGTATGTACTAACTAAATTATAAATTTATCAAGGCCAGAAGTGGTGCCTTACTCATCTTTCTAATGCCAGTACCTAATAAATACCAAGCACTCAACAGATCACTTCTTCAGTAAGTTTTTTAAAAAGGCCTAGCAGCAGCCACAACTCAGTTAACTTTTATGGAGTCCTCCTAAGACCTTCTTATGGACCAACTACTGTGCCACCAACTTTGCATGCATTCCCTCTGAATCTTCCTAAAAATCCTGTACGATAGGTAGAGTTAATAACTCCTTTTTATAAATGGGTAAAATTATACTTAGAAAACTAAGTATTTGAGGATTTGAACTCAAATTCTGATCTCTAAAATTCATGCTCCTATCTACTCTATACTTCAAGGGGGAAAATGTTGATATGAGGTTTCAAGAAAGCATATTGAAACATTTAAATTGGGCCTTATCTATGGTATCTTAGTAGATGCTGCTTTGTAAGGCTTTCTAAGACAACCAAACACACAAAGCCTTACAAACAATGGTTTCTCTACTTTTGCCGCTTCTGTACCTCATGTCTTACTGTGTGCTGTTCCCAGTATACCAAGCCCTTACCATATTACCCATCTACAGAATTCCAATTTATACTTTACAACTTTGCTAGGGCATCACTTATGGACTTGAGGTTTTTCTGCCAAAGGAATTATTCTCATCGGGTGTTTCTGTTCTTCATAATTACTTTATTAATATAAATTTGTAGATGACATTATATTTACTTATTTACATGTCTATTTTCCCTATTTGCGCTGAACTTTTTCAAAAGCAGAGCCCTTTTCTTACTCATCTTTATATCCTTTTTTTGGGTAGCAAAAAGTCAAGCATACATCAAAGTGTTTAGTAAAAAAACATTGGCTAGTTGAATTTCTGCCTCTCAGCTGGGCCTTCTGCAGGTTTTGAGGTTATTACCTACCTCTAACCCCATCCAAGCAGGAAGGAAAAAAATATCCAGACTGGCCATTGCCCAAGTTCCTTCCCTTTTAAAATTTCCCTTTTCTTCATACAAAATATATTCTATTCTTTTTGGTTTCAGAACCCTGATTCCAATCCAGGTCTGTCTGACTCTCTGCAAAGCCTATGTCCTTCTTTTTTTTTAATTTATTTTTTATTTTTTTAATTTAATTTTATTTTACTTTACAGTACTCTACTGGTTTCGGCATACATTGACATGAATCCACCACAGGTGTACACGAACTCCCAAACATGAACCCCCCTCCCTCCTCCCACCCCTCATCATCCCTCCGGATCATCCCCATACACCAGCCCCAAGCATCCTGCATCCTGCATCGAACACAGACTGGCGATTCATTTCCTACATGATAGTACACATATTATGTTCTTAATGATTACAATATACCCAGGACATGTACCTATTATGACTTGGTCTGGATTTGAATGTACAAATAAAATCAAAGCAACCACTTCATAATCTCAGGGGTAGATAGACACTAAAAGTGGAGATGATTACCTTATATGATGATGAAAGATAAATGTGCATGCCATTAACTAAGAGGGAGTAAACTTATTCTGCTTGAAGAGGGTTAGGATGATATGACAGGAAGTGACATCCAAGTTAGGACTTGAAGTAAAACTATGTCCTTTTGAGTTATTGGGAAGGGGAGCAGGCAAGGCAAGAAGCATTTATACAGAAGACAGAACCTGTGTAAAGGTAAGGATGCCTGAAGAAGCACAACGTAAGTTTCAAAAGGAATCAGATGAGTGAGCTGCAAGAAAAGATATAGGAGAAGATGTAATGGGAGAGAAGACTGGAGATCTAAGCTGAAGGAAAACAGTGACGATAGAAGGGCTTTTGTGCCAGACTGAAAATCAGGTTGTATATAAGACAAAATTAAAGGGCATCCCTTAAGGTTTTTATCATGGTAGTAACATAAGTAGATTTATCTTTGGAACTAATTTTAGTAAAAGACAGAATATGGACTAGTGCATAGAAAGCTAGAGGTAGATGAATTAACTAAAGAGACTACTTACTATCATTACTGAGCCAAGGAATGAGCTAAAGAAGAAGCAACAGGCTTAAAACGAAGACAAAACTAAACAGACTTATGGATTAGGATGGAAACATTCCATAGTATCTGGTTTATCTAATGACTATAATGTAGAAAAGGAAAAAAAAAGCATGCTTTTTCTGAACCCTGATATCATCCACTTAATAGGTCTTATGATAATGCTTACTATCTATCTCTATATATTTTTAAGTAAAAGAGTTAAAGCAAGAATACTGTATACTAATCATACTAATCACTTCATACTTTAGCATGAAAGTAGTCATATCACAGTCATCCTACAGCCATTTTACTGTCATACTATAGTATGAGCCCACTTATTTAACTTACATGCAGACTACATCATGTGAAATGCTAGGCTGGATGAATCACAAGCTGGAATCAAGATTGCTGGGAGAAATATCAACAACCTCGGATGACACAACACTAATGACAGCAAGTAAAAAGGAACTAAAGAGTCTCTTGATGAGGGTGAAACAGGAGAGTGGCAAAGGGGGATTAAAACTCAACATTCAAAAAATTAACCTCATGGCATCCAGTTGCACCACTTCAAGGCAAACAGATGGGGGAAAAGTGGGAGCAGTGACAGATTTTATTTTCTTGGGCTCCGAAATCACTGTGGACAGTAACTGCAGCCATGACATTCAGAGATGCTTGCTCCTTGGAAGGAAAGCTATGACAAACTAGACAATTAATTAAAAAAAGAGAGACATCATTTTGCTGACAAAGGTCATATAGTCAAAGCTATAGTTTTTCCAGTAGCCACGTATGAATGTGAGACTTGGCCCATAAAGAAGGCTGAGCATCAAAGAATTGATGCTTTTGATCTGTGGTGTTTGAGAGGACTCTCGAGTCCCCTGGGCTGCAAGGAGATCAAAACAGTCAATCCTAAAGGAAATCAACCCTGAATATTCATTGGAATGACTGATGCTGAAGCTCAAGCTCCAATACTTTGCCCACCTGATGCAAAGAGCCCAAAAAACCCTGCTGCTGGGAAAGACTGAAGGCAGAAGGAGGAGGCAGCAGCAGAGGACAAGATGGTTAGATAGCATCACCGACTCAATGGACATGAATTTGAGCAAACTCCATGAGACAGTGGAGGACATAGGAGCCTGGCATTCTGCAGTCTATAGGGTTGCAGAGTTAGACATGACTTAGCAACTGAACAACAACAGGTCTTCTTTATCTGTATGCAATGAAAGCTAGAAAGCAAACCAGGAAGGGAGCACTCCACTTTAGGTGGCAGAGCTTTTCTATTCATATCACTCCCAGAGTAAAATACTGGCTAAAGATACGTTTAATTGGGTTGAGTCAGAATGATTGTTCTCAGTTATCTAGCTCTTGTCTCAGAGTTATAGTCTCAAGTCAAGCTGAGGATCCAGAGGCTATCCTCACAGGAATCCATCACTTAGGTGTCTTCCAAAACAAGTTACAGAGTTCAGTTACTGCAGTTTCATCAGCACTCAAGCACCCTGTGACCCTGATGTTTAAAGATCTCTCAAAAGCAAGGCATGAGAATTTGAAGATAGTGAATCTTAGCCCTTATTAAGAACAATAATTATTAATACCTGCTGCACTTTAGCATCATCTGAGGAACTTTAAAAAATAACAATACAAGGGTCCCCCACTGTCAGACACTGTTTTTTAAAGCTAAGAGGTTGGCCCTGAATGATTTTAATGTGCATCCAGCAGAACTACCTTAGAACTAGAAGAAAAAAGTATATAAAAGCATTGCTTTAACATGCCAAATTGTTAAGGATGGGGTAATTAATAAACTAATGAATTATATACGGTAAAGATTAAACTGTATGTCTTATGAAAACTGACAGTATTGTTTGGACAAATAAAATAGAAAAAACTCTTTTAAAAAACCTATTACTATTTTTACTGTCACTTACAGTAATTATCTCTCATACTTTCCTAATTATCATGAATTTCAACAATGATTGTGAATACCATTAAATATCCATCAAATGGGTTTCCCTGGTGGCTTAGCTGGTAAAGAATCTGTCTGCAATGTGGGAGACCTGGGTTCAGTCCTTGGGTTGGGAAGATCCTCTGGAGAAGGGAAAGTCTACCCACTGCAGTATTCTGGCCTGGAGAATTCCATGGACTGTACAGTCCCTGGGTTTGCAAACAGTCGGACATGACTGAGTGACTTTCACTAAACTATACATCAAATTAACTGTTAGTTTTATTTAACCAGAAGACAGAACTGTAGAAACAGAGAATCACAGGGCTAGATACTTACCTCTAGATGTACTACATGCTCAGACTTAAATGGTCATGAACTTACATATAATTTAGAAAAATTAAAGAATGTATTAGCTAGCAGGTTGCTCTCATTAAATATCAAACCAGACAACAGCCCCTTATAGACTACTGAATTACCTGTTATTAAATGAGAAACAATAGTTGGGGCCCAAACTATCAAATATTTTGAAATATAACTGACAGGCCAATACTCTTGTGTTTAACTGATACTCACATAATAATATCTTTTTTTACATATGAAACTCTTTCCTCTGTATACTATTTCTGGATAGAATCTACAAATTAATTTCAAAGTTAATAAAATAACAATATACAGTAGTAACTTACTTGATGAACATATTTAGAAGTTAGATGCAAATGGAGCACTTTTTCATTAGTTTATGATTAAACTTTCTGAAATGCTTTATCCTCATTTCTTATTACTATTAAGGAGCAGTGGTTTCTGACCTTTCAGCACTGTGTTTCTTGTGTTTCTTTTCAGCCAAGGGTAAGAAATAATTCTTAAAACCCTTAAGTACATCAGGAGAGCTTTCTATTTAAAGGAATTATTTAGTGAAACTTTTTCACCACTTACTTTTCACCCTTTCTATGTTCAATTTTTCATGTAACAAATTTTTAAACATCTGGCACAACAATATAGTGAAAATAGTATGTGTCCCTGAGAGACAAAACCACAAATATGTACCAGAAAAACAGAGAAGTTTTACAGGAGACATTACACCGTAACTATAAATGATGTATAAAGTAAGATACTTTCAGAAAAATACATTCTCTTATAAATTTAAATACGTCTACATCGTCATATTATATCTGAGAAAGAGATATAGTACTATTAGTTCTGAGATGACAGATCTAAGGTTGTAAAGCAGAACATGCATTTTCAACTTCCAGTTATTATTTTTGTCTGTAGTCTGTTGCACCATATTTCTCCTTTGCCATATGCATTGTAGGTGGGATGTTTCTTGTTGTTACTACATCCAGCTTTGCAGACTCAACTTTGAGTTTATTTATTTCTCAAACTGTGATCCTACAATTGTGCTTTGCTGTCCCTAAGTCAAAGTAATATCCCTTAAAAAAAAAAAAAAATTCAAATCTTTGTTAACCTAAAGGAATTAAATAGCAACACTGAAAATGAAATACAAAAATTACAAGGAAACAAAGATGAAATATGTAACTTTTTTCCAATCCTTATATCATTTAGTCAAAACCTTATAAGTGATTGGAATACCCTTTAATAATTTATTACAAAGAATTATTTTTATCAATCATAATCAGAATTAGTCTACAGTAACAGACCAGTGTTAGATCAAAACCATCCCGGAAAAACTTGTGCCTTTTATCTTGCACCATACCATCCCTTGCTTTTTTCCCCCAGAAACAAGTAAATTCAAGATAATTAAAGGAAACAATTTTATTCACTGAGAAAAAGAAAATATCTCTGAAAAGTTCTAATACACAGGACTTCAGGAACCACAGAACCAACATTTAAGTGTCTTCCAGGGGCACAGGACCCCCTTCTGAAAATTTTGTACATACATGGATTTAGCAGACCTGAAAGATCATTCAGTCATTGTGAAGGAAAACAAAAAGAAATTTTTAAAAATTTAAATAACATAAAAACAAGCATATAGAAATGAGTTTAAAAAGTACAACTCATCATATTATATTAACTATATTCAAATTTAAAGTGGCTGGTCAAAATTTTAAGGTATCTTCTCTTCTTTTTAGCTTCTTGCTTTATTTCAAGTGCCAAATATAAGGGGGAGGAAGGGGAGCTTGGTCCTAAATATACCACTTGCTATATGATCTGGGATAAATTGTTTACCTTTTCTGGGTCTCTATTTCTTAATAAAATTGAGAGGTTGAAAATTACATGCATCTATTATTATCACCTACAAGGTCTGTCTTTTACAACTCAACTTTATCTCCATTCTTTGTACCCGAGAGAACTGTTCTTTTTAGAGTTGATCACTCATAAGCTCATGGTCCCCACCTGTCTTACCTATTGCTGAATATCTGGCTTATGGCAAGCAGTTAATATACATAGAACATACAACTGAATGAACATTTATGCTTTTTTATACCATGACAAAAAACCTGAGATTGGTTCCTGAGTCCTACACCTCTCTTTACCTAACTGAATATGTAATATGAATATATAGGCAATAACGTACATCCTTCATCTCAGAGAAAAATTCCTGCTTATGAAAATATTACTATATTCCTGAGTCAGGATTTGACATCCCTTGGCAGCAGATATAGCCTTAACAATATTCTAAATATATCAATAATATTCTTATTTAAAGAGAATAATCCTTTCACAAGCCATAACTTTTAAAAAGATTATTTTAAACACAACTATATTTTTAGTAGAAACTTAAAAGTAGTTTAATCACATCAGGATTTACAAAATAATTTGAGTTTTCAAACTAGTTTATTAGATGATTATGTTCCCTGAGTCTACGCCCTTAATAATTGTCAGAATGAATATATGAAAACACCAAAAAGGGAGAGAGAAAACATTTTGCAGAACTTGTTTAAAATTTAGACATTATTTCACGTGGAAAATAGTACAGACATTGTATCTTTGAAACAATATCTTGCTATTTTAAACATTTATAGAGTTATCTTTGTTTAGTTTACTGAAATAAAAGTGGTATTTATGTGAAAATCCCCACAAAGGCTTGCAAATTGTTAGACTAAAACACTAATTTTAGAGAAAATTAATAATAAATTATTTTACATAAAATACTTCCTAAGCAACTACTGGAGAAGGCAATGGCACCCCACTCCAGTACTTTTGCCTGGAAAATCCTATGGATGGAGGAGCCTGGTAAGCTGCAGTCCATGGGGTCGCTAAGAGTCGGACACGACTGAGAGACTTCCCTTTCACTTTTCACTTTCATGCATTGGAGAAGGAAATGGTAACCCACTCCAGTGTTCTTGCCTGGAGAATCCCAGGGACCGGGGAGCCTGGTGGGCTGCCGTCTACGGGGTCGCACAGAGTCGAACACAATTGAAGCGACTTAGCAGCAGCAAGCACCTATTAGACATTCTTCTATTATTTCTCTAACCAACCATTTATAATTCTCTCTTAAAGAGATGGTTTTGAATTTTCTGGTCATTACCATTTATTATTTTCTAGATTGCAACCAAACTGTTTATCACTTGCTTAAAATGATGAGTTATAGATACTATACAATATTTTAAATGAGAAAAAGCAAACAACTATTCTATTTTAAATGCTTCTTTAATATGTCTTCCTAAAAAACAGAAAGTTCTTACAATCCTGCTGCTTTTCAAAAGTTCATTGTACAATAATTTATTCTTTGAAACTTAGAATCACTTTTCACAGAAACAAAATATTATGGATGATGGTTAAATTTCTTGGGTGGCTCAGAAAAGCATGTTGAAGTGATAGCACTATCCATTTAAAGGTACTATGAGAAACAGGAGAGGTTTCTGTCTAGCTTATCAAAGTTGGGGGGAGGAGGTAGGAGGAAGTCAGTTGATAACTTAAAAAAAGATACTCAGCCCTTAAATGTTCTAAGGGATAGTAGGCCACCTCTTAGCTTTAATTAGTTTAATCCCACTTAAGACAAAATTTTTCATACTATCTTTCCAGTGAATCAACCTTAAGGTTACATTCTAGTTACTCAGTCGTGTCCGACTCAAAGACTCCAGGGATTGTATCCTTCCAGGCTCCTCTGTCCATGGAATTCTCCAGGCAAGAATACTAGAGTGGGTAGCCATTCCCTTCTCCAAGGGATCTTCCTGACACAGTGATTGTTGATCATCTGAGTCACCTTAGCTAAGAGGACATTAAAGGAGACACAGGCCAATGAAAGTTTTGAAGAACAGAATAATGCATCTTTAAAGTTTCATTTGCCAACTAGTAAGTTTGTTGTTTCAATATGTAATAAGCAGTAGAGATGTGTGGCTCAACAAACTGGCACAAGGATTATTCTGATCCTAATGTCAGTCTTCCTACTGACTTTAAAAACTGTCATGCTTTAGAAGGTTCTGAACTTTATGTCTTTTTCTTTATGGGATATGACAGGGATTTCCACCCCCCTCCCCCACCTCAGTAATAGATTAAGAAGTAAAAATAATGTAAAGAATTTAGCAAATATAAAATGCTACATAAAAGTCTGATATATTTTTCAAGTAACTGTAGATTAAACCGAATTGTCTTATCCTGCCAAATGAGAAATTATCAAATTAGACCCTTATCATATTAGTCAAAATTTTAGATACAGATAATACATATAATCACTATTAATACCTAACACTAATATGGCACTCAATATATCTGAGGCATTTTTAAAGGTGAAATGTATTAATATATACATATTATTCAAATCCCTACTCTACCACTTGACTATGTAGCATTCTGTGCTTCCATTTCCTCATCAGTAAAATATGTATAATAATTGTGCCCACTTAGGGTGGTCTAGAGAAGTGGCTCTTAATTTTTTTGCAACATTGTTGTTTTACTGTGAAATTGTAACACTGTCTATTTACAACTGCAATTAAGATCAACAAATAAAAAAAGGAAATTTATTCAATATTATTTCACTTAATAAGAATTACCAAAAGCACAGTGTGAGCTATCAGTAGAGTATCTACATGAACAAAATGTGCCCATTTATTACCTCTATTAACTGAGGTATAATAAGATTTACAAATGCCCATTTTATTAACAAAGTACAGAAAAGCAAAAAGACGAAGTAAAACAATCATTCATCTACAAAATTACAGAAAAGTCTTAAAACAGTTTTAGGAGCCAATTTAAAAATTTAATGCAAAAAAAAAATTTAATGCGTATCTAATTTCAGAAAGATTCTAAAACATGATTACTATTAATAAAAGAAGCAGAGAAGGAAAAGGAAAGGAAACTACGTTTTAGTGAGTGTTCACAACATGCTAGGATTTTATATGCACTTGGTACTCTATCATTTAGTAGTCACAACTCTGTGAGAAACTCCATCACTATACTAATTTTACAGACAAACTAAACTTTGGAACTCTTAACGGAACTCTTAACAGTTCATGGTTGACTACTACAGAAGTCGGTATATGGAACCTGTATTCAAACTCAGGCATGTTTCTGAAGTTCTAAAGGTTGTTTCCTATTTATAAAAAGAGTATAAACGTTAACACTGATCACCTGTGAATACTGTGGCTAGAAGAATATAGAAATGACTATTAAGTTCAACATTTATATGAAGGACAAATTTCATAATTGTTCATTCCCAAAGTTGTAGGATTTTTATTAATAACAACAGAAAATGGTTATTTGTCTCACTTTTACACTCTTATCAGAAGTTCCAGGATAGTTACATACAAGCTGTGAAGAAATACGAGGAAACTTCCTGAAGCGTGTTCCTTGGAATGTTTTTAGAATGGTGAGTGACACAAAATAAGCACTCAATAAATGTTAGTGATTACCACTGCAGTAAAAAAACAAAACAAAACAAAACCTTCTATATTCACATTATTAAAATTTTGATGAAGAAATCTTATTTGGGGGAGGGGGGAATCAAACCTATTATCACAGAACTAGGGATCTTTGGAACAGACTTTGACAGAAAAATAAGTAGAAAGTTGTATTAATAAAACAGAGGAAACACATAAGTCACAGAATAATTCCCAAGTCATTCTCTGGTTTTGTTGATGACCCCTTAAGAGTTATCAGATAAATTTAGTAAACTGTCTTTTCAAACACTAGTAAGCTTTCCAAATACTTATGGCCTATGAATCATCAGTAATTTGCTAGACACTGTAGTAAAATAAATCAATACTAGTGATACTGTCTCATTTAGAATGTTTTATAAATAAGTAAGAAAAGCAAATACATAAGTAAATAAACAGTAAACTCAATTATACAGTTCTTAATTTTACATGTTTATCTGTTTTAAAAATCATACCTGAGAATGCCAGAAAGGTAACTTTAAGATTACCCGATTGGGGCTTCCCTTGTGGTTCAGTGCTTGAGAATCCACCTGCCAAATGCAGGGGACACAGATTCAATCACTGGTTTGGGAAGATTCCACATGCCACGGGGTAACTAAATCTGCATGCTGCAACTATCAAGCCCACGTGCCCTAGAGCCTGTGCTCCACAAGAGAATCCACCACAATGAGAAGTTCATGCACTGCAGTGAGTGGCCCCCAGATAAAGCCCCATAGCAACAAAGATCTAGCATAGCCAAGAATAAATTAATTTAATTAAATTTCAAAAAAAAGCTCACCTGACAAAAGATACATTGGCAGAATTCATTAGCCAAGAGCAATGTGATGGCACCCTGTCCATTCAGCAAATGCTTGCATGTATTTAACCTTTTCCTTACAATGTAACACGTTTTGTGGTATTTTGGTCTTAAGAAAATTCAAGTAATTTATCCATCTTTTTATAATGTTCTTAATACATTTCTTGAAGCTTTAGTTATTAATTAGACTGTTTATTAATATAGACAGAAACTGGTGTTCAAACAAGCTTAAAATTTAAACTTCAACAAGAAATGAAAATATCTTATTGACAATGTTCTAAGTTAAATGGAAAATAAGAATTAAAAAGTAAATTTCTTCAATTTTGTCTTTAAAAGTAGGACTTCAAGAGACATACACATTTTCAAGGGCCTGAAATAGTTAATTTAGAAATTTGTAACTACTTCTGACTGCTGAATTACTCTTAAAAAAAAAAAAAATATATATATATATAGTAGGCATAGTATTATTACCATTTTGCAATACTACTTTTTTTGGCCACACTACTGGGATCTTAGTTTATTAAGACCAGGGATCTAACCTGTGCCCTCTAGAGTGGAAGTGCAGCCCTCTAATCTCTAGACTGCCAGGGAATTTCCAAAATTCTGCTTTAAAAAAAACTGTTCTATAACATTACCAAAAAAATGTCAAGATTTCAAACACTGAATTTGTGAATGTGATGTCTTCTACTTTCTCTTTCTTGGTATGCTCCTGACATCACACTGTTCTATATCCAAGTGCCAATTGTGGGTCTTCTCAAGTTGTCCAGTTGAATATGACATCATATGTTATGCCTTCTTACACTGACCTGGTATACTTGCAGACTTATTGTTTTTCTTAATTATTCAAACTTAGTCAATCATACTGAGAAGATTCTCTTAAGCACGTAGACAAGAATTTTAACCCCCATTTTGCTTTTCTTTTCTAAGTTCCATCTAAGTACGTTTAGGGCACAATGTTATATTCACTACTTTTAATTGTTAACTCTAATAAAGGGATTTTAGGAGACTTAACCAGGACTTCCCTGGTGGCTCAGATGGTAAAGCGTCTGTCTACAATGCAGGAGACCCGGGTTCGATCCCTGGGTTGCGAAGATCCCCTGGAGAAGGAAATGGCAATCCACTCCAGGACTATTGCCTGGAAAATCCCATGGACAGAAGAGCCTAGTAGGCTACAGTCCATGGGGTCACAAAGAGTCGGACACGACTGAGCGACTTCACTTCACTTCACTTCAACCAGTACAACAATGACTCTATGGGAGAAAGTATGAGTTTTAAAATGAAATAAAAATGAACTGTAACAACAACAACCCTTTTACAAGTAGAGCTGACACGAACAAGAGGGGTTTCAACCAAATAGGTCCACTTACACAGGGATTTTCTTTAATAGTAAATACTACAGTACTGCAAGATCTGCAATTGGTTGAATCCTCCAATATAGAACCACGAATAAAATGACCAACTATAAATTATACTCAGGTTTCTGACTGCTTGGAGGGTTGGCATCCCTATCTCAGAACTGTTTAAGGTCACTTGTGGTAATAAGGTTTTTTTCTTGAGTATATTAGTTTAAGTTTATATAGTAACTCTACAGATAAGAAAATCTTGGGGACTTCCCTGGTGGTCCAGTGGCTAAGACTCCTCATCCCCCAGTGCAGGGGGCCCAAGTTTAATCCTTGATCAGGGAACTAGATCCCACATGCTGCAATGAAGACTGAAGATCTCGCATGCTGCAACTAAGACCCAGAGTGGACAAACAAATAAATAATTGAAAAAAAAAAAAGAAAATCTTCACCTACAACGTCCTATAATTTGGCTCCTACATAACTTCTCAGTATTACTTCTCACCATGTACTCTCTAGTTCTTAGCTTCTGTCACTCTGACCTTCATTTAAGGTTATGTATTATGCTCTCCACCATCAGGAATTTTTGAACAAACTGTTCCTTCCAGAAAACAGTTTTCTCCCTCTTGATCAAGGTGACTCAAATTCATCAACATTTCAGCTAACTAAACACTTTCTTTTTTTTTTTTTTAATTTTTATTTGAACTCCCAAACATGAACCCTCCCCCCGCCAACATCATCCCTCCGGATCATCCCCATGCACCAGCCCCAAGCATCCTGCATCCTGCATCAAACACAGACTGGCAATTACTTTCTTAAGCAAAATAAAATCTTCCCTTGGTCTTACTTATTGATTAAATTTTCCTTCTAAAAGCCCTCATATTAAATACCATGTACCTCTATTCAGCAAATGAAATAGTTTCAATTTTGCATTAATTTGTACAATTAATTGATCAATATCCTTCATTTCTAGGACTTAAGTTCAAAAGAGCAAGACCCATGTCTCTTTTCCCTTACTATTCCAGTAAGCACATAATAGGTGTGAACCCACATTTGTTGAGGAAAGACATTAGCCAACTGCTGGTTAAAAAAAAGATAAATACCAAGTCAATGACCTCTACATAGTTTTGGAGGAAAAATTATTATGATTTTTTGGATGGAACAAAATACAGAGTCATATTTGATAGAACTTGTTAAAATTGCAATTCTTCAGGAAAAAAAAAAGTTCAGTAAATGGTAGGGAGTAGGTGGGATGGTAAGTTACATGATGAGGCCAACAGGAAGTAAATTTAAATAAATCTTTTAAAGTGACTGGAGAAAACATAAACTATATCTTTTTGCTTTTTTTTTTTACAATTTATATACAAGATTTATAATTTTAATTGTATATTACTGACCCTAGGAACAAACCTAAGTATGAATTTTAATTATGAAGGGAAAAGGAACCTCAGTATCCTTGGATAAAATTTTCCTATTTTAACTATAGTGTTAAATTTCCAACTCATACACTTGTTTCAGATTCTGACATAATTACCAGTCATAGTTGCAAAGAACTATTTTCACTGTCTGATTTTTTTATGCAAGTTATTTTTTCCCCTATTTCTTTTCTGACTTGCATTCTGGGAAACAAGTTTTTAAAACATAAATGCCAAGTATAGTATTTCTAATTACTATCCTAATTTACCAGGTTATTCTGAAATTCAATCTTAGCTTTCAAACTAGTAAAAATGGGCTACCCATCTCCTTATTCCACTGGAAACTTTGTATTTACGTGAAATACTCTCTTCTGAGGATCTCTCCTCTACCTAAATTCTGATTAACTCAATGTCCTCCAAAGAAGTCCACTGTGATTTACTCTACAGAATTCTAATTCCTTCTTTACTCTGAGCATTTACATACTCAGTTTGGTGTCATTTTACAAAGGCTTAAGTGTTTTTCAAGCATAAGTTTCAGTCACTAAAAAACAACAACAAAAAAAAGACTTACTCTTAAAAACTGTTTTATTTTTGTCTTCTATTCAAACCAGTTGGCAAATACAGAAAACATCATAAAAATGTTAAGTGACTATGCCATCTGTATTTTGAATGAACATACAATAATTTGGATTACTGATTAAAATAACAAAAGTCCATCTTAGGTCCATACATTTTATCTTATTTGAGACCAAAAAACTTACTGTCTACCTCTTTTAAGACTGACAGTCTTCACTGGTTCTCCAGTTTATATTTTCCCAGGATAGTGAGAAATGCATTTTGCAATAAGAAGCAAAATAAAAAACCAGTATAGATTACATCCACTGTTCCTGCCTCAACTGACTAGGCTTTTCACCCTGGTAGGTAAGATTAGATCAGTCTAACAGACCTAATTCTTTATCAAACTATGATGATTGTTAGCTAATACTCAATTCTCTTCAAGGTAGTCATGGACAGTTGATTAGGGGTATGACTGTAATTTTCATGGTTCATTATTTTTCTCTATCCTTTAATATATAAAATTATAAAATTAGCAAAAAAATTATAAGAAAATTAAATTCCATTATAAAATCAGTACATGCATATGAGCTGATTCTTAAAAACAAATCTAAGAGTTGGACACGACTTAGCGACTAAAGAGAGAGAATACTAAAGTATTCAAAACAGTTAAGAATTCTTCAACCTTCCAGCATGCCACATACATACTTTCTATAAACTAAGGAGTCAATTTGGTACATATTTTAAAAAACATTTCTTAATGTATTTACATAACTATAAGGCAAATATTTTATACAACTTTTTTTATAAAAATATATGCATATAAACAAAATTGTGCTACATGTGTACAAATATATTTTTATATGTTGGATACAAGTTAATCTTTCTTTTTTTAACATAAATGGAATCATACTATGCACATTATTCTGTAACTTGGTTTCAATTTAGCTTTAGCGATCTTTCCAGTTTTTTAGCCCACAAAAATTTTGCATGACTATTGTTAGTGCTTATCTTTAGACATCATAGGTAGTATTTCCTAACCTCCTACCCTATAATATTCCAAAATGAATGGATTATTAGTTTCAGTGCCAAGGAAAATGAGTAATGCAGCTTTCTCCACCGTAATGTTGCTTATTTTAAGAGTGTTATAGCAAGTTTTCATTCAGTTTAATATCTTTTCATCATTCCCAAAATGTTTAAATCTATAAATTTATATTTTAATAAAAATATATGTATATAAAGAATATATACATTTAGTAAATCAAGGTTTAAAATTAATAAAAATTAAAATTTACCTTTATAAAAAGCAAAAGCAATATAATATAGCAAATCTGACTGCTAATTAGAAAAACTAGACACATACACAATTCATTTTCTGATTCAATTGTACAAAAAACAGAGAAACTGCTGAAAACTGTTTTCAGAGAATTCTTACCAGCTTAAAGAAAATTTTAAAAACAGTTTATCATCATACTGAAAACACAGAAACCACAAACGGTAAGAGCAGCAGACCAGAAAAGCAATATGAGATTGAAATCTGTATTATGTGCATCTAGTCTCCTCTCATACATGTAAGAAAACCGTAGTAATGTGACTGACAGTTTTGTTTTTTAACAGACCAAATAATACTATATTCAAATAATACTATATTCTTCAAACTGGAAACAGGAGTCAAATCAAGTGGAGAGCAAAATGAACACCTACTAAAAATTTACTAATCTTAAAAAAAGCTAACCTGGATCACTTAAATAAGATGTTCAAAAATATAAGTTGTTAGGTTTTATTATTAAAAAAGATTGTTAAAAGGAAATGCTATAGTACGTGTAGAAGAAAATACAGTTCATTTTTACACTTCTATAAAATAATTAAAAGTTAGTACTTGCTAAATAAAAAAGGAATTCTTAAGGATTGGCATGATTTAGGAAAGCCTATGGCCACACAAAATCATTGCCATAATTACTGGTGGTATTTGTAGCTGGTAAGAGCTTTCTGATATACAGTGAACTGAACACTGTAGCTTTAATTGAAGTTTGAATGTTATAAACAGTTAGATGTCTGGCTCTGGCCTGCATTCTAATACCATCAGCAGAACAGAGATGGGAAGCATAAACAAACCTTTTAACTAGATTACAGTCTCCAAAATGGCCAAGAAATCCTTCAGCACAAACTCCGGTGTGACGAATGTAGAAGAAGGAAAATGATTTTGGAATAATGCTTAAAAAACAACTTCTAAATTTCTGTCATTACTGGAATATGTATTTGATTTCTCCTAACTATTCTGATGTTACTTAATATTCTTTATCTATCATTAATTGAAGTTTGCATGTTCACTGAGTTCACCGAATATTCACTACAGTGTTCAGTTCATTGTATATCAGAAAGCTCTTACCAGCTAAAAATACCATTGGTATGATAAATACCCAAATAAATAAAAACCTTTTCTATTTTACATAACATATACTTTTTAGATCAGTGTACTTTTAGATCAGTAAAGAAGCTATGTAAAAATCAACACATTTTGTTGAATGTGGAATACTTCCCTCCTCCAACACCAGTGAACCTAGATTATTATTTTTAGATACTAGAGATATTAAGAATGTATGGATTATGTTAATTAGTGGTCAACAGAGTAGGAGATACTTCTGGAGTCAAGGTGTAGAAAACAACAGCTTTGCATACAAGGAAAAATCAGAGAATTTAATTACAAGTTCTCTTAAGAAAAGGCTACAAAGGTCAAGTCAAGTAAGGACTCAAATCAGAATTTTAACCAACTCTGAACTGTATGCTTTCCGCCATGTATGGTATCATTAGTGATTTTCTTTTCTGTCTAGCTACATTAGAAGATAAACCTTAATAAACCTTAAGCATAGTTCACCCTTTGTCTGTCTGAAAAGTTATACTGAGTCATTCCAACCTCTAAAATCTTACATGATATAGAAATACCTCAAAGCAAAATGCTAAAGAGTTAGAATCCCTCTTTCAACTGAATTACCTGTAGGTTATCTAAAGGAGATTATTTAGGACCATAGATTTTTTTCACTCCCACCAATTATTTAGATTAGTTTAAAAGCAATAAATTATATTTATTATAAAGCTTCTTTTCTGAAGAATAACAGATGACATAGAATAGTTCTATAGCATTTAAAAATATTTCCAGACTCTATTGGTCATATGCATTGGTATAATATTTATAGGATAATAGAGTAATGTAAGCATACAAAATGAGTTGCATTACTTAGGATGGATATGAAAGTTACTTGATTAATAAAATAGAATTTTTTTAAATTATTTTTTTCTCCTAAAAGTAAAGGATGTAAAAATCAACTTTGCTAGCTGGATCTTAATTCAGTAGCTGCTTTAAAGAACTACATAATAATTTTGGCATCTAGAGAATCCAAGTTGTACATTCTATACCAAAAAATTTGACTTTAAGCAATACTAAAAAGCGTATGTTAAACTTCATCCTATATTCATCATGTAATTATGAAAAATACGGTAAGATAGAGGGAACAGAAAGTATGCATATATACATACCAAAACATCAGGCAATATAAACTGTTTTGTTTATAGGTTTTCCATTATCAACAGTTATATAAAAATTTTTATAGTAAATATTCAGTGGATCACAAATTGTTGAAACCTTGAAACTTCATGAAACAAAATGCTAAATTTAATTCTATGCAAGACGAAGTTCAATATCTAGAAGGTCTAAGTGTCATTTTTGCTGTATGATGAGAAGATTGACTTTATGTATATTTTATTTCCAAGTTGTATACTGGTCTGTGTCTACGTTCTTTATAAATGACTGGATTTTTTTTAGTTAGTTTTTCTGTCCTTATAAATTTTGAGAAAATTTCCATTACCCTATCAATAAGCTACTAGGGCCACAATTTTACTAATGTTTACCAGAGTACTTACTGACTGATACAAATTCTTTACTGTCTTTAATTTGAAAGTGTCATGAATTTACCACGATGGAATATTTTGCTGCCAAGAGGTTTTTTTGTTTGTTTTATTCTAATAGGTTTCCTCATTTATAACAAGGAGACAATGTTACAATGTTTATAGGACCACTTTAAGGACTGACTGAGATTGACAATATTCACCACAGAGCTAGTCAGTTAAAATGAATGGTAAGTAATATAATTATTACTAACACAGAAAATTAAGAATGAATGTGAAAGAGATCAGAATTGACTGACCCTCAGAAATCTATTTACCTTCACAAAATACTGTACCCAGCAAGGTATCCCCTCCTTTTTTTAACCAGTGAAAAACTATTATTCTAAAAGGTATATAAGAGCAAAGGAAATTCAGGAAATCTCTAACATGCTTTTAAATTTATATATCAAAAACTGTGACAGAACTAAGATAGTACTTTTTGTTTCTAAGAAATCATTCAACTAAGAACTCATTTTACTAAGGTACTAGAAATGAAGTCACATATAAAGATTAAGAACTGCAACTGATTTAAAACTAGAATGGGGAAGTTTCTCATGAGGATATTGGAGAAATACATGAAGTAGACGTTAAAAATTCCAAAACTCGTGAACGGTATGTGTGTGTTAGTTGTTCAGTCATGTCCGACTCTTTGTGACCCCACAGACTGTATGTAGTTGCTCCGTCCATGGAATTCTCTGTCTATGGAATTCTCCAAGCAAGAATACTAGAGTGGGTTGCCATTCCCTTCTCCTGGGTATCTTCCAGAGCCAGGGATGGAACCATGGCCTCCTACATTGTAGGCAAGATTCTTTATCATCTGAGCTACCAGGGAAGCCAATTAATTATTCCATTTTAATTAAATCATACTGTCTGCTTAAACTATGGTAGAAAATAACTAAATCTGTACAATGTCTACCAATGAACCATGAAAGATAACTTCTTATATGAGATGTAAAGAGAAAGTTACTTTAGAAGGAAAAAAAGTTTAAGATTAGAGAGTTGGGTTTTTAGGAGGGGTGATAATTTAGTAAAAAATACATACTTTAATGAACAGTGTTGGTCACCTTCAAAGAAAAGTATATAGCAATAAAATATCAGAAGTGATAGCCATATACACTATTTTCATGGTCTAAAATTACTGAATTATATACAGAAATCTCCAGAATACAGTATTAAGTGCAAATTTTTTTCTTTATATTAGTCTGTTCTGATAAAATACAGCAAATATCCTTTTTAAACATCCATTTTTATACCTGGTACTATCCATTTAGTTCATAAAATTAATTTAGGTAGAAACATTAAATAAAGATATGACCAATACACCTGTGTAACACAATTAAGATACCTTCCAAAAACTGTAGGGACCCATCCTTGTTTCTCAGATGCCTAGCATGGTGCCTGACATACATTAGATACTCGATAAACGTTTAATGAGTGAGTACAATCTGTTTAGCACATACATTCAAAATACAGGCAAGTTTGCAAAGGTTCATAAGTTGCACATAGGCTTTCTGGCTGACTTCCTGGGGTCCCACTGATGACTAGGAATAATCTTCATATCCACAGAAAACTGGAAAGTTGGTAATTGTCTGGGTAAGGACCGAAAAAAACAAAGGGAAACACGTCACCTATGTTACAGTTGCTTTATAGAGCGGGTAAATGCAGGCTAATCATTCCAATAACCTATTCTGCCAGTTACTCAATGAAATGAAATTTATGTATATCCCGAATATTTGCTAGTACACTCTTAATTGGAATTTTTTAATCCCTTATTTAAAATAAATCATTTTTGTCAAATCACATCCTGTACAGAATATGTTTTTACTTCTTATGAGTACTGTTTGTTAACAGGATTAAATTTGGCCACTAGAAAAAGTGAGAACCATAGTAAAGATAAAGAAAAAAATTCATGGTAGTGAATACACTGTAGCAGGAAGGAAAGGAAAAAGGAAGAAAATGAAGAAATTCTACATCTAAGAGTCAAGAAATTCAAATACGTCTAACTATAATATCAAATATGACAAACAACCATTAGGGCCTACTGTGTACTGAAAACTGTGCTGTGGGGGATATAAATGCTAACAAGAAAAAAAAATTTAGTCTTACTTAAGTAGTTCATAGAGCAAGTTTCATAAAAAAGCATTTATAATACAATATGCATTTTTCATATATATATATAGCTTAATACAGGAGTAAGAAGTATATTCACTGGTTAACTAGAAGTGCGGGGGGTGGGGGGGGGAATAACCATTAGGGAAAGCTGAACTAATTCTCAAAACAGTCACAATCCACAATGAGAGGAATCAGTACCCCCTAAAAAAAAATCAACAACAAATTATTGAATTGTAAATGGACAAAATTACAGCTTTATAGCTATTTATTTTAATATTATAAGAATATGACCCCATATAAAACCCTTAAGTGTCATGTGCACAATAGTTTTATTCCTGATAAAAGAAAATGAGATAGTGTAGCTTAGTGAATGTCGNATATATATATATAGCTTAATACAGGAGTAAGAAGTATATTCACTGGTTAACTAGAAGTGCGGGGGGTGGGGGGGGAATAACCATTAGGGAAAGCTGAAATAATTCTCAAAACAGTCACAATCCACAATGAGAGGAATCAGTACCCCCTAAAAAAAAATCAACAACAAATTATTGAATTGTAAATGGACAAAATTACAGCTTTATAGCTATTTATTTTAATATTATAAGAATATGACCCCATATAAAACCCTTAAGTGTCATGTGCACAATAGTTTTATTCCTGATAAAAGAAAATGAGATAGTGTAGCTTAGTGAATGTCGAGAGACCAGAGTTCTTTGGTCCATGTGCCGTCCTCTTTCAGGCCTTAGAACTCTGAGTAAGCTTCTACAACTCTCTGAGCTCCCACAATATGGAAAATGAAGAGTTGGACAAAATGACCTCCAAGATACCACCTCCATGAAACTTACAACTCTAAAATATATCTTAATACGTAAGAAACAAGCCATAAAAAAATAAACAGCTTTTTTAAAGGTAAGTCATTTTTCAACTTAGAGGCAGTCTAGAATCTTTAAATTATATAGGGTTACCCTGAGGGTGGTGGAATAAGAAATGTTTTCAAATAAAAACAGAAAGTAAGTAAAGTATTATAATCAAGCTATACATTTTCTCTCAGCTGCCTACTGGGAAACTAGCACCCCAATAACCTACTCAATTCACTTTACTTAAAAGTTATTTCTTCATTATATTCTACTTCCGTCTTTTATGTTAAGGTTGCTGAGGTATTAAGGTGAGGACAAGAAATTCTAGGTGGATCTGAAATACTGTTATTGGGAGACAAACTTGAACTTGGCACAGATTTCTGCCAAAGTGCACCAATTACACTTCAGAGAAAGGTAAGAAATTGTTCAAATTCACAACAGAAAGGAGAGAAATAGGACCATGTTGTTTATTGCTACACAGCTTTTCCTTCCCCTGTGTAAATGTCTACTTTTGCACACAGTTGGTAATTAAAATTTTACAGAACAAGCTTCTACATATGCAATGCTTTCCTGTCTCTAAAGTGTAAATATATTGTGTTTTCACTTTACCATCAAGAAAATTAAAAAATTAAAAGTATTATTATGTCTTTCTAATATTTGTGTCAAATATCCTTCTAGATTTATTTTTCTTCAGTCCTTTCTAGTTGATCAAATTGCTGTTTTCACATTGCCAGTCTGATCACAAAATTGCTACTTTACAGGAGAATATTTTTTGCTGACATAAATTATGGGATCAGAGATACCAATGCAGTTATAAGAAAAGGGTGTGTATGTGTGTGCGTGTGTGAGAGAGAGAGAGAGAGATTGTGTGTGTGTGTGAATGTGTGCATCCATCTTTAAGGAAGGATAAAGAAATGTACATATGAAACAAAATACCACTTTCTAATGTAAGCCCTAGTAAAGGCCTACATCAGAAACATACTTTCTAGCATTTCTGAAATCAAATACAGTACTGAATTTAAAACCATTCACTGAGAACATACCATGTAAAAATGAAAAATAGTTATTTTTATCAAGACTGTTCCTCTATAAACCTAAATCTGATTTATCTTTCAATTTATATCTCACTACAATGCATATACTAACTATACCATCATGATTTCCTTGACTCATGAAAACATTTTAGGAATTTGTATCCTTTCACATACAGTGAGCAATTTGGTTCAGTACCCCCAGAGATGAAAAACTCATCTCAATTTACAACAGTAAATAAATAATTCAGTTAAAACTGCAAGTGGTACCAATCCAGCAAACTATTGATGGAGAGGTTTGGCCTTCCATAAAGTCAGAACAACATAAAAGTTTTCAATGGGGATTACTTGTTCAGACAAGTTACAAAGATTAGAAAAATACTCAGATTAATTATAAAATAGATAATATTCTCATCTTATGTAAAATAAATATCATGAACATATATAGGGAGAAACAATACCAGTGATATTTAACTTAAAGCATTTTAAGCTTTTAACTTTAATATACTGATATATGAAACAAACATTAAACAAAAAAAGCAGTAATACAAGTCAAAACCTAACCAAAGGCCTCTATCAACCCAAATTTTGAAATTTTCTATGCAAGTCAGACAAAACAAAAAAAAAAAAAGGAAAATTAAACCCAGGAAGCAAAAACCAATCAAGTCTGTTCCAACACTGAAGTCAATATCCAAATCACATACAGAACCAAAAAGGGGAAAACACTCANTTTTTTTTTTTTTTTTTTTAATTCTTTGATATTCTCACCCTCTACTGTGCCTGCTGTCTCTTAGTGGAGGATCCTTCTGTATTATCCTCTCTAGAACCACTTGTCTTCTGATGGAGTAGAGTGAGGGGTTCTGCTTAATTGTGACCATTTTAGCACTGCAGGCCTTTTAGAGATGGTTTTGTCAATGAATTATAACCCAAACTAAAATACTGGCTATATCTTATTTGAACAGAATTGGCTGATGAGTCTAGATAGCCTTGTACATTGTACTAATGCTTTAATAGGAAAATAAGATATGAGTTGAACATTATAAACTAGGAGGTGGATGAAACTTGGTATAGATAGTTGGCTTCCCTGGTAAAGAATGTAAAGATGGTAAAGAATCTGCATACAGTACAGGAGACCCAGGTTCAATCCCTAGATCGGGAAGATCCCCGGTGAAGTGAATGGCTACCCACTCCAGTGTTCTTGCCTGCAGAATTCCATGGGCAGAGGAACCTGAAGGACTACAGTCCATGGGATTGCAAAGAGTCAGACATGAGTAAGCAACTAACACTTTCACTCTCACATTCCCCATTCTTTTACTTCAATTTGTTTCCCCCTTTTCACTCCTAGTGTGGCTTAGATAGTTATCTTCACACAAGCGTGTGTTGAGATTGCTAGTTTTTTCTAATATTTTCCCCTTAATCTCACATAGTTCTCTCTCTTCCTCTTCACCTCCAATAAAGTCTTTGTCTTTTGTATTTTATACTGCTTCTTTGATTAATAATGGAATTGAGATTACTATGACGTTTTGTCTCATGAAGGTTGAAGTCAGATTTGACAAGATTAAAATTCTAAGTATGTTAGTTTTCTTTGGACACACTCATACACATTTTTAGTTTTCCTTAATCTTTCCACAGTGTATAAAAATAAACACTTTTTATATGGATGACCCAGAAATGACAACTTATACTGCTCTTTTAAAGTAATCACTTCTAATAGTTCCATATATATCTACATCAACTTACTTTATAATGAGTAAATACCTAAAATATTTTCTCTAAAACCTGTTGGTGTGTATTATGTCCAGGTGTGTTATAGCACTACTTTGATGCAATGTCTGATGGCATAATGTATTTAAAAAATTATGTTGAAATAATTTTATGTGACATACTTTTTAAAAGTTAAAATTTTGTTGTTAAGTTACTACTGATTACTTTGTATTCTCAAATCATGATACATTAAGTATGCAACATGGTTATTTTTTTAAGTTCCCCAAAATTAATATAAATTCAGTGTAAAAGTAAAAAATGAAATTAACCTATAATCTCTACACTCATAAATAATTCTGTTAAGATGTTATATATATGTTACTTCAGTATTTTTTTTTACCTGTTTCTGTACATTTATTAACAAAACTGGATTATAGAGTTTTGATGTATACTTTTAAAAGAAATAATATTTAGCTAGTCCCTGGTGGCTCAGACGGTAAAGCGTCTGCCTGCAATGTGAGAGACCCAGGTTCAATTCCTGCATCGGTAAGATCCCCTGGAGAAGGAAATGGCAATCCACTCCAGCACTCTTGCCTGGAAAATCCCATAGATGGCTACAGTCCATGGGGTCGCAAAGAGTCGGACACAAGTGAGCGACTTCACTTCACTTCCATTGTATTGCATACTTGTATAAAATATTATGATACTTATTTGCTTTATATTACAGAAATCTGCCAGCCTCTGGGAGCTGTATTCCTGTATAATGCCTTGATCAGTGTTACTTCTCTTTAAAATAAAATATTAAAAAATTTCTCTTTCCCTATATAAATGCTCTTCCAGCATCTGATTTTTAAAAACAACAACAAACAGATGAATTAATCTTAAAGAATCTTTAAAGTAGCTAGCATTTCCCTTGAATTAGCATTCATTGTTTTGCAGATATTCCTGTAGGGTAACAATCTGCTAAAGCAGATTTTGCCTGTACATTTTTTTTTCTTCATTTTATAGATTATCTGTCTTACTGACTTAGACTGCCTTTGTGCTTACATTTCATTTTCACAAATCTTTTATAAGATTTTATTCCCACCTGGTATTTTCACAGATTTTGACTTTGAGTGGGCCTTTTTTTGTTTCTTTTAAATTTTTTAATGAATATGGGGTTTTTGATTTATTTTCCAGAAAAATTGAGTATAGAGTACAGTGAATTGCTATATAGCCACACTCACCCAGCTCATCTTACTATAACCTAGTTTCCTTTATTATTAATATCTTACCTTAGTGTGATACATTTGTTGGAATTGATGAACCAATATTGATACATTATTAGTAATCAAAGTTTATAGCTTACATTAAGGTTCCCTCTTTGAATTTAACATTATGGGTTCTGACAAATGTGAAATGACATATATCTGCCCTGATGGTATCATACAGAATAGTTTAACTTCTCTAAAAGTCCTTTGTGTTCTGTTCTCCCATTCATGCCTTGAACTCTTGGCAACTAATGATTTTTTCATGATCTCCCTAGTTTTGCTTTTTCCAAATTGTCATATAGTTGGAATCATACCGTGTCTACCTTTTTCAGGTTGGCTTTTTCCCTTAGCACTATGCCTCCCAAGTCTTTTCCATTTCTTTTCATGACTTGATAGCTCAGTTCATTTTAGCACTGAATATGTCATCTGATGGATGTATCACAGTTTGTTTATCCATATACCCACTGAAGGACATCTTGGTCTTCCAGATTTTGGCATTTATGACAGAAGTTGTCATAAACATTCAGATGCAAGTCTTTATGTGGACAAAAGTCTTTAATTCACCTGGGTAAAATACCAACGTTCCTAATTGTTAGATTATGTGATAAGTACATTTAGTTTTGTAAGAAACTGCCAAACTGCCTACCAAAGTGAGTGTATGTACCATTTTGCACTCCAGTCAGCAGTAAATCAGAATTCTAATTACTTCATGTCATCCTAGCATTGGAGAAGGCAATGGCACCCCCACTCCAGGACTCTTGCCTGGAGAATCCCATGGATGGAGGAGTCTGGTAGGCTGCAGACCATGGGGTCGCTAAGAGTTGGACACAACTGAGCGACTTCACTTTCACTTTTCACTTTCACGCATTGGAGAAGGAAATGGCAACCCACTCCAGTGTTCTTGCCTGGAGAATCCCAGGGATGGGGGAGCCTGGTGGGCTGCCGTTTATGGGGTCACACAGAATCGGACATGACTGAAGCGACTTAGCAGCAGCAGCATCCTAGCATTTGATCCAAACAATCCATTGTTTTGGATTTAGTCACTTAATTTATTTATTGGCTGTGCTTTCTCTTAATTGTGGCATGTAGGTACTACTTTTCATGGTGGTGTATGGACTTCTCATTGCAGTGGCTTCTATTGTTGTGGATCACAGGCTCTAGGCGTGTGGACTTGAGGGTACCTGAGCTTTAGTAGTTGCAGCACACAGGCTAAGTAGTTGTGGGCCACAATCTTAGTTGCTCCAAGACACGTGGAATTTTCCCAGACCGGGAATCAAACAATGTCTTCAACATTAGCAGGCAGATTTTTATCCACTTCACCAATGGGAAGTTCTGGATTTAATCATTCTTACAGGTATAGATTGTTGTTCTGATCCCCAGTGATAAATGATATTTCTAGAAATATACCCAGGAGTCACATCTCTGGATCATATAGTGAAGAAGAAGTGAGCTCACTTAGTTGTGTCCGACTCTTTGCGACCCCATGGACTGTAGCCCACCAGGCTCTTCCATACATGGGATTCTCCAGGCAAGAATACTGGAGTGGGTTGCCATTTCCTTCTCCAGGGGAACTTCCCGACCCAGGGATCAAACCCAGGTCTCCCGCATTGTGGACAGGCGCTTTACCCTCTGAGCCATAACTTTATTTTTACGTTTTTAAGGACTCTACATACTGTTCTCCATACTGGCTGTGGAACTTACGTTCCCACAAACAATGTAAGGGGGTTCCCTTTTCTACACACCATTTCCAACATTTATTGGTTGTAGACTATTGTTGATAGCCATTCTGACCTGTGTGAGGTGATAACTCATTTTCTGTCACTCAGGTGTGTCTAACTCTGCAACCCCATGGACTGCAGCATGCCAGGATTCCGAGTCCTTCATCATCTCCTGAACTCGTGTCCATTGAGTTGGTGATTCCATTCTTCATCATATCATCTCTGTTGTCTTCTTCTCCTCCTGCCTTTAATCTTTCCCAGCATCAGGGTCTTTTCCAGTGAGTCAGCTGTTTGCATCAGGTGGCCAAATATTGGACCTTCAGGATCAGTTCTTCCAGTGAATAATAAGGGTTGATTTTCTTCAGAATTGATTGGTTTGATCTCTTTGCTGATCAAGGGAGTCTTCTCCAGCACCACAGTTCGAGGGCATCAGTTCTTCCGTGTTCCACCTTTTTTATTGTTCAGCTCTCACATCTGTACATGACTACTGGAAAAACTATAGCTTTGATGGTATGGACCTTTGTCAGCAAAGTCATGTCTCTGCTTTTTAATATGCTGTCTAGGTTTGTCATTGCCTTTCTTCCAAGGAGCAAGTGTCTTTTAATTTCATGGCTGCAGTCACCATCCTCAGTGATTTTGAAGCCCAAGAAAATAAAATCTGTCACTGTTTCCATTGTTTCTCCATTTATTCGCCATGAAGTGATGGGACCTAATGCCATGATCTTCATTTTTTGAATGTTGAGTTTTAAGCCAGCTTTTTCACTCTCTTCTTTCACCTTCATCAAGAGGCTCTTTAATTCCCCTTCACTTTCTGCCATAAAGATGGTGTCATCTGCATATCTGAGGTTACTGATATTTCTCCCCACAGTCTTGATTCCAGCTTGTGCTACATCCAGCCTGGCATTTCACATGATGTACTCTGCATAGAAGTTAAATAAGCAGAGTGACAATGTAAAGCCGGGACATACTTCTTTCTTAGTTTGGAACCAGTCTGTTATTCCGTATCTGGTTCTAACTGTTGCTATTTGACCTACATGCAGGTTTCTCAGGTGGCAGGTCAGGGGTCAGGTGGTCTGTTTTTCCCATCTCTTGAAGAATTTTCCACGGTTTGTTGTGATCTACACATTCAAGGGCTTTAGCATAGTCAATGAAGCAGATGCTTTTCTGTAATTCTATAGCTTTTCTATGATCCAACGAATGTTGGCCTTTTGATCTCTTGTTCTTCTACCTTTTCAAAATCCAGCTTGTACATCTGGAAGTTCTCATTCACGTAGTATTAAAACCTAGCTTGAAGGAGTATTAGCATTAGTTTGCTAGCATGTGGAATGAGTGCACTTGTGCAGTAATTTGAACATTCTTTTAACATTGCCCTTCTTTGGGATTGGAATGAAAACTGACATTTTCCAGTCCTGTGGCCACTGCTGAGTTTTCCAAATTTGCTGGTATAATAAGTGCTTTAACAGCCTCATCTTTTAGAATTTGAAATAGCTCAACCATCACCTCCACTAGCTTTGTTCATAGTTATGCTTCCTAAGGCCCACTTGAACTTCCCACTCCAGGATGTCTGACTCTAGGTGAGTGATCACACCATTGTGGTTATCTGGGTCATTAAGATCTTTTTTGTATAGTTCTTTTGTGTATTCTTGCCACCTCTTCTTAGTATCTTCTGCTTCTGTTAGGTCCATACTGTTTCTGTCCTTTATTGTGCAGAAGTCTCTGCATAAAGTAATAGCTCATAAACTGTAGTTTTGAATTTTATTTCTCTAACAGTTGACTAGGTTGAGCATTTTTTCGTGTGCCTGTTGGAGATCTGTGTACCTATTTTGGAGAAACGTCTGTTTAGGTCTTTTGCCTATTTTTTCACTGGGTTTTTGTTTGTTTTGTGCTATATATTTTGGAAGTTAATCCATTGTCAGTTCCATCATTTGCAAATATATTTTCTAGTCCACTTGTCCTTTCATTTTGTTTATGGTTTCCTTTGATGTGCAAAAGCTTTAAAGTTTAATTAGGTATCATTTACTTTTTTTCTTTTTCTCTCTTATTTCCATTGCTCTGAAAGTGAAAGTGAAGTCCCTCAGTTGTGTCTGTGTCTCTTCAAGACCCCATGGACTGTAGCCTGCCAGGTTCCTCCGCCCATGGGATTTTCCAGGCAAGAGTACTGGAGTGGGTTGCCGTTTCCTTCTCCAGGAGATCGTCCCAACCCAGGGAGCGAACCCAGGTCTCCCACATTGTAGACAGACGCTTTACCATCTGAGTCACCAGGGAAGTCCATTACTCTAGGAGATCCAAAAAATATTGTTGCTAATTTTATGTCAAAGAGTGTTCTGCCTATGTTTTCCTCTTTAACTCATTTTGAACTTATTTTGTATATGATTTTAGAGAATGTTCTAATTTAATTCTTCTGCATGTAGCTGTCTAGCTTTCCCAATTCCAATTGCTGAAAAGACTTTCTCCATTATATATTCTTGCCTCCTTTGTCATAGATTAATTCAGCAGGCTAATTGACCAGAGGTGTGGGCATTTATTTCTGGACTTTCTATCCTGCTCCATTTACCTGTGTGTCTCTCTTTGTGCTAGTACAGTGCTGTTTTCACTACTGTATTTTTGTAACATAGTCTGTAGTCAAGGAGCATGATTCCTCTAAGTATTCTTTCTCAAGATTGTTTTGGCTCTTTAGGGTCTTTTATGTTTCCATGTGATGCTTAAAATTGTTTATTCTAGTTCTGTGAAAAATACCAATGGTAATTTAATAGGGATTGAATTGAGTCTGTAAAATGCCTTGGGTAGTATGGTCATTTTAACAGTATTGATTCTTCCAATTCAAGAACATGGTACATCTTTCCATCTTTGTGGGTCATCTTCAGTTTATTTCATCAGTCCTATAGTTTTTGTAGTACAAGTCTTTTGCCTCTTTAGTTAGATTTATTCCCAAGTATTTTATTGTTTTTGATGTGATGGGAAATGGAATTGTTTCCATTTTAGTGGCGTAAAATTGCTTGTGGTAGTAGTCTTTTATGACCTTTTATATTTTGTTGTGTCAGTTGTAACTTCTCTGTTTTCGTTCCTGACTTTATTAATTTGGGTCTGCTTTTTCTTGATGAGTCTGGCTAAAAGTTTATTTTATCTTCTCAAAGAACCAGCTTTTAGTTTTCTTTTTTAAATTAATTTATTTTTTAAAATTAGAGGATAATTACTTTACATTATTGTGATGATGTTTGTCATATGTCAACATGAATCACCATTAGGTCTGTATATGTCCTTACCCTCTTGAAACCCCCTCCTGCTTCCCTTTCCATCCCACCCCTCTAGCTTGTCACAGAGCATTGGTTTTGTGATCCCAGTGTCATACACTGAACTCCCATTAGCTATCCAGCGTCATACGCTGAACTCCCATTAGCTATCTGTTTTACATAGGTATATGTTTCAATGTTACTCTCTCAAATCATCCCACTCAATCATTCCCCCACTGTGTCCAAAATGTCTGTGTGTCCTTTGATGCCCTGCAAGTAGGATTATCAGTGCTATCTTTGTAGATTCCACATATATGCGTTAATACATGATATTGTCTTTCTGACTTACTTCACTTTGTATGATAGGCTCTATGTTCATTCACCTCATTAGAACTGGCTCAAATGCATTTCTTTTCTTAGCTGAGTAATATTCCATTTTGTTTATGTACCACAGCTTCCTTATCTATTCTGTTGATGGACATCTAAGTTACTTCCATGTCCTGGCTATTGTAAATAGTGCTGCAATGGACATTAGGGTACATGTAGTTAAATGTTCCCAAATACGTCAGTTACCAGTGTCTTATGTCCCCATGGTGAGCTTCAGCCTCTTGCTGTCTCTGGAGGAGACTATGAGATCATTACGTAGGTCTGACCCTGGCCTTTGTCAAGTTACTGTTTTTGTGCTGGATCCCAAAGCTCATGGTTTTTTGTATTCACCTTTCAAGAGTTTCTCCCAGCCCTGTGGGACTTGTGCAATTAAACCTGCTTGTCTTCAAAACCAAATGCTCTCCAGGCTCATCTTCCTGGTGCTAGACCCCTGGGCTTGGGAGTCGACATGGAACTCAACTCTCATGCCTGTGGTAGAACCTGTGCCATATAATTATTCTCCATTTTGTGAGTCACCTACCTGGGGGAAATGTGATTTGATTATATCACAAGTCTGCCTTTTCTACCCATCTTGTGGCTCCTTCTTTATGTCTTTAGTTGTAGAAGGTCTTTTTTAGCAGGTTCCAGTCTTTTTCATATATGATTGTTCCTGCAGTTAGTGTGATTTTGGTGTTCTCATGAGAGGAGGTAAGCTCAGGATCTTTGTACTCTGCCATCTTGGCCACTCTCTCCTCCAAGTTCTTTGACATTCAAGATGGCGTTTGGAAATGGCACTGCTTTTAAGACCTGTGGTGAACACAGTGCCATCAGGGCTTCACTGCAGAGCTTGGATAGCAGACTGGTCTTGCCATAGCCTATGAAGCCTGTGTAGACCAGGTCATCCCCTGGGTATGCAGGCACTAGTCCCTTGCAGCAGAATGCTCTAAAACAGAAAATTATCTACGTATGGAAATGCCTCAGTTATCTGGAGGTCAGACATTTGGCAGTCTAAGGCATCTGGAATGGCTTTGAACTCAGACACACAAAAAACATTGTCATATACACGTTTTGAACCTTTAAACTCTGAATTGTTATTTTTTAAGCTATCTTTTTATTATTCATTTCTAGTTTATTTCCATCATGGTATTAGAACATACTTTAATATAATTTCTATTCTTTTAAGTTTTAGATGTGTTTATTCCCCAGATTTGGAGAAGGGAATGGCAACCCACTCCAGTATTCTTGCCTGGAGAGTCCCATGGATAGAGTAGCCTGGCGGGCTACAGTCCATGGGGTTGCACAGAGTCAGACACGACTGAGTGACCAGCATACGTGGCCCAGTATATAGTCTGTTTTGATGAATATGATGTGTGAACTTCAGAATATATATTGTCTTATTGGGGAGTTAATTACTTTATCAGTAGTAATGTCTCTTTATTCCCGGTGCTGCTGCTTGCTTAATCTAAATTTAATATAGTTACTTAAACTCTTTTTGGATTGTTGTATGTCTTCTTCCATTTCTGTACTTTGTATCATTATTAAAGTTGGTTTCTTATAGAGAACATAAGGTTGTTGCTTGTTTTTTTTAAACTACTATTTTAATTGGTCTATTTATTTAGATCGCTGACATATAAAGTCATTACTGATACAGTAAATGCCTTCCTTGGTTTTAACCAGGCATTTTGCATTCAGGTTCTTTTCCTCTTTCAAACTATAAATTATACTTTTTAAAAACTTCTTTCAGTGGTTGCTGTAGTATTTGCAGTATAGATTTATAAGCAATCCAGGTCCACTTTGAAATAAAACTATAACTATACCGTTTAACAGACGGTATAAGTGTCATTTAACAGAATGTTTCCAATTCATCACTTCTGTCCTTTATAACATTCTTTCTCTCATCATTACTACATTTTTAGCATAGCAGTTGTATCCTTTTTTCCTGTGCCACTGTTTCCATTTCTGTTATTTCTTTTTGATTCATTCTTTGGTTCCATTGCCTGTCGGTAGTTACCAGTTGTCTGTTTTTCTGTTAGATCCCTAGCATATTAGTCATAGTTGTTTTAAATTCCTAGTCTGTTAATTCCAAATTCTGTGCCATCTCTGAATATCATTCTGTCTCTTCAGTCTCTTCAATCTACTATGTGTTTTTTTCTCCTTTTACTATGCCTTGTAATTTTCTATTAAAAGCCATTCTTGATATACTAGGTTTAAGAAACTGAGGTAAATAGGTCATTAGTGTGATAATTTTTGATCCTTTATCTCAAAGGTAGGCTGTGTTTATTGTTTGCCTGTAGATGTCAGAAGCTAAAATTTCTTGTATCCTTTTATTTCTGTTCTTCTCTTTGAATTTCTTTAGCAGTTTCTTAAATAAGGTCTGAGAGTTGTTCTTTAAATTGTAATCCCCTGTTAATGTACCCACTCCCTATTGATGTACTCTGTGACAGGAGGGGAAACATTTCATATTTCTGTAATTTGGTCTCACGTTTTTTGTCTGTTTGTGATAGTCTGTGTGCCTAGGATGTGACCTTCACAAGTGCCTCTCAGCTCCCTTCCTCCACCCTCCAACATAACACACATTAAGCTCTTTAGATGAGCCAGGAATACTAAAAGGGGCTGCTGCTGCTGCTAAGTCGCTTCAGTCGTGTCCGACTCTGCGTGACCCCATAGACAGCAGCCCACCAGGACCCCCCATCCCTGGGACTCTCCAGGAAAGAACACTGAAGTGCGTTGCCATTTCCTTCTCCAATGCATGAAAGTGAAAAGGGAAAGTGAAGTTGCTCAATTGTGTCCGAATCTTAGCAACCCCATGGACTGCAGCCTACCAGGCTCCTCCGTCCATGGGATTTTCCAGGCAAGCGGACTGGAGTGGGGTGCCATTGTCTTCTCTAGAATTCTATATTTTTTCCTTCAGGTCATTAAGGCTCTGATAAATAGTTTCGTTTTGGGGCAAGCCCTGTTAAAGAGGACAGAATGATCTTGGATGTATTTCAGTATTGGTACTTTTCCCTTACACCTTTTGAAGCAGGAGGAGATTTTTCTCTGGTCTTCTCTGAGAACCTAGTAAGGTTCTTGGAGATAAAATTCAGGAAAGTTTGGAGACCTCCCTAAGAATGGGTCCTCTGGGAGTTTTTAACTTAAGCTACATTGAGTCTCCAGCAGTTTGTCAATTACATTTTAGGTTTTCATACCTTGGATCTGGCTTCAGTGTAATTTATGTTTCCCAGCTTCTGCTCCAGTAAGCCGTCATTCTCTGTATCTGCACATGTGTCTCTAATTTTGAAGGAAACAGTTTGTCTTATGACCTTATTCTCCTGTGGATCGACAGCGAGTTGTTGTTTTTTACTTTGTTCAGCTTTTTTCTTGTAAGGACAAGAGTGTCAACTTCCAAGCTTCTTCCATCTAGACAGAAAGGCTTGATCCTTTTTAAACAAAAAACTCCATGTTGTTGCTGTTTCTTCAAGCAAATTCATCAGGACTATAGTTGAAGAGCAGTTGTGTCTCATTGTGTTTCTGTTGTGGGAAAAAAAAAAAAAAAACTAATTTTCTACTACTGGATATTTTACTGTTCATAGCCAGAGCTATATTAAACATCATTTTAGCTAAGTATTTGAGATGTTCAAGCCGGTTTTAGAAAAGCCAGAGGAACCAGAGATCAAATTGCCAACATCCAATGGATCATGGAAAAAGCAAGACAGTTCCAGAAAAACATCTATTTCTGCTTTATTGACTATGCCAAAGCCTTTGACTGCGTGGACACAAGAAACTGGAAAATTCTGAAAGAGATGGGAATACCAGAACTTCTGACCTGCCTCTTGAGAAACCTGTATGCAGGTCAGGAAGCAACTGTTAGAACTGGACGTGGAACAAAAGACTGGATCCAGATAGAAAAAGGAGTATGTCAAGGCTGTATATTGTCA
>SJYX01021020.1:0-30266 GCA_006410675.1 Oreotragus oreotragus | reverse complement strand
GTGTATTCTTGCCACCTCTTCTTAATATCTTCTGCTTCTGTTAGGTCCATACCATTTCTATCCTTTATCGAGCCCATCTTTGCATGAAATTTTCCCTTGGTGTCTCTAGTTTTCCTGAAGAGATCTCTAGTCTTTGTTGTTTTCCCATTCTGTTCTTTTCCTCTATTTCTTTGCATTGATTGCTGAAGAAGGCTTTCTTATCTCTTCTTGCTATTCTTTGGAACTCTGCATTCAGATGCTTATATCTTTCCTTTTCTCCTTTGCTTTTCGCCTCTCTTCTTTTCACAAAGAGTGTCTAACAGGCTTTTAATGCTGAAGCACTCCCAGGCAGGATTCCCAGACCCGAATGAGACAGATCGAGGAAGTCTGCGCCTGGACCATGTTGGGTGGGGGTGGTTTTTATATGTTTGTTGGGAGGAATGGTCAGGCTAGATGGACAGGGGTTTGGATAAGTTGCCAGGCCGAGGCGTCGCGAGCTGACAGGTCCTTCTATGTGGCTGGGGTGGGGCGGCTTTAGCTGACTAAGTGTGCTGTCATTGGTCCCCAGGATCTGGGAGGCTCCTTCCATTAGGGATTTCCCCCACCAATGGAAGGGAGAGGAAGGGTGGCCCATCATGCCCCCCCGGGGTCCAGCATTACATTTTGACCCTTTTGATAGGATGAGGGGCGCCATTATCATTTTTGGCTACTTCTTGCTGAACTGGGTTGTCGCTGGGCCTGAGGGTCGTGGCCAGATCCTGGTGACCTTTAGGGGGCCTCAGGGTCTCTGGACGGGAGCTTGGAGTATGCAGCTACCATCAACATCTGTCCATTAGCCATCTGGGTCAGCTCCCTGACCCTCCGGAGGATGATCTGAAAAACACAAGGTTTTATCGACAGAATGAGGAACAAGGCTGCGAGGGGTCGGAGAAGTGGGAGAAGCCATTTTGCCCAAGACGACTTTCACCATCACGAGAAATCAAAACCGTCTGACTCGGCCTGTCAAAGTCTGATGCTCTCTCTCAGCTCTCGAACCTTGTTCTGGACTATCGCTGAGACATTAACAAAAAAACAACAGTCTTCCCTTAGGAATTGACAGGTTCCCCCTTTTTCAGCCATTGGAAGGTCTGTCGCCTTTTATCTAGCAGGTACCTCCAGTTTTCCTGAGGTTGTTTTCCTCTATTTCTTTGCATTGTTCACCTAAGGAGGCTTTCTTAGCAAACTGCAATAGGTAGGCATTACTTAAGAGCAAACTGCAATAGGTAAGCCTTCCCTTCTCCAGAGCATTTTTTGACCCAGGAATCAAACCCAGGTCTCTGGCATTGCAAGCAGATTCTTTACCTTCTGAGCTGCTAGAGAATTCCACTTTCGTGTAAAAACCCATCAGTTTCATCCCCAAAATTGTCATTCCCAAACTCCCTAACATCATTTAAAGGAAAGATTCTGAGTGACTAGTTTCCCACTTTAGCCCACTGGCTTTTTCTCTTTAATATAATGCCTGGACGGAGAAGGCAATGGCAACTCACGCCAGTACTTTTGCCTGGCAAATCCCATGGACAGGGGAGCCTGGTGGGCTGCAGTCCATGGGGTTGCTGAGAGTCGGACACGACTGAGTGACTTCACTTTCACTTTTCACTTTCTTGCATTTGAGAAGGAAATGGCAACCCACTCCAGTGTTCTTGCCTGGAGAATCCCAGGGATGGATGAGCCTGGTGGGCTGCCGTCTGTGGGGTCGCACACGGTCAGACATGACTGAAGCAAGTTAGCAGTAGCAGCATAATGCCTGAAAGAATCAAAAGTTGTCTATAGCCTGACTCACTCCAAACTTACCTTTTGTTTGAGATATTATTTCCTCTGGAATACTTTCTCTAATACCCCTATGCATTCTTATTCAGGGCAAAACCTGAGGGTTCCGTGTCCCTGAAGTGCTATCTTCCCCTTTCAGGGAACCTGATTAGTATACAGAGATAAAACTAACTTAGTTTACTTATGTTTGCTTCACTGGACCATGGGCTCCTTGAAAGAAAGACTCAGAAATCATATTATGTTTATATCCAAATTAAGTACTGCAATATTGGCATATAATTGGTTTTTAAGAAAATATGTGATGAATGAATGAATGTTAGTCAGTGGAGAATGTCCACAGGAAAACTAGCTGTTAAAAAAAGTAAACCAGTTAGGTTAAATCAAGTACTTAGCTAAATTTTAAAATACTGAGTAATCACATGTGTGCATGCAAGCGTGCTCATTCGCTCAATCATTTCTGACTCTCTGTGACCCTGTGGACTGTATCCCACCAGGGATCTCTCTGTCCATGGGATTTTCCCAGCAAGAATTCTGGAGCTGGTTGCCATTTCCTTCTCTAGAGAATCTTCCTGACTCAGGGATCCAACCCACATCTTCTTTGTCTCCTCTGTTGCATCTGGATTTTTTACCACTGAGCAACCAGAAAAGCCCAATTACATGCCATGACCCTTAAAAAAGCCTGCCAAGTGTAAAAGAATAGTACAGTACAGAAATATTACATATATAATTATTATGTATAGGAATATATATTATATATAAATATGTAAAATATATTTTATATGTAAGTCTATGCTTTTGAACTGTGGTGTTGGAGAAGACTCTTGAGAGTCCCTTGGACTGCAAGGAGATCCAACCAGTCCATTCTGAAGGAGATCAACCCTGGGATTTCTTTGGAAGGAATGATGCTAAAGCTGAAACTCCAGTACTTTGGCCACCTCATGCGAAGAGTTGTCTCATTGGAAAAGACTCTGATGCTGGGAGGGATTGGGGGCAGGAGGAGAAGGGGACGACCGAGGATGAGATGGCTGGATGGCATCATGGACTCGATGGATGTGAGTCTGAGTGAACTCCGGGAGATGGTGATGGACAGGGAGGCCTGCCGTGCTGCGATTCACGGGGTCGCAAAGAGTCGGACACGACTGAGCGACTGAACTGAACTGATAAATAAAGATATATGAATAAATACAAATGATTTATACTTCAAGTAAAACATATGTAGTAAAATATTACCGTGGTAGTGTCCAGCAGTGGAAATTCATTCTGGTTAAAATATAGGTAATTTATTACAAAATTTATTTCTTTTAACACAGAGATCCCAAGATTAACAAAAGATAAGAGGTTTTTTTTTTTTTTAGAAATAATTTTAATCACATGGCATATACAGCTCTAAGTCTAGTGATGTAAGAGAAGGTAAAGTCAATTATCTTTACAAAAAGATTATCAATTAGTTCTTTTTATAATTTTGGGTTGATAGTTTATTATTAACACATTAAAAAAAGATTAGTAATACATTCTCCATTCCAGAATTAGACCAACATATTTGATATTTTATTTATACTGCCTTCAGTTAAGACTGGAGGATTAAAAGGAGTATCTGAAATGAATTTTACATTTACTTGTCAAAATCTATATTTTTCTTGTTTTATTAATATTTACAAGTACTCCAGACATCTTCCATTTCTCTTTAATTTTGCTGTGATTTGGAATACTGTCCCTACTCATTTCAAAGTTGCAGTTACTGAATTCCAGTTTCAGTTCAGTTGCTTAGTCATGTCCAACTCTTTGCAAGCCAATGGACCACAGCATGCCAGGCCTCCCTGTCCATCACCAACTCCTGGAGCTTACTCAAAGTCATTTCCATCGAGTCGATGATGCCATCCAACCATCTCATCTTCTGTTGTCCCCTTCTCTTGCCCTCAATCTTTCCCAGCATCAGGGTCTTTTCCAATGAATCAGCTCTTCGCATCAGGTGGCCAGAGTATTGGAATCTCAGCATCAGTCCTTCCAATGAACCCCAAGGACTGATCTGCTTTAGGATGGACTGGTTGGATCTCATTGCAGTCGAAGGGACTCTCAAGAGTCTTCTTCAACACCACAGTTCAAAAGTATCAATTCTTTGGCGCTCAGCTTTCTTCACAGTCCCAAGTCTCACATCCATACATAACTACTGGAAAAACCATTACCTTGACTAGACGGACCTTTGTTGGCAAAGTAATGTCTTTGCTTTTTAATATGCTATCTAGGTTGGTCATAACTTTCCTTCCAAGGAGTGTCTTTTAATTTCATGGCTGCAATCACCATCTGCAGTGATTTTGGAGCCCAAATAAATAAAGTCAGCCACTGTTTCACTGTTTCCCCATCTATTTCCCATGAAGTGATGGGACCAGATGCCGTGATCTTAGTTTTCTGAATGTTGAGCTTTAAGCCAACTTTTTCACTCTTCTCTCTCACTTGCATCAAGAGGCTCTTAAGTTCTTCTTCACTTTCTTCTGTGAGAGTGGTGTCATCTGTATATCTGGAGTTATTGATATTTCTCCCAGCAATCTTGATTCCAGCTTGTGCTTCATCCAGCCCGGCATTTCTCATGATGTACTCTGCATATAAGTTAAATAAGCAGGGTGACAATATACAGCCTTGACGTACTCCTTTCCCAATTTGGAACCAGTCTGTTGTTCTGTGTCCAGTTCTAAGTGTTGCTTCCTGACCTGCGTACAGGTTTCTCAAGAGGCAAGTCAAGTGTTCTGGTATTCCCATCTTTGTCAGAATTTTACACAGTTTATTGTGATCCACACAGTCAAAGGTTTGAGCATGTCTAAAAAATTAAGCAACACAGATTGTAAGTCTAACCTATTATATAGAAATAGTGAACATTTGAAATAAGGGAGTTAATGTTTTTTATTTCTGAAGTTATACCAGAAAAGCAAAGGCAGAAGTGAAGATGAAGATACCAGAATTTTTCTAAATCATTCATGATGAGATAAAAGAAATATCTCAGGCCACTATTGAAATCAGAACTTTAAGCAAGATGTCTAAGAAAGGCCACTTATGTATCATATTTAAGATAAATGAAAATTCAGACAAAAGTCAAGGAGAATGAGAACTTGAAAACTCAGATTGATGGTAATATCAGCTGTCCTTATCAGCTCTGTGTTCACCAGAGCCTAGAGTTGAATTCTTCGTTCTGTAGTGTGACCTTTGCAAAGTAACCTTCCTAAGCCCCAGTTTTCTTCTCTGTAAAATTTGAAATAAAAGTATTACTTGATTCATAGGATTATTATGGGGATTACAGTAAAGTGCTTTATCTGATATGCCGTGCTGTCAGAGGCCACCTTGATACAGAGTACCTTTTGTAAATTATCATAATACGTTGGAGAGGAGAACCAAGACAACAGTTAGACTTGGGTGGGAGGTTTGGGGGAGGGGGGAATAAAGCTCGAAATCAGGATTCTTGTTCAGAACAATTGCTTTGAGAGTACTTTGACAGTGAAATGAAGTATAGAGTACAGCTTCAAGTAAGGTGCCGCAGAACTATGATGCCAACCTTGTATAGACTATTTCTCAACATAAAAAATAAAATTTAAATACTAGTAATGAAATGGAATGATGGATAGATCAGTCTATACAGAGTTACATGGACCTTGAAGACTCCAAATCACTAGTGCCCAAAGCTATTCAACACCTGGAAGTGATGAAGATTGCTACAGCTCAGCTCTAGATTTCTTATTTGATGATAAGTCGGTGACAAATTTGAGAATTTCATTTCTGATAAAGTCCAGGTGATGTTCCTGCTACCAGTTGTGGAATCACACTTTGTGAGCTACTGAGAAAATTGACTTGATTATTGTTCTGTCTACATCAAAGCTGATAAAACGGCTAAGAGGCCATAGAGGATGGAGAAGATGGAGAAATCTGGTATAGACAGCATCTCTCACCAAGCTAAGTGTAAGGTAAAAAGTATTTGAGGATCATAGGGGAAAACAGGAGAATGGAATAAAACAGACCTCAGGAGGCCAGTGGACTTTGATCGTAGTAAGTAAACAAGCTCTGAAGCCCTAGAGGGCTTCTCAGTAGATAAAAAAAGAGATTACAACTCATAAAGCATAAGGGAAAAAAAAAAGAGACAAGTTGTTTCTCTTTCTTCCTGTTATTGAAAAGTAACAAAAGGTTTTTGTCTGACCAGCTGATACTTTAGAGACCTTTCTGGGGGTATTCCAAAATAGTACACTGTTCTGTGATCTATTTGGGAGTTTCTTGTGGCTTCCTAAATAATTCACATAAACTTGTAAAATTAAAGAATGAAAAAAACAAAAAACATCCGTGAATATTTTATGCTTATATGTCATCCACTGATTAAAAGAGAAACCTAAACTTATTTCTTACAAAGAATTTTTAAACTTTTTTGTGATATGTATATTTCAGTAGCATTCACCAGTATTTCCTGAGATAAGCTTACATGCCTAGACCAAAAAAATTATAAGTGAAAATTAGTACCTAAAGAACAAAATACTTAAGAAAGTTATAAACCGAGTACCAGTCTAAGACTGGGTATTATCAAGCAACATGAAAGATTCCTAACTCAAAAAGGCCAAAAAAGATGTGCTTGATTCAGGAGATGAGGAAAGACATTTGCTCTGATGCAGCCAGCTAAATAATGGAGCTAATGGAAGATTATACTCCCTATCCTAATTACACAATGAATGGGGAACTGGTTAAGCACTCATACTGTACTACTGTTGGACAGGCTGTGTCAGCTACTATGATGCAAAGTATGTAGTAGCCAAGAAGGCATGAGCAAAGTGGATGGATGGCAACTGGAAAAAAAAAAAATTCCCTGGGCCACCAACTTGAATCTTTAGGGGTAGAAACTCCTCTCTAGGCTTTTTGAAGCAGTAAGTGTTATACAAAGTTGGGTGAAAAAAATGGATTAATGTCAAGGAGCATGTCTGTAGAGTTATTGGTAAAGGTCAGTGGGATCTTTTTTTATAAAACCTAAGCAACCTGATTCTCCAAGCCAGGCTTCAGCAATACGTGCACCATTAACTTCCAGATGTTCAAGCTGGTTTTAGAAAAGGCAGAGGAACCAGAGATCAAATTGCCAGCATCCGCTGGATCATCGAAAAAGCAGAGTTCCAGAAAAATATCTATTTCTGCTTTATTGACTATACCAAAGCCTTTGACTGTGGATCACAATCAACTGTGGAAAATTCTGAAAGAGATGGGAATACCAGACCACCTGACCTGCCTCTTGAGAAACCTGTATGCAGGTCAGGAAGCAACAGTTAGAACTGGACATGGAACAACACACTGGTTCCTAATAGGAAAGGGAGTACGTCAAGGCTGCTTATTGTCACCCTGCAAACGCTGGGAGAAGCAGCACAAGCTGGAATCAAGATTGCTGGGAGAAATATCGATAACCTCAGATATGCAGATGACACCACCCTTATGACAGAAAGTGAAGAGGAACTAAAAAGCCTCTTGATGAAAATGAAAGAAGAGAGTGAAAAAGTTGACTTAAAGCTGAACATTCAGAAAACGAAGATCATGGCATCTGGTCCCATCACTTCATGGGAAATGGATGGGAAACAGTGGAAACAGTGTCATACTTTATTTTGGGGGGCTCCAAAATCACTGCAGATGGTGATTGCAGCCATGAAATTAAAAGACACTTACTCCTTGAAAGTAAGGTTATGACTAACCTAGATAGCATATTAAAAAGCAGAGACGTTAATTTGTCAACAAAGGTCCATCTAGTCAAGGCTGTGGTTTTTCTAGTGGTCATGTATGGATGTGAGAGTTGGACTGTGAAGAAAGCTGAGCACTGAAGAATTGATGCCTTTGAACTGTGGTGTTGGAGAAGACTCTTGAGAGTCCCTTGGACTGCAAGGAGATCCAACCAGTCCATTCTAAAGGACATCAGCCCTGGGTGTTCATTGGAAGAACTGATTCTAAAGCTGAGACTCCAGTACTTTGGCCACCTCATGCGAAGAGTTGACTCATTGGAAAAGACCCTGATGCTGGGAGGGATTGGGGGCAGGAGAAGAAGGGGAAAACAGAGGATGAGATGGCTGGATGGCATCACCGACAAGCTATGGTTTTTCTAGTGGTCATGTAAGGATGTGAGAGTTGGACTGTGAAGAAAGCTGAGCACTGAAGAATTGATGCCTTTGAACTGTGGTGTTGGAGAAGACTCTTGAGAGTCCCTTGGACTGCAAGGAGATCCAACCAGTCCATTCTAAAGGACATCAGCCCTGGGTGTTCATTGGAAGAACTGATTCTAAAGCTGAGACTCCAGTACTTTGGCCACCTCATGCGAAGAGTTGACTCATTGGAAAAGACCCTGATGCTGGGAGGGATTGGGGGCAGGAGAAGAAGGGGAAAACAGAGGATGAGATGGCTGGATGGCATCACCGACTCAATGGACATGAGTTTGCATAAACTCTGGGAGTTGGTGATGGACAGGGAGGCCTGGCGTGCTGTGATTCATGGGGTCGCAAAGAGTCAGACACAACTGAGTGGTGGAACTGAACTGAAGTGAACATACTGTTCAGCATAATTATTGCACCAATTTACATTCCCACCCACAATGTAGAAATGTTCCCTTTTCTCCATACCCTCTCGAGCATTTACTTGTAGAGTTTCTTGGTGATGGACATTCTAACTGGTATAAGGTGGTACTTCATTGTTTTCATTTGTATTTGTCTAATAATTAGTGATGTTAAGCATCTTATGTGTCTATTGGCCATGTGTATGTCTTCTTTGGAGAAATGTCTATCTAGTTCTTCTCCCCACTTTTTGGTAGGGTTTTGGTTGTTGTTGGTTTTTTTGTTTTGTTTTGGTTTTTTTTTTGGTCATTGTGTTTGAAACTTAAGCCATTATCATTTGCAATATTTTTGCCACTCCATAGGTTGTCTTTTTGTTTTGTTGCTGCAAAAGCTTATAAATTTGATTAGGTCCCATTTGCTTTTTTTTTGGCTTTGATTTATGTTGCCTTGGGAAAATGAGGTAAGAAAACACTGCTACAATTTACATGATAAAATGTTTTGCCTATGTTTTCTTCTAGGAGTTTTATGGTGTTAGGTCTTAATATAAAAATCTTTAAGCAGTTTTGAGTTTATTTTTGTGTATGGTGAGGATGTGTTCTAACTTCATTGATTTACATGCAGCTGTCCAGCTTTCTCAGCATCGCTGACTGGAGAGACTGTCATTTCTCCAGTATATATTCTTGCCACCTTTGCCAAAGAGATGTGTGAGTTTGTTACTGGGCGCTCTATTCTGTTCCTTTTGTTTTGCTGATGGTACCACACTGTTTTGATTACTGTCACTTTGTAGTATTGTTTGAAGTCTGAAAGGGTTATGCTTCCAGCTCTCTTCTTTAACTCTCAAGATGGCTTTGGCAATTCTGGATCTTTTATGGTTCCCTATAAATTTTAGGATTATTTCGTTTAGTTTTTTGAAAAATGTCATATGTAATTTGATAGAGATCTCATTATCTGTACATTGTTTTGGGAAGTCACTTTAACAGTATTGATCCTTCCAATCCAAAAACATGGGGTATCTTTTCATTTCTTTGGGTCATCTTGAAGATTTTGGACACAGCGTTAAAAGACATAATTCTGTGACATCACAACTAAAGAGGGTTGGGGTGGAGCAGTAAAGGAGCAAAGATGTTGCTATATTAAGTAACATAAACTAGATTGTTACGCCTTTAGCACTTTAAAAGCAGTCTCTGTGATAACTGCAAAGAAAATACTTGGCAATATACAAGAAATGAAATAAGAAAGGAATTTAAATGTTTCCCTATCCCTCAAGGCTTCCCACATAGTTCAGTCCATAAAGCATCTGCCTGCAATGCAGGAGACCTGGGTTCAATTCTTGGGTCAGGAAGTTCCCCTGGAGAAGGAAATGGCAACCCCCTTCAGTATTCTTGCCTGGAGAATCCCATGAACAGAGGAACATGGTGGACTATATAGTTCATGGGATTGCAAGAGTCAGACACAACTTATCACTCTCTCTCTCTAACCCCCAAAATCAACTAAGCACAAAAGTAGATAGTAATATAGAGAATGGGAGACCAAAAAACTGCAAGACATATGGAAAACAAATAGCAAGATGAAAGAATTCCTTACCAGTAATTAGTTTAAATATAAATAATGGGGAAATAGTGGAAACAGTGGTAAGTTTTATTTTATTGGCACTCTAAAATCACTGTGGACAGTGACTGTAGCCATGAATTAAAAGATGCTTGCTCTTTGAAAGGAAAGCCTTGACAAACCTAGACAAAGGTCCATATAGTCAAAGCTATGGTTTTTCCAGTAGTCATGTACACATGTGATATTTGGACCTGAAAAAAAGGCTGAGTGCTGAAGAATTGATGCTTTCAAATTGTGAAGACTTTGAAAGAGTACCTTGGACAGCCAGAGATCAAACCAGTCAATCCTAAAGAAAATCAACCCTGAATATTCAGTGGAAGGACTAATGTTGAAGCTCCAATACTTTGGCCACACAATGCGTAGAGCTAACTGATTGGAAAAGACCTTGATTCTGGGAAAGACTGAGGGCAGGAGAAGAAGAGGGCAGCAGAGGATGAGATGATTGAATGACATCCCCAACTCAGTTGACATGCATTTGAGCAAGCTCCAAGAAATAGTGAAGGAGTGGGAAACCTGCAGTTCAGGGAGTCGCAAAGAGTTGGACAGGACTGAGTGACTAATACTTTTACTTACATGAAAATGGGGGTAAGCATTGGAGATGAGAATAAAGCTGGCATAGATTTCCAATCAAGAAATAATGGTGATGTAAAGCAGGATAGAGGCAGCTAGTTGCAGGAGTGGATTGGTTTTAGTTTTTTTAGGCAATTTAAATTGGACCAGTTATTACTTGAAACTCTGGTATTGAAAATTAGGTTTATTCTCCCAAGCAAAATTTAAGTTGAGAGGAGGATCTACCATAAACCAATAATGTAGGAAGTATAAACTCTAAAGAAATAATATTAAGTAAGCTATTTTTTGGGATTATCCTTTTCACTGCTCCTCTTTATAGTTAAAATAGTAGCTTCTACCAAATATTATGCACCTAATTGTAGTCACCAATTTTTCATTTGATGACAACATGAGTAATGACTTCATCATGCATAGACCTTCAGCTTCTTTTACACTGTCTCTAGTCCTATTTAGAATAGTAACATGATAATATCAGACAGTAAGAAATAAAACTCCCAGGTTCTGTTTAGTCTCTCAGTCATGTCCGACTCTTTGCGACCCCATGAACTGCCCCACACCAGGACTCCCTGTCCATCACCAACTCCCAGAGTCCACCCAAACCCATGTCCATTGACTTGGTGATGCCATCCAACCATCTCATCCTCTGTCGTCCCCTTCTCCTCCTGCCCTCAATCTTTCCCGGCATCAGGGTCTTCTCAAATGAGTCAGCTCTTTGCATCAGGTGGCCAAAGTATTGGGAGTTTCAGCTTCAACATCAGTCCTTCCAGTGAACACCCAGGACTGATCTCCTTTAGGATGGACTGGTTGGATCTCCTTGTAATCCAAAGGACTCTCAAGAGTCTTCTCCAACACCACAGTTCAAAAGTATCAATTCTTCGGCCCTCACCTTTCTTTATACTCCAACTCTTACATCCATACATAACTACTGGAAAAACCATAGCCTTGACTAGGCAGACCTTTGTTGACAAAGTAATGTCTCTGCTTTTTAATATTCTGTCTAGGTTGGTCATAACTTTCCTTCCAAGGAGTAAGCGTCTTAATTTCATGGCTGCAGTCACCATCTGCAGTGATTTTGGAGCCCAGAAAAATAAAAGTCTGACACTGTTTCCCCAACTATTTGCCATGAAGTGATGGGACCAGATGCCATGATCTTAGTTTTCTGAATATGGAGCTTTAAGCCAACTTTTCCACTCTCCTCTTTCATTTTCATCAAGAGGCTCTTTAGTTTCCTCTTCACTTTCTGCCATAAGGGTGGTGTCATCTGCATATCCGAGATTATTGATATTTCTCCTGGCAATCTTTGATTCCAGCATGTGCTTCCTCCAGCCCAGCGTTTCTCATGATGTACTCTGCATATAAGATAAATAAGCAGGATGACAATATACAGCCTTGATGTACTCCTTTTCCTATTTGGAACCAGTCTGTTGTTCTGTGTCCAGTTCTAACTGTTGCTTCCTGGCCTGCATACAGGTTTCTCAAGAGGCAGGTCAGGTGGTCTGGTATTCCCATCTCTTTCAGAATTTTCCACAGTTAATTGTGATCCACACAGTCAAAGGCTTTGACATAGTCAATAAAACAGAAATAGATGTTTTTTCTGGAACTCTCTTGCTTTTTCGATGATCTAGCGGATGTTGACAATTTGATCTCTAGTCCCTCTGCCTTTTCTAAAACCAGCTTGAACATCTGGAAGTTCACAGTTCACATATTGCTGAAGCCTGGCTTGGAGAATTTTAAGGATTAGTTTATTAGCATATGAGATTAGTGCAATTGTGCAGTAGTTTGACCATTCTTTGGCATTGCCTTTATGATCCACTGGTAAAATTTGAGGAGGAATTCAGTCAAGTGTAATTTAATAATCTATTGGCAGATAATAATAATATTACCTACTGGCAGATAATATTATTCTCTTCTTTTGTCATTAAGCAGTTGAAAGAAACTGTATAATTAGACTTTTATTTTTCCTAAATTTTTACTTTGAAATTATTATAGACTCACAGAAGTTGCAAATACAGTTCATAGTGTTCCATAAACCCTTCACCCAGATTCTCTGTAGTGTGACGTCTTATGATATTGCAGGTCCAAACCATGACATTGACATTGGTATAACACTGTTGCAGGTCCAAACCATGACATTGACATTGGTATAACACTGTTAACTGAACTACAGACCTTATTCAGTTCTCAACAGTTTTTACTTTTACTCATTTTTGTGTGTCTGTTTAATTCTCTGTGTCTTGATCCAATGTGTAGATTTTTGTGCCATTGCAATAAAGATACAAAACTGTTTCATCATTACAAAGAAAATTCTTTATGTAACTCCTTTTGTATTATCATACTCATTCTTCAGTTCTGTTTCTTTGCCATCATGTATCTGTTCTTCATCTTTATAATAATTTTGTCATTTCAAGAAATTTTTTAATGTAATCATGCAATATGTAATAATTTTGTGATCAGCCTTTATTTTTTCTCTCAAAGCTTAATGCCCTTGAGAGCCATACACATTATTGCACATATCAGTGGTTAATTTTTTTTTTTTTTTGCCTCAGTTATAGTCCCTCAGTGTGTGGATGTTCCATTTCTTTAACCCCATTAACTCATTGTAGGACATTTGTATTGTCTTCAGTTTTTTGGCTGTTCCAAATAAACTTATTATTGAGACTCATATTACAGATTTTCATTTGAGCATAAATTTTCATTTCTGTGATATAAATACCCAAAAGTGTAATCACTGTGTTACATGGTAAGTGTATGTTTGTTTATAAGAAATGGCCAAAAGAAACTTTACAAAATGGCTGTAACACTTCACATTCTCACCAGTCGTTGTATGTGAGATCTTCCTTCTCTTCATGCTTACCAGCATTTGGTGTATTCTCTGTTCTGTTTTTGCTTTTCAGATAACTGTGTACCTTGTGGTTGCAATTTGCCTTTTTCTAATGGCTAATGTGTTTCAGGTGTTTATTTGCTATCCATATAGCCTCTTTGTTTGAAATGTCTGTTTATGCCTTTGACCCATTTTTCTAGTTGGATCATTTATGGTTGAGCTTCAATCTTTTGATTAATACTTAATTTGCAGTCAAAATTTATGTATAGGCACTGAAGTGCAGTGTGTATGTATGTTTCTTTCACGAATGATCCCCAAATGATCATGTGTCACCATGTGCGTGTTTTTAGTGACTTACATTTTTTTTTTTTTGGCCTCAGTTATAGTCCCTCAGTGTGTGGATGTTCCATTTCTTTAACCCCATTAACTCATTGTAGGACATTTGTATTGTCTTCAGTTTTTTGGCTGTTCCAAATAAACTTATTATTGAGACTCATATTACAGATTTTCATTTGAGCATAAATTTTCATTTCTGTGATATAAATACCCAAAAGTGTAATCACTGTGTTACATGGTAAGTGTATGTTTGTTTATAAGAAATGGCCAAAAGAAACTTTACAAAATGGCTGTAACACTTCGCATTCTCACCAGTCGTTGTATGTGAGATCTTCCTTCTCTTCATGCTTACCAGCATTTGGTGTATTCTCTGTTCTGTTTTTGCTTTTCAGATAACTGTGTACCTTGTGGTTGCAATTTGCCTTTTTCTAATGGCTAATGTGTTTCAGGTGTTTATTTGCTATCCATATAGCCTCTTTGTTTGAAATGTCTGTTTATGCCTTTGACCCATTTTTCTAGTTGGATCATTTATGGTTGAGCTTCAATCTTTTGATTAATACTTAATTTGCAGTCAAAATTTATGTATAGGCACTGAAGTGCAGTGTGTATGTATGTTTCTTTCACGAATGATCCCCAAATGATCATGTGTCACCATGTGCGTGTTTTTAGTGACTTACGTGAATTATATTCAATACAAGGAGGCAGTTTAGACACCTACCCTGTGACTTCAGACATTTTACTTAGCTCTACTGAGCATGTTTTCTCAGTCCATGAAATGGAGAGAAATATATTTTAATTCCATTAGTACTGTGAAGTAGCTAAAATAGCTCTGAAAAGATAAGGTATATTGTCAAATCTCTCCCCCATGTTTTTTAGAATTTACTTTTTATTGTCTCAGGGACAGTTGTTCCATTGTTTCCTGTGATTTCAGACTTTTTCACAGTCAAGAGTATCTTAAATCAGAATGAAGATGTAATTTCATATTCCTGAAAGGGTTTTTCCCCATACACAACTCTGATTTAAGAGAAAAAAAAATTAGTAGGATAAAATTAAAATAATCAGTGTAAAGATTGTCAGGCAAGGTGCCTTGAATAGAGAAAAAGTTGCTAAAAGGTGCCCTAAGGCAGCTGAGAAAACCTCTTTTCTCCTAAGAGGGAAGCTTAAGGAACCAAAACATCAGGAGACTACTCTGTTCTTGTACTCTATTCTGGCCTGGAGCCTGAATCCTTTTGGGACTTAGGCCTTGTTTATACTGTAAGGGAAGGTACAGATTTGCTTGCTATCTGTCAGAGCATTGCTCTGCTGCTGTCCTGTAGAAACTCATTCCAAAGGTTGTTATCTAAATGTCAGTATATGAAATTATTAAGTATGAATGCAAAATATATCACAGGCAGATTTTCCTTCAAGTTATTGAAATTTCTGCTTTTTAAAATCAGGTGGCTAAGTAGCAGTTATATATAATCAAGTATATAATATATATGTATTTTATGTGTGTGTGTGTGTATGGATAATAGTTATGTATAATGAAGTATAACTAGATTGGGTTTAAATCCTGACTCTGACATACACACTGTTATGGTTTTGATCAGGTTACTTAACCTTTCTGTGTCTTCTAATCTGAAAGAGGTATTAGGATTATTCCATAGGATTATTCTGAGGATTAAATGAGATCATAAATTCAAAACACTTCTAACATTTCCTGGCCAAGTTATTATTACCTGATTAGTGAAGTACTTCTCTAGGAAATTGCCGGTGAGAAAATTAGATCTTTTAGCTGAAGGTGTTTATCTATGAATATATTGCCCTCAAGGAGAATTTTAAAGAACTTTTTTTTGTTGTTATTATATGTATACATATATACACACACATATATGTATATCATTCCAGTTAATGCTTGGAATTTTTAAGTATTCTCAATTTGGTGACATTGACCACAAAATTTTGTTTATTATGATATGTTTATGAATAAAGAGGAGTACAGGCAGTTCTGTATGTTTGCAGAAGAAACATTTTACCTAGTCTGTAATGACTGTGTATGATTGATGAGTGGAGCAAGAAAGTGAAGTTTTTCTGGAATAGATGATCCTGTGGGATGAATGTGGGGAGAAACATTCTATACAAAGGAAGTGCATCCGTTGTTTTTTGTTTGTTTGATTTTGTTTTTAAAGGCAGAGAAAGGAAGCTGAATACTAGATTGAAAAGAAAGGTAGGATTAATTATAAGAACCATCTAAAATGTGAAATGGGAGTGTCAAATAAACCTGTAGTTAGGCAAAGAGGAGCCATTGAGATTTTTTTTTTCTGATTTTATTGAGAAATAACTTATATATGTCACTGTATTTGAGTCTGTAATAGTAAATTCTTAATTTCTGCAAGCCAATCCTTATATTCATGCTAAAATTTTATTATTTTTTGAAAGGATTTCAGTTTGTGGAAATGAGCAGTCGTAAATCAAAGAGTAGCAACATAATACAAGCAGACTACGTTTCACAGGTTAGTGTATATTTTCATTAATCTGAATGCCTGTTACCATGAAAAGGGGATAAGAGAAACAGTCATCTTCTTAACTTGAATTCTCCCCTTATTATGTATGAAGAAGCACACTTTCCATTGTCAAGGGGAAAGTTTCTTTGCTGCTTCCTAATTTCAACCTCTGTAAATGTTTGGATGGATGGAATCCTAATTTTATTCTTGTCTTCCTAAATGTTCTCAAGTTTCAATTTAGTTTGATATTATCTTCAGAGTTTTTCACTTCTTTAGGTAAGTTTATTAAAAAGTATTTTATTCCTTTTGTTGCGGTTGTAAATGAAATTATTTTCTTTTATGTTTTATTTGTTCCTAGTGTATCTAAATGAAATTGATTTTTCTATATTAATCTTGTATTCTGTAACCTTGCTAAACTCATTTATAATATATATATTTTTTAGTTTATTCCTTTGACTTTTCTGTATATAACATCATATCATCTTCAAAGAGATATAGTTTTACTTCTTCCTTTCCAATCTGTATGCCTTTCATTTCTTTTTGTTGTCTAATTGTCTAATGACCAGAACCTTCAGTATAATACTGAGTAAGCTAGCAAGAGCAGACCATTTTTTATATTGGGAAAATGTGTTCAGTCTTTTACCACTGAGTATGATGTGTGACATTAACGCAAACTACCGCACAATTGCACTCATCTCACACACTAGTAAAGCAATGCTTAAAATTCTGCAAGCCAGGCTTCAGTAATACATGAACCGTGAAATTTCAGATGTTCAAGCTGGTTTTAGAACAGGCAGAGGAGCCAGAGATCAAATTGCCAACATCTGCTGGATCGTAGAAAAAGCAAGAAAGTTCCAGAAAAAACATCTATTTCTGCCTTATTGACTGTGACACAATTGCACTCATCTCACACACTAGTAAAGCAATGCTTAAAATTCTGCAAGCCAGGCTTCAGTAATACATGAACCGTGAAATTTCAGATGTTCAAGCTGGTTTTAGAACAGGCAGAGGAGCCAGAGATCAAATTGCCAACATCTGCTGGATCGTAGAAAAAGCAAGAAAGTTCCAGAAAAAACATCTATTTCTGCCTTATTGACTGTGGTAAAGCTTTTGACTGTGTGGATCACAATAAACTGTAGAAACTTTGAAAGAGATGGGAATACCAGACCACTTGACCTGCCTCTTGAGAAACCTGTATGCAAGTCAGGAAGCAACAGTTAGAACTGGACACCGAACAACAGACTGGTTCCAGATAGCAAAAGGAGTACGTCAAGGCTGCATATTGTCACCCTGCTTATTTAACTTATACACAGAGTACATCATGAGAAACATTGGGCTGGAGGAAGCACAAGCCAGAATCAAGATTGCCGGGAGAAATATCAATAACCTCAGATAAGCAGATGACACCACCCTTATGGCAGAATGTGAAGAGGAACTAAAGAGCCTCTTGATGAAAGCGAAAGATGAGAGTAAAAAAGTTGGCTTAAAGCTCCACATTCAGAAAAATAAGATCATGGCATCTGGTCCCATCACTTTATGGCCAATAGATGGGGAAACAGTGGGAAAAGTGGCTGACTTTATTTTTCTGGGCTCCAAAATCACTGCAGATGGTTACTAAAGCCATGAAATTAAAAGATGCTTACTCCTTGGAAGGAAAATTATGACCACTTCCCTGGTGGCTCAGATGGTAAAGCGTCTGTCTACAATGCAGGAGACCCAGGTTCTATCCCTGGGTTGGGAAGATCCCCTGGAGAAGGAAATGGCAATCCACTCCAGGACTATTGCCTGGAAAATCCCATGGACAGAAGAGCCTAGTAGGCTACAGTCCATGGGGTCGCAAAGAGTCGACACAACTNGAGTCTAGCTTGGAATGGGTATGATATTTCTACACTGGCTTAACTAGACTACATTTTTTTACAGCAAAAACTAAATGTTACTGACATTCCTTTGTAAGACCTTACTTACCTTCTGTTTAAAGGAAAAGGTTTACTTATGCTTTTAAAAATACTGGACTGGAATGGTTGAATTTATCTCAGATGACCATTATATCTACTATTGTGGGCAAGAATCCCTTAGGAGAAATGGAATAGCCATCATAGTCAACAAAAGACTCCAAAATGCAGTACTTGGATGCAGTCTCAGAAACAACAGAATGATCTTTTTCTTTCCAAGGCAAGCCATTCATTATCACAGTAATCCAAGTCTATGCCCTGACCAGTAATGCTGAAGAAGCTGAAGTTGAACGGGTCTGTGAAGACCTACAAGACTTTCTAGAACTAACACCCAGAAAAGATGTCCTTTTCATTATAGGGGACTGACATGCAAAAGTAGGGAGTCAAAAAATACCTAGAGTAAGAGACATATTTGGCCTTGGAGTACAGAATGGAGCAGGGCAAAAGCTAATGGAGTTTTACCAAGGGGACGCACTGGTCATAGCAAACACCATCTTCCAAAAACACAACAGAAGACTCTACACATGGATGTCACCAGATGGTCAACACAAAAATCAGATTGATTACATTCTTTGCAGGCAAAGATGGAGAAGCACAAGACCGGGAGCTGACTGTGGCTCAGACCATGAGCTCCTTATCACCAAATTCAGACTTACATTGAAGAAAGTGGGGAAAACCACTAGACCATTCAGGTATGACCTAAATCAATGCCCTTATGATTATACAGTGAAAATAACAAATAGATTCAAGGGAATAGATATGATAGAGTGTCTGAAGAACTGTGGTTGTAAGTTTGTGACTTGTACAGGAGGCAGAGATCAGGACCATCCCCAAGAAAAAGAAATACAGAAAGGCAAAATGGTTGTCTGAGCAGGCCTTACATATAGCTATGAAAAGAAGAGAGGCTAAAGGCAAAGAAGGAAAGATATATCCATTTGAATGCAGAGTACCAAAGAATAGCAAGGAAAGATAAGAAAGCCTTCCTCAGTGATCAATGCAAAGAAATAGAGGAAAACAATAGAATGGGGAAGACTAGAGATTTCTTCAAAAAATTAGAGATACCAAGGGAACTTTTCATGCAAAGTTAGGCAGAGTAAAGGACAGTAATGGTATGGACCCAACAGAAGCAGAAGATATTAAGAAGAGGTGGCAAGAACACAGAAAAGAATTATACAAAAAAGATTTACACAACCCAGTTAATCACAATGGTGTGATCAGTCACCTAGAGCCAGACATCCTGGAATCCAAAGTCAAGTGGGCCTTAGAAAGCATCACTACGAACAAAGTTAATGGAGGTGATGGAATTCCAGTTAAGCTATTTCAAATCCTAATAGATGATGCCGTGAAAGTGCTACACACAATATGCCAGCAAATTTGGAAAACTCAGCAGTGGCCACAGGACTAGAAAAGATCAGTTTTCATTCCATTCCCCAAGAATGGCAATGCCAAAGAATGCTCAAACTACCGCTCAATTGCACTCATCTCACATGCTACCAAAGTAACACTCAACATTCTTCAAGCCAGGCTTCAATAGTACATGAACCGTGAACCTCCAGATGTTCAAGCTGGATTTAGAATAGGCAGAGGAACCAGAGATCAAATTGCCAACATCCATTGGATCATCAAAGAAGCAAGAGAGTTCCAGAAAAACATCTACTTCTACTTTGTTGACTATGCCAAAGCCTTTGGCTGTGTGGATCACAACAAACTGTGGAAAATTTATTTTCCACAGTTGGGAATAACAGATGGGAATAACAGACCATCTGACCTGCCTCCTGAGAAATCTGCTTGTCAAGAATGAGAAAGGTTGAGAAAGTCTCCTTATATTCCTAGTATATTTAGCGTTTTTATCATGAACATTTAATAGAACTGGACATGGAACAACAGACTGGGAAAGGAGTTGTTCTAAATCGGGAAAGGAGTATGTCACGGCTGTATATTGTCACCCTGCTTATTTAACTTACATGCAGAGTACATCATGAGAAATGCTGGACTGGAAGAAACACATGCTGGAATCAAGATTGCCAGGAGAAATATCAATAACCTCAGAGATGCAGATGACACCACACTTATGGCAGAAAGCAAAGAACTAAAGAGCCACTTGATGAAAAGGAAACAGGAGAGTGAAAAAGTTGGCTTAAAACACAACATTCAAAAAACTAAGATCATGGCATCCGGTCCCATCACTTCATGGCAAATAGATGGGGAAACAATGGAAACATTGTCAGAGTTTATTTTTGGGGGCTCCAAAATCACTGCAGATGGTGACTGCAGCCATGAAATTAAAAGGCTTACTCCTTGGAGGAAAAGTTATGATCAACCTAGGCAGCATATTAAAAGCAAAGACTTTACTTTGCCAACAAGGTCCCTCTTGTCAAAGCTATGGTTTTTCCAGTAGTCATGAATGAATGTGAGAGTTGGACTATAAAGAAAGCTGAGCACTGAAGAATTGATGCTTTTCAGCTGTGGCATTGAAGAAGATTCTTGAGTTTCCCTTGAACTGAAATGAGATCCAACCAGTCCATCCTAAAGGAAATCAGTCCTGAATATTCATTGGAAGGACTGTTGCTGAAGCTGAAACTCCAATACTTTGTCCACCTGATGCGAAGAACTAACTGACTCATTGGAAAAGACCCTAATCCTGAGAAAGATTGAAGTTAGGAGGAGAAGGGGATGACAGAGGATGGGATGGTTGGATTACATCACTGACTCAATGGACCTGAGTTTAAGAAAACTCCTGGAGTTGGGGATGGACAAGGAGACCTGTCATGCTTCAATACATGGAGTTTCTAATAGTCGGACATGACTGAGTGACTGATCTGAACATACCTTTGTAAATAGCAGAGATCTTCCCTGTGCACCTAAATTAATTTCTATACATGTACATACTTGTTTAACTTTCACATCAGCTCACTTTAGAATTTTCGAACCTCTGAGTATTCACTACAGCTTTGCTTCACTTTTCTTTATCTTGTATTTTATTCATAATTGTTTCTTTGTAGACTTTAATGAAGTTTTAAACAAGAAAAGCACTGAGGTTCGTGGTTTTTTTTACAGTGATCTTGTCTAGGGGGAGGAATACACACTATGTTTAGTTGAATGTATGTTTGCTTCCTTAGGTTTTTTATAGATATCAGCTATTTCCTATATAATAACTATATTGTATTACAGATTACTACTTTCTTTAATCTTCAAAACAGGCCTACCAGAATAGTGTATTGTCTCTCAGACACCAATCTTTCTATTCTTTCCACTTCCTCCTAAATGCTAAGTATGGATTATTATATCCCTAGTGAATAATTTGCTTCTCTCTGCCTCTGGTATATATAAAGTGAACTCAGATTTTCTTCGTTGATACATGAAAGATCACTCCCATACTGCACACTTGAGTCTGCAAGAAGCAAATAATGTTGGCAACTTCTTGTTTCTGCTGATGGAGCTATATCTGAAATAACTTCCTAAGGTTTTTGTCACTGGACACTGTTTCTTAGCAGCAAATGTAGAAAAGGAATGATTTTGATGGTCCATCTTTTTAAAGAATGTGATGGATTGATATTTCTTTTTTACAGCTGTGTCTAAGTCTTTCATTTGAAGACAAAATAAAAATTTAGCTCTTTAGAAGAATTTTAATTAATTCTAGTGATTTCTTATTTTATATCATAGATTAGTATGATTTCTTCTATATATTTGAACATCTCCTTATATGCTAGGTTACTAATTTTTTGCAGATTACTGACTGTGTCATTTCTTACTAATATATATATGCACTTTTTTTAGGTATAGATCATATTCTTTTAGTAGTTTTGTGCTCTGCATCTTATAGGAACTGTGTGGACTTTAAAATTTCTTCTGTTTCCTCAGAATCCTGCCTTCTATGAGAGGTACAGGAAGATAGGACTTGAGCTAAACCAGTTTAGATATGTTGGTCTCTAGGTGGCTCCAACAGTAAAGAATCTGCCTGCAGTGTTGGAGACCTGTGTTCAATCCCTGGGTTGGAAAGATCCCCTGGAAAAGGAGCTGGCAATCCACTCTAGTATTTTTGCCTGGGAAATCCTATGGACAGAGAAGCCTGGTGGGTTACAGTCCATGGGATCACACAGTCAGGTAAAACTTAGTGACTAAACTCAAAGACTGAGGTATGGTTCATGAGCATTATTAGATTACATTACATTATTAAATTCTCTCATTGTTTATTCCTTGACTGACTATTACCCAAAATGAGGTATTCATTTATTCACATACATTAAAATAGCCCTCAAATTGCTGATGTAGCTAAAGTAACATCATAAAGCTTTCTAGTTGAAAGCTTCATGACTAAATTCTCATCCTTTCTCTGGGACTTGCTGCTGCTGCTAAGTCGTTTCAGTCATGTCCAACTCTTTGCAACCCTATGGACCACAGCCTGCCAGGTGCCTCTTTCCATGGGACTTTCCAGGGAAGAATACTGGAGCGGGTTGCCATGCCCTCCTCCCGAGGATCTTCCTGAACCAGGGATTGAACCCACATCTCTTATGTCTCCTGCATTGGCAGGCAGATTCTTTATCACTAGTGCCACCTGGAAAACAAGAACTGTTAATTTTTATCACTTGTGAAAATGCCAGACCTCATGATGACAAGTTGTTTAGGGAGAGCTGAATTAATTCATTAATACCTAACTCGAACTGCTATAAATATATTTACTTGTTCATTTTTGATTTGCATATATAATGTTTTCATTTGTATTCACTTTATCAGGTACAAAGAATTTTACGTGAAAGATTTTGTCATCAGAGTCCACATGGTAACCTATTTGGAGTACAAGTACAATATAAGTAAGTTTAGATTCCCACTTGTCTGTTATGAAACTACTTATAGATACCCTTTAGGTTTTGTAGAAATTGTCTTACACAGATTTTGTCTTAAGGATAGTGAACATTTTTGTAGAGGTAAAGTTTGGCTTTGTGTATAAAAAAATGACTTGTTGTGAAGGAAGAGCAGATATACATATTTCCATAATGAAAAAAACTCTTTAACTTTCAAACTTGTTTCATTTGTGTCATTTGGTACTATGGAAAGATTTCTGAGCTTGCCCCTAATGCTCAGCAGCCAGCTGTGAAGTAAAAGGTCGTAAGATTTGCCACAGTTGTTCCTATCCCATATCATCATAAAGACCACAATATTTCAGTCTTACTTGGTTTCTTCTTGAGGTTTCTAGAGAATCAGTATTTCCGTTCTTCTCTGTAGGACTAATTTAAAAAGTACTACCTAGCAAATTATTTCAGCTTTACTTTTTAAAATTTGGCCTCTTTATATCATTTCAGACACTTAATTGAGCTGCTAAAAAGAACTGCTATCTATGGAGAAAGTAACTCTGTTCTCATTATTGGACCCCGAGGTTCAGGAAAGACCATGGTAAAAGCTGTTAATTTCTGGCATTCCTTTGCTTTGTAGGCATGTACGACATTGAAAATGTTTTTGATTATTTTCATCCTTGTGTTACTAGCATTTTTTTTTTTTAAATTTTAAGTCTTAGAATACATGCAAAGCCTTTATAAAGTTAGACTTGTTTATTTGAGTTGAGTGAAATATTTTTACCTTATTTTTCCTCACAGTAATAAATTTTCAAATGTTATTTGTTCCATTTTGGTCTTTGGTCCTTCAAGAATTTGTGACTGCCAATAGACAAAGCAAACTGGCATTTATTGAACATGTTCCTTGTACCTTTTATTTATCTTCTGTTATTTATTCTTTACATTAACCCTGCAAGGTAGGCATGATATTGTCTCTATTTGTAGACTAGGTAGCTATCATATCAAGCATTTTTTTTCTTTTTATTGTGTAACCCTAATTCAGGCAGGTTTTTTTAATATATACATTCATATCTTCTAGAGTTCTCTTCTACTTTCCATCTTTATTATATTACTTTAGTTACCTCAAAAAGAAAACTTTTGCTTTTTTACCCTTGTTTTCTCTTTTCATTTTTTTTATTCAGTGTAAGACCAGTTATGGCTATTATATTACAAATATTACTATGTAATTGTATTATCTGCTTTTGCTATATTCCGTGCAGTAAATTTAGATTTCTCACTAATATGCATTTTTACTATGTATAGAAGTAAAATTGTGTATTATGTATTATATTAAGTAAAACTATGTAAAATAGAATTAGAATTATGTTTTCATTTTTTAAGCAATACTGTACATTATGTAAAGATTGGGAAATTAGGACTTTAGGATTTTACTGTCATCACCTGTTTCCAGTATTGTTTGTAGTACATAAATTGGAGATTTAGATCTAAATAATTTATTTTCTTTAAAAACTTTTTAATTTATTATAATCACATTTATGACAGTATTTATTTTGACTCTGTTTAATTTAGTTCAATCCTTTGGCTTAGTCCTTGTATACAACCACTATTTCGTTATCCTTAGTTTTTTTATCATGATTTTTCTTTGTGTTTGACTTCAGTGCTATTTATGGTAGTTTATATAGGAAAAGTATGTGACTAATATACTTTTGAGCTATGAGACTATTATTAAAACAACATCTCTATTAACAGTAGAAAAACTGAGGAAAGATATGCACAGAAAGGTCATAGGAAATTAAATACAAATCAGTTTTAAACTTAGAAACATGTTTAATTTCACTCATAATCTGGTAAATTAAATAAAAATAGAGTAATTTTTTCTATCAGGTTAACAAGAAGATCTATAAAATTGATAACATACTGATGTTCTTGCTGGTGGTGTAAATTAGAATTAGACAAAATCTAACCAATATTACAAATGTGCCTACTTTTGACTCAGCAACATTTCTAGGAATTTATCTTTGTGAAATGATAGTGTATTGTTACTCATTACAGCAATGTTTATTAGCAGTGCAAGATGAGAAACAGTATAAATGACCCTCAGAATACTGATTAATAAATCTTGATACACCTATCCATGTAATGGACTGTGATACTGCAGTAAAAAAGAATACAGAAATATTTGTATATAGTCCAAAAAAGGGAAAAAATCATATTGTTGATTTCTCTATAAACTAAAGTTCCCTGAAATGTATATATTTAAATTTTTATTAGAGTATCATTGATTTACAATGTTGTGTTAGGTTCAGATATATAGCAGAGTGAATCGGTTATACATATACTTATGTCCACTCTTTTTAAATTCTTATCCCATATCTCTGTGTATTATGTATTATGTATACGGTAGGTCCTTATTAGTTGCCTATTTTATGTATAGTACTATGTATAAGTCAACCCTAGTCTCCTAATTTATCCATCTCACCTTTCCCCCTGGTAGCCACAAGTTTGTTTTCTACACCTGTGATACTACTTCTGGTTTGTAAATAAATTCATTTGTACCCTTTAAAAATTTTTTCCACATATAAGTAATATCATATGATATTTGTCTGTGTCTAACTTCATTCAATATGACAATCTCTAGGTCCACTCATGTACCTGCAGATGACATTACTTTGTTCTTTTTTATGGCTGAGTAATATTCCATTCAGTTTTCGTTCCAATCTCGAAGAAAGGAAATGCTAAAGAATGTTCAAACTACCTCACTATTGCACTCATCTCTCACATTAGCAAAGTAACACTCAAAATTCTCCAAGCCAGGCTTCAATAGTACGTGAACTGTGAACTTCCAGATGTTCAAGCTGGATTTTGAGCAGGCAGAGGAACCAGAGGTCAAATTGCCAGCATCCATTGGATCATGGAAAAAGCAAGAGAGTTCCAGAAAAACATCTACTTCTGCTTTGTTGACTATGCCAAAGCCTTTGACTGTGTGTATCACAACAAACTGTGGAAAATTCTTAAAGAGTTTGTAATAACAGACCATCTGACCTGCCTCCTGAGAAATCTGCTTGTCAAGAAGCAACAGTTAGAACTGGACATGGAACAACAGACTGGTTCCAAATTGGGAAAGGAGTATATCAAGACTGTATATTGTCACCCTGCTTATTTAACTTATATGCAGAGTACAACATGAGAAATGCTGGACTGGATGAACATAAGCTGGAATCAGGATTGCCGGGAGAAACAACCTCAGAGATGCAGATGACACCACCCTTATGGCAGAAAGCAAAGAGGAACTAAAAAGCCACTTGATGAAAAGGAAAGAGGAGAGTGAAAAAGTTGGCTTAAAAAACTAAGATCATGGCATCTGGTCCTATCACTTCATAGCAAATGGATGGGAAAACACTGGAAACGTGACAGACTTTATTTTTCTGGGCTCCAAAATCACTGCAGATGGTGACTGCAGTCTTGAAATTAAAAGACCCTTGCTCCTTTTAAGAAAAGCTGTGACCAACCTAGACAGCATATTAAAAAGCAGAGACGTTACTTTGCCAACAGAAGTCTGTCTAGTCAAAGCTATGGTTTTTCCACTAGTCATGTATGAATGTGAAAGTGGGACTGTAAAGAAAACAGCACTGAAGAATTGATGCTTTTGAACTGTTGTGTTGGAGAAGACTCTTGAGAGTCCCTTGAGCTGTAAGGAGATCCAACCAGTCCATCCTAAAGGAAATCAGTACTGAATATTCATTGGAAGGACTGATGCTGAAGCTGAAGCTCCTTTTGGAGCTTGGAGTATTCTTTGCAGCCAAAGTATTCTTTGGCCACCTGATGTGAAGAGCTGACTCATTGGAAAAGACTCTGATGCTGGGAAAGATTGAAGCCAGGAGGAGAAGGGGACGACAGAAAATGAGATGGTTAGATAACATCACCGACTAAGTGGACATGAGTTTGTGTAATTCTGACAATTGATGATGGACAGGCAAGCCTGGTGTGCTGCAGTCCATTGGTTTGCAAAGAGTTAAATGTGACTGAGCGAGTGAACTTACTGAATATTCCATTGTGTGTTAATATATATTTATGTATATATATATATTATTATAAAATATATAAACATATAATATGTAAATATATGTATAAATATATATATAAATATATAAAAATACATATTTATATATATGCACCACATCTTCTTTACCCTCTCCTCTGCTGATGGACATTTACATTGCTTCCATGCCCTGGCTATTGTAAATAGTGCTGCAGTTGAGCTGAATATCGAGGTGTATGAATCTTTTCAAATGATGGTTTTCTCCAGATAAACGCCTGAGTGGGTTTTCTGGGTTATGATATTCTATGTTTAGTTTTTTTAAAGAACCACTGGGCTTCCCTGGTGGCTCAGAGGTTAAAGTGTCTGCCTGCAATGCAGGAGACCTGGGTTCAATCCCTGGGTCGGAAAGACTCCCTGGAGAAGGAGATGGCAACCCACTCCAGTATTCTTGCCTGGAGAATCCCGTGGATGGAGGAGCCTTGTGGGCTGCATGCGTTCACAAAGAGTTGGACACAACTGAGCAACTTCACTTTCACTTTCACTTTATACTGTTTTCCATAGTGACTCTACCAGTTTGCATTCCCATCAATACTATAGGAAGGTTCTGTTTCTCCATACCTTCTTCAGCACATATTGTTTGTTGATTTTATTGATGATGGCCATTCTGACCAGTGTGAAGTGATACTCCATTGTAGTTTTGGTTTGCGTTTCTCTAATAGTGATGTTGAACATCTTTTCAAGTGCTTTTTGGTCATTTTTATGTCTTATGTCTTCTTTACAGTGTGCTGCAGTCCATGGGGTCACAGAGAGACGACTTAGCCACTGAACAATGTCAACAAATGTCTTTCTGAAATATTAAACAGTAACATAGTGGGTTATTTGTTGAGTGGCATATGCAAACAGAGGTTAAGGCTCTTTTCACTATTTATCTTTTTATGGTTTTTGAGAGGTGAACTATATGACCATGCAGTCTATTTTTAAAACTACAGAGTGGGAAGTTGGTTGAAGGCAAGGGAAAAAAATACAGCACCTAGTTAACAGAACAAATCACTAAACTCCTTCAGAATACATAAATATAAAAGAGAGGAAGTTGAGTAACATGGGGAAATGTAAAAAGACTATTTTAAATCAAAAAATTATTTTGCACATTACTTATAAATGACTGGGATTAAACTCTTCCGTCACTATTTTTTTCCTCCCTTGAAATCACATAGTTTATTCAATTTGTGTTTTATGGGAAAATTCCAAGGGCAGGCTTTTCTTTCCCCTTTATAAACTGCTTTTTCAAACTGGATAGTTAGATTGTGCAGTCACACCAACCCTCAGTTTCAGTGTCTTGACGCAGATTTGTTGCTTACTTTCGCTGTGTCCCCACATTGTGTAACCGTAAGGGGGCACTATTCTCTGTCTTCACTCACAAGAAATGGTGATACTACCTCCGCATGTTCCTCCACTGACGTCCCAGTGGAGGAAAGGAAGCCTGATGGATCAGGGACAGTCTTAAAGTTCCTACCCAGAGGTGCTACAGAGCACATCTCACACTTACCTGACCAGAGTGAGTCATGTGGTCACACCTAGTTTCAAGAGAGCAGGCCAGTGCATTTTTACTAGGTACCTAGAAAGGGAGGTTAACCAGAAGTATGGTGAACCTCACTGATGACCACCACAGCTAACTTGAGTTTATATGTGATTTTTCCTTGTAGAATTGCTGTTTCTTAGCAGTGTGAAAGTTTCACAGGTTATATCAAAGTGTAGATCATAAAAACTGTAACTCTAAAAACCCACTTGATGTGAATTTAGATCTTTCTTTAGTAAAAGGATGATTTTCCTTTTTTTCCAGTTTTAATTATTGTTTTTGGAAAACACATTATATACTATGTTTGAAGAACATTTTTACATGGTACTTTAATTCTTCAAAGAGCTCTATAGTGATATTCTTGTATCAGTATAGGAGAAAATGAGATCTAAGAAATCAGTACATTAGACCTGTTATTCCATATACACTGTGCATCTTGAAGTAAAATGACCTACAACAGAGAAGTTGAATCTCAGTGATTCATGCATCAAAGTGTCAAGCCAGAAGTATAATTTGAGCAGCTAATAATCTATTCTGAACTTCCATCTTGGAAGTTTGTCTCTTAAGGCATACAGAAAGTTTACAAAAAAGGAAATAGAGCTAGTGAACACTTACAAAAATGTATAAGTAAATACAGATTAAACCTGTATACTCCATTTCATTAGTAAATTGACTAAAATAGATATATTTGTTAAAGAAAAAGTAAGCAGATAATACAGAGTTCCCATGTAATCTCCCTCTCAAAGACACCAGCTCATACACACACTCACCCTGGCAATTTTCCCTGTCATTAACATCTTGCCTTATTGTGGTACATTTGTTAAAATTAATGAAGCTATATTGAAGCATTGCTAATTAAAGTCCAGTGTTTACGTTAAGGATTCTACAAGTCTGTGGGTACAACACCGTGTTCTGCTGCTTTGAAATAATTTATCTAATGTGACTTAACTGAAGTATGGAAAAACCCATACATGGTATTCCATTATGGTATAATTTAGTTTATTCCTACTGTGCTCCAATATTGAGAGCTCAGAAAGCTGAGAAGCATTGTTTAACTCCTCACTTTTATGATTTGTTGTGTGTGGGCATGTCCTGAGATATAAAATAGGTTATTCTCAAATATGAGTATTATTTTATCATATACTTGGTATAATTATATATATCATGCTACTGCTTCTGCTAAGTTGCTTCAGTCATGTCCGACTCTCTGCGACCCCACAGACGGCAGCCCATTGGGCTCCGCCATCCCTGGGATTCTCCAGGCAAGAACACTGGAGTGGGGTACCATTTCCTTCTCCAGTGCATGAAAGTGAAAAGTGAAAGTGAAGTCGCTCAATCGCGTCCGACTCTTCGCGACCCCATGGATTGCAGGCCACCAGGCTCCTCCATCCATGGGATTGTCCAGGCAGGAGTACTGGAGTGGAGCGCCATTGCCTTCATAGCTTAGTATAATCATGCGTTAGTAATATTATTAGTATAATAACAGAAATTTGAACTTAAAAAATAAGATTGCAGTATATTGAAACTACTACCCTTAGCCAAACTGTCTGAATTTGTAAATAAGGAGTTCATGATCTGAGCCACAGTCAGCTCCTGGTCTTGTTTTTGTTGACTGTATAGAGCTTCTCCATCTTTGGCTGCAAAGAATATAATTAACCTGATTTCGGTGTTGACCATCTGGTGATGTCCATGTGTAGAGTCTTCTCTTGTGTTGCTGGAAGAGGGTGTTTGCTATGACCAGTGCATTTTCTTGGCAAAACTCTA
>SJYX01021019.1:207437-224979 GCA_006410675.1 Oreotragus oreotragus | reverse complement strand
TATTTTAAAATACTAAAAATAAAATTTATTTGAAGAGATGTATACATTATTAATGATTTTCACACTTAAAAATATTTAGTTCAAAGTATTAATATGTGGACATGTAATTAAGGTTATTTAGTTTTATTTTAAATGATTCAAGAATATATTTTAGGCTCCTGAATGATGTAATGTTAACATCAAAGATTTTTACCCTGTTCCTATCTAAACTGATCACAACAATTATCTCATAACTCACCACTGCCAAGTAATTACATCCTTAAATATGTCTTGAAAGTAATGTGCATTAGCATTTTATTGGCCGGATAATGACTCCAGAATCATCACCATATACCTTACTTGTGACCCCATTCATTTCAGGTCAGCCACCCACTCTATCTTTAAGAGGTCTATCTCCGTAAAGGAGAAAAGGATTGTGTGAAGAATTGAAAACAGCTTCTATTTGATTTGGAAGCAAAATGCAGTAAAACCCATAAGCCACAAAATGACTGTTCTATCAAATAGTAAACATTGAATGGCAAGTTCACCTGGTTCTAGTCTGTTCTTTCCCTTGTGTTTTTTACATCTATGTCATTACTGTACTGGAGCAAGTTATAGGCACTCTGGATATTCTAACAAATCTTTATGTTTTACCTTGGAAAAAACTTCTTTGCTGCCATTTTTGCTTGGGATCTTATGTTAAAGGGTAAAGAAAATTGAATCAGCCTCTATCTTTCACTAGCATCACTTGCCAGAGCTCTCCGGGGTCTCAGGCCAGAAGGGACCATATCCCCGCTGGCAGTACAACTCGGTTTTACAATCACTGTGTAATGCTGTGGGTTAGAGGCAAAGAAAGTGCCATTTTGACCTGCCTTAAATCTTTCTTAATTGCCTGAGGTGCAGAACTATGAATCATTGGTACACATTTATTTAATAGCAATTAGTTAAATTTTACTCCAATTTAGAAATTTTTGCCCAAAGACATGAGCTTTTTATCTTTTTAGTAGGCAGATGGATTCAAATGTACAAAGCTAGATTTTTAAAAGGAACATAATGGTATCTTGAAGCTAATATTCAGTTTTTCACTCGACTATTCCACACTATCCTTCCTGTATTTCATTTATAAGAGTCCCAATCCTTGCAACTTTATTATACCATATTGTATTTTCTTGTAAATTTAATCTGTGGGCATTATAGAACTTTTGGGGGTGGCTCTGCTGAGAAGTTGTAGGCATGTTATTGTTCCTTGTTCAGTCACTAAGTCGTGTCCGACTCTTTATGACCCATGAACTGCAGCATGCCAGGCTTCCCTGTCCTTCACTATCTTCCTGAGTCTGCTCAAACAATTCATGCCTATTGAGTCAGTGATGCCATCCAACCAATTTATCCTCTGTTGCCCCCTTCTCCTCTTGCTCTCAATCTTTCCCACCATCAGGGTTTTTTCCCAATGATTCAGGATGTTCCGTGGGGTAAAATTATATGACTTCCAGAATTATCTTAATTTGATTATGAAAGAACTGTAAATATTCTGGGAGGAAGGAGCAAGTTACAGTGTTGTGAAGATGATGGTGGTCATGGTGGCAACAATCAAGACAATAATAGTAACTGTGTGTATATGAACTTTAAGGCCAAATACATATGCAGATACAAGGGCCCTGGAGGCATAAACACCCAGGAGCTGGAGGCAAACATTTCAGTTGAATCAGAACCAAATTATTGCTGCAGCTGGGTCTGGCTCTAAGATGGACAAACCTATATAAGGGCCTAGAATGTAAGGGAAAACAAAGAAGAAAACAAAGCTTTTTTGTGATTCCTTGATATTTTGCTTGTAGAGAAAAAAAATCTGCCTTTTTTCAATAAAGTTCATCTAAGATACATCCTCAAAACTTTTTATCCCAATGACATGTCATAGCTTTATTTTTGAACCCTGAAGTAAGTGATATTTATGCCTAATCTCTCTAATAATGTCTATGTATTGTTAAGGTAGCATTCCTTCCCCACCTCTAAAATAAAAATAAATGCTTATTATTCTCTGAATAAAAAAGTTGTATAAAAGTAAAAGTTAGTTAACCTTCAGATGCTATCGATCTAAGGATATGTTTTTATTCTCAGCGAATGAAAGAACTTTACTTACCATAACATTGTTTTCTGGATTCCAAGCATCAAAATGCCAGGTGCACTGGCTGTTGACTTGAGCCATCATCCTGGGTGGAATGGAGTCTGGAACAATGGTCTTTCCACTCTTGTCATTTTCACCATTTTTCTTTTTATTCCCTAACTGCTCATTGATCCCCAAGGGACTACTGATCTCCCAGTTCTGTCACTTCAGTCGAGTCCCTTCTCATGCCAAGTAATAAAATACTACTTTTCATGCCTTTCTGAATAGATCAATGTCAGATTTAAACATTAATCATACCTTAAACTTGGATTCTTTACCAAATATCCCTCTTAGTGGCTGCCTTGCTAGAATATTAATGATTCATCGATTACACACCAGTTTTTTATTAAATGCTGATATAATTGCTTCCGTAGGATTTTATGGCAATATCACAGCCAAGTGTCCAACATGTAAACAGGAACACACTCTCTCAGGAGAAATCAGGAGTACATACAATCTCAGGTGGCCTTTCTCCATCAAACCTAACTGCAGTGACATGTGTTTGCTTGCCTAGGTTTTCGTTTGTTTGTTTGAGGTTCATGACCCCTTGTCAAGTAAATCAGCTGATGCTTTTAATCCTCAGTTTTCTTGCCTGTAAAATGAGGATCAAGGTTGATGTCTGTGTGATGATGCCAGTTTCTGGAAGGGGCTGAATGTGAAAAAGACATAGTCAAGAAATAGTCTTATTTTTAACCCACTGTGATCTCCTACTTTTAAGTCTCTGTACCAGAGTTGGATAATGTCTCAGACAGACCCACAGCTTTTCTCATCAATGCCAGGTATTTGTGAGGCCTCCATCTTGCATATTAAAAACTCAATCTAGTCTAATTCTAAATTTCAGTATCTCATTGATTTTCCCACAGTTCAGCTGTGACTTAGGTTTGAAAATCCACAAGGGAAACATAAGGTGTCTCTTCATGTTTTGACCACCCTCTCATTGCCTCCTTGCTGAGACCCCCAGGACTGAAAAGGAAGGAAGAGGGTTAGCTGGAGACCCGAGGCTGTCTCCTGAGTCAGCTGGTGCTGTCCATGGTCCTTCATCATGGCAGATGCCCAAATACCAGCTTTCTTTTGGCTGCTTTCATAGTTTTCTCTGGAACCTTCACCACACGTCCGCCACCCCCACCAGCCAGGAGATCTCTGCTGGACACGCCCTGTGACTCACCTCAGCTGCTGCTGGGGCTCATGCCAAGCACCCTTTGACTCAGACGCACCCTCTTGATGACCTTGGCCCAGCCTCCTTCTGTAGAGTCAGCCCCGAGGGAAGAAGGACGTGGCTCAGCTCCTCCCTCTGTGTCACTCCAAGCACCACTCCTGGCCCTTCCCAGGGGGACAACCACAGCCTCTGGTCTCTGCTGTCTCTCTCATCAGCTGCCTTGAGGGTCAATCAAGGTAGCCCGCTGATGCCCTTGCCCCACAGCTGGCTCAGATGCTAATTGGCAGACAGGTTGCACAGCTGTGGTGGTTGGGAACATCTTGAATGACCCTCATGAGCTGAACAATGCTGCATAAAACACAAGTGAATTGACCTTTGGTGCCTCAGTTTCCTTGCTGTACAGTGGAAATAACAGCAGGATCTCAGAATCTGGACCCCGTGTGTTGACATTCAGCAGCTCATTGCCCCCCAAGTTCTCCCCTACTCCATAGGGGCAAAGCCCCAAGACCCACTGTCCACCTTTCTGCCTGAGGGATCCGGTTAGATTCTGTCCATGATGGGGACACGAGCTGTTCAGCATCAGGCTAGGCATCAGCAAAGGCAACTGTGTGGGGATTAGCTCAGGACAGGTCTGGAGATGTGCCAAGGCTTCCAAGCTGCCTCTGAAGAATCAAGTGCTTGGTTGCTGTGGGGGCATGAGAACACCAACCTCGCCATTACCGCCATCCCAAGGAAGCCTGATTGATGCCTGGCCTCACAGACTTGCTGAGAGCATGAAGTGAGTCTGTTCCCTGAGAGTGTTCAAAACAGCTTAGGGCGTGGTGAGTGCTTGGTGAACATCAGCGGCTATAATGTATTCTCTACGATTCTCAATAATACTGATCAATCCACGTGAAACTTCATGCCTATAGGAGGAAGGAAGTGGAAGGCAGCTTGGTTCTGTCCCAAAGGCCTGGGCAGAGGGAACAGTGTGAATAGAGAAGGCAAGTGTGCAGAGGCTGCCATGCTCACACTGCTAGCTTGGGAAGAGAAATGCTATGAGCACTCACCCAGGTGAAGCATGTTCAGAACATGTTGGGAATAAACCTGCTATTGACAGATGACATCATAGAAAAGTAGTTGAGATTTGACCTGTCCAGCTGTTTCTTCAGCAAAGTGTGCAGAGGCTGCCATGCTCACACTGCTAGCTTGGGAAGAGAAATGCTATGAGCACTCACCCAGGTGAAGCATGTTCAGAACATGTTGGGAATAAACCTGCTATTGACAGATGACATCATAGAAAAGTAGTTGAGATTTGACCTGTCCAGCTGTTTCTTCAGCTGCCCCAGAGAGAAGTTCAATATCCATGCCAACCACCAAGCTGCCTCTGAAGAATCAAGTGCTTGGTTGCTGTGGGGGCATGAGAACACCAACCTCGCCATTACTGCCATCCCAAGGAAGCTTGATTGATGCCTGGCCTCACAGACTTGCTGAGAGCATGAAGTGAGTCTGTTCCCTGAGAGTGTTCAGAACAGCTTGGAGCGTGGTGAATGTTTGGTGAACATCAGCGGCTATAATGTATTCTCTATGATTCTCAATAATACTGATCAATCCACGTGAAACTTCATGCCTATAGGAGGAAGGAAGTGGAAGGCAGCTTGGTTCTGTCCCAAAGGCCTGGGCAGAGGGAACAGTGTGAATAGAGAAGGCGAGTGTGCAGAGGCTGCCATGCTCACACTGCTAGCTCGGGAAGAGAGATGCTATGAGCGCTCACCCAAGTGAAGCATGTTCAGAACATGTTGGGAATAAACCTGCTATTGACAGATGACATCATAGAAAAGTCAGTTGAGATTTGACCTGTCCAGCTGTTTCTTCAGCTGCCCCAGAGAGAAGTTCAATATCCATGCCAACCTCTCCCTATTCGGTACCCATATGGGCCATACACAAGGAGAGCAAGCTCACACATTAACTTTGCGGTTGAACCTTTCATTAGATTTAACCTGAAGCCAACAATGGACTCATTGGAAAAGATCTTGATGCTGGGAAAGATTGAAAACAAAGGAGAAGAGGGTGACAGAGGATGAGATGACTGGATGGCATCACCAAAGCCATGGACATGAACTTGGGCAAACTTTGGGAGACAGGACCAGACTGGGAGGCCTGGCGTGCTGCAGTTCATGGGGTCACAAAGACTCAGACAGGACTTAATGACAACAACAACAACAACAACACCTTATATTAACAAAAAGGAATCAGGGACCTGGAAAGTAGATCAGTGAGTTACCACCAAGCTGAGCAGAACCAAGGTGGAGAGATACTTTAATCAACAACTTCGAGCTGAGCGATGCTCTGTAGCCAGGACCTGCTTCGAGGGTGCTGATGAGCCAGTTGCATTTAGTTCTGCTCCACAGGGACTCATTGAAGGAGGGTTTTGAGTATTTGAGTATTGCGGTGATCATGTACATGTATTTGTACATCTAAGTGGACAAACGCACACAAAGGCCTAGAATATAAGGGAGAACAAACAAGAAAACAAAGCTTTTTGTGACACCTTGATTTTTGTTTGCAGAGAAGCTGCATTTTTCAGTAAAGCTCATCTAAGATACATCCTCAAACTTTTTATCCCAATGACATATCATAGCTTTGTTTTTGAGCCCTAAAGCATGTGTCATTTATGCCTAATCTCTCTCATGGTTTCTATATCTTGTTAAGGTAGCATTCCTTCCCCACCTCTAAAAGCAAAATAAATGCTTTTATTTTTATATGACCTATTATCCCTTGAATCAATATTCTGCATTTATCTTTCAAGGTTGTGTTAGTTTCTGCTGTATAGCAAAGTGAATCAGCCAGGAGTGGGTAGCCTATCCCTTCTCCAGCAGATCTTACAGACCCAGGAGTCAAACTGGGGTCTCCTGCATGGGAGGCAGATTCTTTACCAGCTGAGCTACCAGGGGAGCCCATGTATGTACATGTATTCCCTCTTTTGTGGATTTCCTTCTCATTTAAGTCACCACAGCGCACTGAGTGCCCTGAGCTGTACAGTGGGTTCTCATTAGTTATCTCTTTTAGACATAGCATCAGTAGTGTGTATATGTCAATCCCAATCTCTTAGTTCCTCCCACCCTTCCCCCTTGGTATTTGTTCTCTGTGTCCGTGTGTCTGCCTCTGCTTTGCAAATATGATGATCTATACCATTTTTCTAGATTCCACCTATATGTGTTAATGCACAATATTCGTTTTCCTCTCTCTGACTCACTTCACTCTGTCTGACAGTCTCTAGGTCCATCTGTGTCTCTGTAAATGGCACGATTTCATTCCATCTGATGCCTGAGCAATATTCCATTGTATATATGCACACATTTTCTTTATCCGTTCCTCTGTTGATGGACATTTAGGTTGCTTCCATTTCTTGGCTGTTGTAAACAGCACTGCAATGAATATTGGGGTGCATGTATCCTTTTGGACCGTGTTTTTCTCCGGGTATATGCCTGGGGGTGGGATTGTAGGGTCACTGTTGCTGTTGTTCAGTCACCCAGTCATGGATGACTCTGTGCAACTCCATGGACTGCAGCATTCGAGGCCTCCCTGTCCATCACCATCTCCTGGAGTTTGCCCGAGTTCATGTTCATTGCATCAGTGATGCTTTCCAGCCATCTCATCCTCTGATGCCCTCTTCTCCTTCTGCTCTTAATCTTTCCCAGCATCAGGAACTTTTCCAATGAGTCATCTGTATCAGATGACCAAAATACTTCAGCTTCAGCTTCAGTCCTTCCAGTGGATATTCAGGGTTGATCTCCCTTAAGATTGACTGGTTTGATCTCCTTTCAATCCAGGGGACTTTCAGGAGTCTTCTCCAGCACCACAGTTGGAAGGCTTCAATTCTTTGGCATTCTGCCTTCTGGTAGAGTCATATGTGAGCTCTATTTTTAGTTTTTCAAGGAACCTCCATACTGTTCTCCAAAGTGGCTGCACCAATTTACATTCTCATCAACAATGTAAGAGGATTCCCTTCTCTCCACATCCTCTCCAATATTTATTGTTTATGCAATATTTGATGAAACCATTCTGACTTGTGTGCGGTGATACTTCATTGTAGTTTTGATTTGCAGACTTTAAAAGAAAATATTCACATCTTTCAAAAAAAAGAGAGTACTCATGTCTTTGATCTAAAATTATAATGGCAGAAACTTCCCTGAAGATCATGTGAATGAGAATGAAAAGGGACTCTCCTGTAACCGGTCTCTGGGAAACACCATCTATATCTTTGTATAGCCATGGTCTTGGGGGTTTCCGATGTGTAAGCATTTGATGGAAGTCCCACTCATCTAAACAAGAACATCCAATACAACACTTGCTCATCAGTGATGCTAAAAATTATGTCTCAGAAGCTGTAAGAAAAGAAGAGGGGCTTTTCATACAGATGCCAAGAAAGACCGGGTTTGTTCAGGAGCCTCAGCAGAGCACTGGGCTAAGAACGTGACAGCCTCCCAGTTCCTGGGCAAGTTACTTCCCCTTTTTCTTATCAATTCCCATCTGAAAATGGAGGAAATAAATAGTACTTTGCTCAAAAGATTGGTATGAGGGTTTAAAGAGCCTAGGACGATGTCTGGCAAGCTGTGGGTTTTATGAAGATAAGTCAGACATATTTAGTTTAGAAAAGATGAATCGGAGCTGAAAGGAAAATTCAGAATGAATACTGTCCCAGGGAGTTCCCTGGTGTCCCAGTGGTTAAGGCTTAATGCTTCCATTGCAGGGCCGTGGGTCTGAACCCTAGTCTGGAAACTAAGATCCCACATGCCATATGATGCAAAAAAAAAATCTAAAAAATAAAGGAATGCTGTCACAGAAGAATTGCAGAGGAGGTGGCACCTGGGAGGATCTGGGGGTCTCTAAGGGTCTGATGGGCAGCTGAGGAGGTATCAGGCAGTGCCAGGTTGTGGAGCAAGTGATGGGCAGCAGTGAGGGTAGCTGGTGATGAAAGGTATTGATGGGCAGGCCATGCCATGCAGTGGGCAGCCAGTGCTGCAGGAGGTGGCAGGTGCTGGGAACTTGTCTCTATAGATGAGGCTGAACCACACCTGCTGTTCTACAGCATGGACTTAGATTGATTCCCTCGATGAACCAAAGGAACATGCCAGACATACACAAGTATTGCAGATGTGTTTACCAGCAAAAGATGGTCATTAAGAGCCAGCAGAGGATAATGAAGAGAAAGTCCTGCCAAAACCATCCTTTAAAAAAAAAAAAAAGTCAAGACTGTTAGATCAGGGTAACATCTGTCAGATCTCAGGGACCAAGATCACAGGGGGATGTTAGGTTGATTCCAGCAGATCCTTTTGACAAAGATGTGCTGTTCTTATGACTATAGCAGAGAGCTGTGGGGAGGAGCTGGAGATAATTAGAGAGCTTGTAGCTGGTTGGGCAACTGCATCCAGAGTGCTGACTGACAGGGCATTATGAAGATCCATGGGTTCTTTCGTTGTTGTTGTTCAGCCACTAAGTCACGTCTGACTCTGCAAGCCCATGGACTGAAGCATGCCAGGCTTCCCTGCTGCTGCTAAGTCACTTCAGTCGTATCCGACTCTGTGTGACCCCATAGACGGCAGCCCACCAGGCTCCCCCATCCCTGGGATTCTCCAGGCAAGAACACTGGAGTGGGTTGTCATTTCCATCTCCAATGCATGAAAGAGAAAAGGGAACGTGAAGTCGCTCAGTCTGTCCGACTGTTAGCAACCCCATGGACTGCAGCCCACCAGGCTACTCCGTCCATCGGATTTTCCAGGCAAGAGTACTGGGGTGGGGTGCCATTGCCTTCCCCAGCCAGGCTTCCCTATCCTCCACTATCTCCCAGAGTTTGCTCAAGTTCATGTCCATTGAGTCTATGATGGTATCTAACAATCTCATCCTCTGCCTCCCTCTTCTCCTTTTGCCTTCAGTCTTTCCCTGCATCAGGGTCTTTTCCCAGCATCATGGGTTCACTATTGGCTCATTAAAGAGCCAATCTTGGCTGCTGGTGTTCATGTTTTGTCAACAAGGTGGTTGAGTAGTTGGTTGAGCTGCTCTCATGACACTGGCTGTTATAGGAGGCATCACACTGAGGGCAGAATCAGCGTCACAAAGATTGCTACATGGGGTACGTAATTTCAGTGGAGGAAATGAAAACGTTCTGGGATGGATGGTGCATGCACTTAATGTCAATGAATTTATCACCTGAAAATGGTTTACATGGTGTTTTTATTATGTATGTTTTACTATAATAAAAAAGTTACACAATGTTACAGTTGAGAGAAATAGATCTATTATATAAATTCTGTTTAATGGAAGGTCTAAAAGCTGAAGTGCACGTGTCTCATTTCTGGCTGTGCTGTGGCATATTTTGGTGATAAGTTCTCAGTTCAGATGGGTTTAAAAGCAAGAATATATTTATAGACAGGATTAGGGAATTTTCACTTCCTGTTTGTGTTGGTTTTGGATACATGATGTTCGAGTTTCAGTGAAGACTACTCATGTAAAAGCAACTTAAAGCCATCATTTTAATATAACTAACAAATTCAAATAAGAATCCAGAATTGAAAACAATTGTGATTGATCAATTTACATGTAAAAAAAATTGTAGCAAATTATACTAACAAAACATATGAGAAAGTTTGACATATACATGGCATATTCAAAAAAGTTTTCATGTAATATTTTGAATCTGCTTCATTTGAACTTTGTATAACTATTTTTTAATAACCCATCTCCATGAAATGTAGAAATGGTACCATATTATTTGTTTATAATATTCAGTATTTACTAGTTGTGCTATCAAAAATGAAGTGGAGTCATTCAGCAAGTTTAATTCAAAAAATATTAATGTTGTGAAATTAAGTAAATGACTAAATTAAGTGACTAAATATTAATAAAATTGTAAAATTAAGTAAATGACTAGTATTTTTATTTTAATGATATGAGTTAAGTAATTTACCGTACTCAATATTTCAAATGGTGCTCATTTAGCTATTAATGGATACCAAAAAAAAAAAAGGAGAGCAAGCTCACACATTAACTTTGCGGTTGAACCTTTCATTAGATTTAACCTGAAGCCAACAATGGACTCATTGGAAAAGATCTTGATGCTGGGAAAGATTGAAAACAAAGGAGAAGAGGGTGACAGAGGATGAGATGACTGGATGGCATCACCAAAGCAATGGACATGAACTTGGGCAAACTTTGGGAGACAGGACCAGACTGGGAGGCCTGGCGTGCTGCAGTTCATGGGGTCACAAAGACTCAGACAGGACTTAATGACAACAACAACAACAACAACACCTTATATTAACAAAAAGGAATCAGGGACCTGGAAAGTAGATCAGTGAGTTACCACCAAGCTGAGCAGAACCAAGGTGGAGAGATACTTTAATCAACAACTTCGAGCTGAGCGATGCTCTGTAGCCAGGACCTGCTTCGAGGGTGCTGATGAGCCAGTTGCATTTAGTTCTGCTCCACAGGGACTCATTGAAGGAGGGTTTTGAGTATTTGAGTATTGCGGTGATCGTGGACATGTATTTGTACATCTAAGTGGACAAACGCACACGAAGGCCTAGAATATAAGGGAGAACAAACAAGAAAACAAAGCTTTTTGTGACACCTTGATTTTTGTTTGCAGAGAAGCTGCATTTTTCAGTAAAGCTCATCTAAGATACATCCTCAAAATTTTTATCCCAATGACATATCATAGCTTTGTTTTTGAGCCCTAAAGCATGTGTCATTTATGCCTAATCTCTCTCATGGTTTCTATATCTTGTTAAGGTAGCATTCCTTCCCCACCTCTAAAAGCAAAATAAATGCTTTTATTTTTATATGACCTATTATCCCTTGAATCAATATTCTGCATTTATCTTTCAAGGTTGTGTTAGTTTCTGCTGTATAGCAAAGTGAATCAGCCAGGAGTGGGTAGCCTATCCCTTCTCCAGCAGATCTTACAGACCCAGGAATCAAACTGGGGTCTCCTGCATGGGAGGCAGATTCTTTACCAGCTGAGCTACCAGGGGAGCCCATGTATGTACATGTATTCCCTCTTTTGTGGATTTCCTTCTCATTTAAGTCACCACAGAGCACTGAGTGCCCTGAGCTGTACAGTGGGTTCTCATTAGTTATCTCTTTTAGACATAGCATCAGTAGTGTGTATATGTCAATCCCAATCTCTCAGTTCCTCCCACCCTTCCCCCTTGGTATTTGTTCTCTGTGTCCGTGTGTCCGCCTCTGCTTTGCAAATATGATGATCTATACCATTTTTCTAGATTCCACCTATATGTGTTAATGCACAATATTCGTTTTCCTCTCTCTGACTCACTTCACTCTGTCTGACAGTCTCTAGGTCCATCTGTGTCTCTGTAAATGGCACGATTTCATTCCATCTGATGCCTGAGCAATATTCCATTGTATATATGCACACATTTTCTTTATCCGTTCCTCTGTTGATGGACATTTAGGTTGCTTCCATTTCTTGGCTGTTGTAAACAGCACTGCAATGAATATTGGGGTGCATGTATCCTTTTGGACCGTGTTTTTCTCCGGGTATATGCCTGGAGGTGGGATTGTAGGGTCACTGTTGCTGTTGTTCAGTCACCCAGTCATGGATGACTCTGTGCAACTCCATGGACTGCAGCATTCGAGGCCTCCCTGTCCATCACCATCTCCTGGAGTTTGCCCGAGTTCATGTTCATTGCATCAGTGATGCTTTCCAGCCATCTCATCCTCTGATGCCCTCTTCTCCTTCTGCTCTTAATCTTTCCCAGCATCAGGAACTTTTCCAATGAGTCATCTGTATCAGATGACCAAAATACTTCAGCTTCAGCTTCAGTCCTTCCAGTGGATATTCAGGGTTGATCTCCCTTAAGATTGACTGGTTTGATCTCCTTTCAATCCAGGGGACTTTCAGGAGTCTTCTCCAGCACCACAGTTGGAAGGCTTCAATTCTTTGGCATTCTGCCTTCTGGTAGAGTCATATGTGAGCTCTATTTTTAGTTTTTCAAGGAACCTCCATACTGTTCTCCAAAGTGGCTGCACCAATTTACATTCTCATCAACAATGTAAGAGGATTCCCTTCTCTCCACATCCTCTCCAATATTTATTGTTTATGCAATATTTGATGAAACCATTCTGACTTGTGTGCGGTGATACTTCATTGTAGTTTTGATTTGCAGACTTTAAAAGAAAATATTCACATCTTTCAAAAAAAAGAGAGTACTCATGTCTTTGATCTAAAATTATAATGGCAGAAACTTCCCTGAAGATCATGTGAATGAGAATGAAAAGGGACTCTCCTGTAACCGGTCTCTGGGAAACACCATCTATATCTTTGTATAGCCATGGTCTTGGGGGTTTCCGATGTGTAAGCATTTGATGGAAGTCCCACTCATCTAAACAAGAACATCCAATACAACACTTGCTCATCAGTGATGCTAAAAATTATGTCTCAGAAGCTGTAAGAAAAGAAGAGGGGCTTTTCATACAGATGCCAAGAAAGACCGGGTTTGTTCAGGAGCCTCAGCAGAGCACTGGGCTAAGAACGTGACAGCCTCCCAGTTCCTGGGCAAGTTACTTCCCCTTTTTCTTATCAATTCCCATCTGAAAATGGAGGAAATAAATAGTACTTTGCTCAAAAGATTGGTATGAGGGTTTAAAGAGCCTAGGACGATGTCTTGCAAGCTGTGGGTTTTATGAAGATAAGTCAGACATATTTAGTTTAGAAAAGATGAATCGGAGCTGAAAGGAAAATTCAGAATGAATACTGTCCCAGGGAGTTCCCTGGTGTCCCAGTGGTTAAGGCTTAATGCTTCCATTGCAGGGCCGTGGGTCTGAACCCTAGTCTGGAAACTAAGATCCCACATGCCATATGATGCAAAAAAAAAATCTAAAAAATAAAGGAATGCTGTCACAGAAGAATTGCAGAGGAGGTGGCACCTGGGAGGATCTGGGGGTCTCTAAGGGTCTGATGGGCAGCTGAGGAGGTATCAGGCAGTGCCAGGTTGTGGAGCAAGTGATGGGCAGCAGTGAGGGTAGCTGGTGATGAAAGGTATTGATGGGCAGGCCATGCCATGCAGTGGGCAGCCAGTGCTGCAGGAGGTGGCAGGTGCTGGGAACTTGTCTCTATAGATGAGGCTGAACCACACCTGCTGTTCTACAGCATGGACTTAGATTGATTCCCTCGATGAACCAAAGGAACATGCCAGACATACACAAGTATTGCAGATGTGTTTACCAGCAAAAGATGGTCATTAAGAGCCAGCAGAGGATAATGAAGAGAAAGTCCTGCCAAAACCATCCTTTAAAAAAAAAAAAAAGTCAAGACTGTTAGATCAGGGTAACATCTGTCAGATCTCAGGGACCAAGATCACAGGGGGATGTTAGGTTGATTCCAGCAGATCCTTTTGACAAAGATGTGCTGTTCTTATGACTATAGCAGAGAGCTGTGGGGAGGAGCTGGAGATAATTAGAGAGCTTGTAGCTGGTTGGGCAACTGCATCCAGAGTGCTGACTGACAGGGCATTATGAAGATCCATGGGTTCTTTCGTTGTTGTTGTTCAGCCACTAAGTCACGTCTGACTCTGCAAGCCCATGGACTGAAGCATGCCAGGCTTCCCTGCTGCTGCTAAGTCACTTCAGTCGTATCCGACTCTGTGTGACCCCATAGACGGCAGCCCACCAGGCTCCCCCATCCCTGGGATTCTCCAGGCAAGAACACTGGAGTGGGTTGTCATTTCCATCTCCAATGCATGAAAGAGAAAAGGGAACGTGAAGTCGCTCAGTCTGTCCGACTGTTAGCAACCCCATGGACTGCAGCCCACCAGGCTACTCCGTCCATCGGATTTTCCAGGCAAGAGTACTGGGGTGGGGTGCCATTGCCTTCCCCAGCCAGGCTTCCCTATCCTCCACTATCTCCCAGAGTTTGCTCAAGTTCATGTCCATTGAGTCTATGATGGTATCTAACAATCTCATCCTCTGCCTCCCTCTTCTCCTTTTGCCTTCAGTCTTTCCCTGCATCAGGGTCTTTTCCCAGCATCATGGGTTCACTATTGGCTCATTAAAGAGCCAATCTTGGCTGCTGGTGTTCATGTTTTGTCAACAAGGTGGTTGAGTAGTTGGTTGAGCTGCTCTCATGACACTGGCTGTTATAGGAGGCATCACACTGAGGGCAGAATCAGCGTCACAAAGATTGCTACATGGGGTACGTAATTTCAGTGGAGGAAATGAAAACGTTCTGGGATGGATGGTGCATGCACTTAATGTCAATGAATTTATCACCTGAAAATGGTTTACATGGTGTTTTTATTACGTATGTTTTACTATAATAAAAAAGTTACACAATGTTACAGTTGAGAGAAATAGATCTATTATATAAATTCTGTTTAATGGAAGGTCTAAAAGCTGAAGTGCACGTGTCTCATTTCTGGCTGTGCTGTGGCATATTTTGGTAATAAGTTCTCAGTTCAGATGGGTTTAAAAGCAAGAATATATTTATAGACAGGATTAGGGAATTTTCACTTCCTGTTTGTGTTGGTTTTGGATACATGATGTTCGAGTTTCAGTGAAGACTACTCATGTAAAAGCAACTTAAAGCCATCATTTTAATATAACTAACAAATTCAAATAAGAATCCAGAATTGAAAACAATTGTGATTGATCAATTTACATGTAAAAAAAATTGTAACAAATTATACTAACAAAACATATGAGAAAGTTTGACATATACATGGCATATTCAAAAAAGTTTTCATGTAATATTTTGAATCTGCTTCATTTGAACTTTGTATAACTATTTTTTAATAACCCATCTCCATGAAATGTAGAAATGGTACCATATTATTTGTTTATAATATTCAGTATTTACTAGTTGTGCTATCAAAAATGAAGTGGAGTCATTCAGCAAGTTTAATTCAAAAAATATTAATGTTGTGAAATTAAGTAAATGACTAAATTAAGTGACTAAATATTAATAAAATTGTAAAATTAAGTAAATGACTAGTATTTTTATTTTAATGATATGAGTTAAGTAATTTACCGTACTCAATATTTCAAATGGTGCTCATTTAGCTATTAATGGATACCAAAAAAAAAAAAGGAAAAAATTTACTGAAAAAAGGCAGGAAGTGAAAAAACTCTAGACAGAGGAAATTTAGATATAGTTAGATGTGGGCTGCAGATTTGGAGACCTTGGGTTTGTGCCTCAACTTTCCCCTTTGTTAAATCTCCTGAATCCAAAAGGGATTGTTGTGAGTAAGAAACAAACTGAGGCATCCAGTACTAATGTGCTCATTGCTTAGCACCTGATGCAGAGTTTGCAGAAGGGATTAGTTCTTTTACTGAAAGTCCCTCCACCATCAAGACCTGTACACACTATTACAGGGATCGGCATCCAGTTTCATCACTTCATGGCAAATAGATTGGGGAAAATGGAAAAGGTGACAGATTTTATTTTCTTGGGCTCCAAAATCACTGCCGATAGTGACCACAGCCATGAAATTAAGACACTTGCTCCTTGAAAGGAAAGCTATGACAAATATCACAGCATATTAAAAACAGAGACATCACTTTGCTGACAGAGGCCCACATAGTCAAGCTATGGTTTTTCCAGTAGCCATGTACAGATGGGAGAGCTAGACCATAAAGAAAGCTGAGTGCCAAAGAACTGATGCTTTTGAACTGTGATGCCAGAGAATACTCTTGAGAGTCCCTTGGACAGCAAGAAAATCAAACCAATCTATCCTAAAGGAAATCAGTCCTGAATATTCATTGGAAGGACTGATGCTGAAGCAGAAGCTACAAACAATACTTTGGCCATGTGATGTGAAGCGCCAACTCATTGGAAAAGACCCTGATGCTGGGAAAGATTAAGGACAGGAAGAGAAAGGGCTGACAGAGGATGAGATAGTTGAATGACATCACCAGCTCAATGAACATGAGTTTGAGCAAACTCTGGGAGATGGTGATGGACCAGGAAGCCTGGCGTGCTGCCATCCATGGTGTCAGAAAGAGACATGACTGAGAGACTCAAAAACAACAACTGGAAGTCCCTCTCCCATCAAGACCTATACACACTGTTCTATAGAAAATATCAATAGAAACCTAATAAGAACCTACTGCATGAACAGGAGATTCTACTCAATAATTTATAATGATCTATATGAAAATAAAATCTAAAAAAGAGTGGATATATGTGATTTACTATGCCGTACACCTGAAACTGACACAACATTGTAAATCAACTATGCTCCAATAAAATTAATTCTTAAAAAAGGTGAGAGGCTGAAATGGCTTCAGCTACTTCCCAGAAGTCTCTGGGAAGAAAGTGCAATGAGAGGACCATTTCCTGAGATGCAGCAGACCAGAAGGATACCATGTGCCCAGAGACTAACATGGGAGACGATTTTCAAATCTCTCTCCCCTTGCACCGGCAGGTCTTCTGCCCCCGCTTCCCCTTGCTGACCCCATCAGAAGCCAGAGGGTAAGGGCACTGGGTGTATTCAGCCACTGAGGTCAGCCACGTTTAGCAGAGAACACCCCCAGGGGACAGATAGGCCAAGAGCAACCTGCTCCGAAGACATCTGTGTCTTTCCTATTCTCACCAGCAAGATTGTTTATACTAGCAAACTCCACACCTGAGCTTCTAACAAGTTATGCTAACAAGTTATTCTTATAGCAATAAGTTATTCTTATTTCTTCATTGACTTGTTACGAAGTAAGGTACTGCAGAAATAAAGCTATTAAACTGTCTTACCAAAGGAAATGGTTTTTCCAACCATCAATTTTTCACTCTGATGTGGTCAAAGATGAAAATAAGAGAAAGTGGATGTAAGATTAAGAAAAAGAAATAGTTTTAACATTTGGTAGGAAAACAGCATGAGTTTTTGGTGATAATAGTAAACTCAGACTGAGATAGCCGGAATGTGTCCCAACACAATCCATCTGTTGAACTCCTAACACCCAATGTTCACTATAAACTGTGGAAAATTCTGAAACAGATGGGAATACCAGACCACCTGACCTGCCTCTTGAGAAACCTATATGCAGGTCAGGAAGCAACAGTTAGAATTGGGCATGGAACAACAGACTGCTTCCAAATAGGAAAAGGAATACGTCAAGGCTGTATATTGTCTCCCTGCTTATTTAACTTATATGCAGAGTACATCATGAGAGACGCTGGGCTGGAAGACGCACAAGCTGGAATCAAGATTGTCAGGAGAAATATCAATAACCTCAGGTATGCAGATGACACCACCCTTATG
>SJYX01021019.1:134602-206994 GCA_006410675.1 Oreotragus oreotragus | reverse complement strand
AAGGAGATTGGCCCTGGGTGTTCTTTGGAAGGAATGATGCTAAAGCTGAAACTCCAGTACTTTGGCCACCTCATGCGAAAAGTTGACTCATTGGTAAAAACTCTGATGCTGGGAGGGATTAGGGGCAGGAGAAGAAGGGGACGACAGAGGATGAGATGGCATCACCGACTCGATGGACGTGAGTTTGAGTGAACTCTGGGTGATGATGATGGACAGGGAGGCCTGGCGTGCTGCGATTCATGGGGCCACAGTCGGATACGACTGAGTGACTGAACTGAACTGAACACCCAATGTGATTGTCTTAGGAGGTGGGGCCTTTGGGAGGTGATACTCAGGTGGTGCTAGTGATAAAGAACTCACCTGCCAATGCAGGAGACATAAGAGACTTGAGTTCGATCCCTGAATCGGGACGATCCCATGGAGAAGGAAATGGCAATACACTCCAGTATTCTTGCCTGGTGAATCCCATGGGCAGAGAAGCCTGGCAGCTCTGTTGAGTCGTTCCATAGAGTCAAAGTGAGTTGGACACGACTGAACAACTGACCATGCATACAGGCAGGAGTTTGTGAGGGTGGAGCCCTCACAAATGGGCTCAGATCTCTTGTAAAAGAGACCCCGAGGGCACCAAGGAATGATGCTAAAGCTGAAACTCCAGTCCTTTGGCCACCTCATGCGAAAAGTTGACTCATTGGAAAAAAACTCTGATGCTGGGAGGGATTAGGGGCAGGAGAAGAAGGGGATGACAGAGGATGAGATGGCATCACCGACTCAACGGACGTGAGTTTGAGTGAACTCTGGGTGATGATGATGGACAGGGAGGCCTGGCGTGCTGCAATTCATGGGGTCACAGTTGGACACGACTGAGTGACTGAACTGAACTGAACACCCAATGTGATCGTTTTAGGAGGTGGGGCCTTTGGGAGGTGATACTCAGGTGGTGCTAGTGGTAAAGAACTCACCTGCCAATGCAGGAGACATAAGAGACTTGAGTTCGATCCCTGAATCAGGAAGATCCCATGGAGAAGGAAATGGCAATACACTCCAGTATTCTTGCCTGGTGAATCCCATGGGCAGAGGAGCCTGGCAGCTCTGTTGAGTCATTCCATAGAGTCAAAATGAGTTGGACACGACTGAATAACTGACCATGGATACAGGTAGGAGTTTGTGAGGGTGGAGCCCTCACAAATGGGCTCAGATCTCTTGTAAAAGAGACCCCGAGGGCACCCTCATCCATTCCACTATGTGAGGACACAGTGAGATGTCTGGGACCCAGATGAGGCCCCCTCAACCCTGTTGTCATCTTGTTCTCCANCAGGAGTTTGTGAGGGTGGAGCCCTCACAAATGGGCTCAGATCTCTTGTAAAAGAGACCCCGAGGGCACCCTCATCCATTCCACTATGTGAGGACACAGTGAGATGTCTGGGACCCAGATGAGGCCCCCTCAACCCTGTTGTCATCTTGTTCTCCAGCTTCAAGTCTCTGGAACTATGATCATTAAATGTCTGTGTGTATAAGCACTGTTTATACCCAGTCTGTGGTATTTTATTACAGCTGCCCAAAGGGGTTAAGACACAGACTTTAGAAGATTCTTATGAAATGGAAGCTCAAGCTCAGCCATTGGCTCAGCATTTCAGACCCTGAGGGCCCTACTCACACTGCCCTAGAGGCATGTCTTTTCCCATTAGGCACCACCCCTCCTGTGTGGCTGAAGCCCTGGGTCACTGTCACCCCCGATTAATGGATCAGCAGGCATGTTGGATTGCAACTCTGTAAATAAAACTATGGCAGAGGTGCTAATGGGTCCTGGGCTTTGGGTAGGCTGGCCATCATCCTTACTAAAGCCAGCAGACTACAGCAAGAAGGAGACCCCTTTGCTCATGTTGGAATTAGTAGGTTTTTAAAAATAATTTTATTTCTTTTTTACTGTACTGGGTCTTTGTTGTCACGTGGACTTTTCTCTAGTTGCAGAGAGTGGGGGCTACTCTCTAGTTGCAGTGTGCAGGCTTCTCACTGCAGTAGCTTCTCTTGTTGCAGCTCCCAGGCTCTAGCAAGCAGGCTTAATTGTTGAGGTGCATGGGCTTAGTTGCTCCTTAGCATGTGGGATCTTCTTGGATCAGGAATTGAACCCATGTTTTCTGCATTGGCAGGTGGATTCTTTACCACTGAGCCACCAGAGAAGCCTGGAATTAGCAGTTTTGCCCTAATTTCCAGACTCATTCTCATCCGCCTCCCCACTGCAACGAAATTTTCATGTTAACCAAGTGGGTCTAAATATGTCATCATGGTGACCTTTCTATGACCCCCAGGGAAACTGGGTTCAGAGCTTTTCCAGATGATTTTATGTGTAGACCAAGACCTGATGATTCCTCATCCTGCTCTCCATGTGTAGCAGCTGCTGCTGCTAAGTCACTTCAGTCGTGTCCGACTCTGTGTGACCCCATAGACGGCAGCCCACCAGGCTCCCCCATCCCTGGGATTCTCCAGGCAAGAATACTGGAGTGGGTTGCCATTTCCTTCTCCAATGCATGAAAGAGAAAAGCGAAAGTGAAGTCGCTCAGTCTGTCCGACTGTTAGCGACCCCATGGACTGCAGCCCACCAGGCTACTCCGTCCATTGGATTTTCCATGCACATTTCATTCCCATGGATTATGAGAAATTGAGCCGTCACTGCTTGGGAACAAAATGGAGCTAGGGCTTCCTGTCCTTTTTGTCTCCTCCAGACTCAGTGACTGGCTCTCTTGGGAAACAGCTGAGCAGGGGCTCCTCCTGTGGGCTGAGATCTCCAGAGGGCTTGGACCACAGCCAGGCCACCACAGGAGAAAGGAGTAAGAAGGGGGAAAAAATCCCCCAGTTGGTGGCAAAACTGTCTCCTTGCCTGGGGAAACTTCAGTATTCAAGTTATTAAATACAGCAGCTCGATCGGCAGTTCCTCTGAGAAGCAGTTCATCCCATTGTAACTGTATTAGTGAATGTAATGACTCTCACATTTCAGTTTCAATTATTCCAAATGGATGCACAATTTTTAAAGTTCAGAAATGGCTTTGCATGTCTCTAGAAAATGCAAAAAGTATATATGTTTCTTGCTCTGGGGCTCTGAAGAGTGTTTGTCATTCTAATTTTTTCCCTCTTTGTCTCAATTTTCCTTTGGTATCAGGTAAAGAGACCAATTGCCTCATTTTGCTCTAAGGAGGGTGACTCACTTATTTTCATTGGAAAGAAAAGATTTAGACAGTCAGGAGGACCCAAGGAGATCTGTGGCTGCCATGGCCTGACACTCAGTCTGTGAGTTCTGATCAGCAGCTGATGATGGCTCACCTTGTTGATTTCCTGAGAGAAGAGGTATCACTGACATGCACAGTGTTAGCTTTGAAGGGAGCACACTTGCTTGTCACCCAATCCTTTCTGCATAAATACTCAGCCTGTTATGAATCTGAGGAGACTCCGGGGGTGATCATGAACTCAGGGTGCAGCTGCTAGTGGGGAGCTTGGTTCATTACCAATGGTGCAGTCACCTTGGGACTGCCCTGCCCACGAGAGGCGCCTATTTGCAGTGATGCAGTAGTGCACTTCAATTCATACTCCGTCCTTTGGCTTCAGAGAGTATCCGGGTGACTACCGGTGCTTGCCATCTAACTCTACAAAGATTAAATCATGAGCTGCTGCAGCCGCTGACCTTCAATATCCCCTGACAGGAGTTCAGGGCAGAGAACAAAAAAAAAGGTCCTCTGTGCTCTGGGGGAAATTGTCAGAACAGGTCTTTAAACAGATATTTTCAAAAGCCGATTTTATGAGCACAATTCTTGTATGTCCTCCAACCTAGAAAAGCACCAGAATTCTTCACGATGGCTGTTCCTCATGACTAGCAGAAAGCTTCAGGAGACTAGAAGAAACTCTGAAAAAATATGTGCTAGATTGCATGTACTCCCCACTTCCAATTTGGACTGGTTTCTTGGTACTGTCTGACATACTGTGGTCATCATTTTGCCCCAAAAGAGGATGAGATGGCTGGATGGCATCATTGACTTGATGGACATGAGTTTGAGGAAGCTCTGGGAGATGGTGAAGGACAGGGAAGCCTGGAATGCTGCACTTCATGGGGCTGCAAAGAGTCTGACATGACTTAGAGACTGGAAGACTGAAATAACAACAAAACTTAACTTGCAACTCTCATGTTGTGGATTTTTAAACTTGACAACCATGTATGCTCTTTCACGCTTTCACACTAGAAGGCTTTGAAAGACAGATGAGCCAGGAAAGTCAAGGCCAAATGCAAACATTCTGTGAATTGCAGTTGGGGGAAATGACCCCCTTTCCAATGTGGTGTTGGGTTGGGGGAAGGAAATTCCCACTTAGCCTGGAGAATTGTGACCCCATAAATTTCATTGATTAGAAACATTAGGTAAAAGCAAACCCGGGAGGAGAAATAAAGAAAGGCGGCAAGATACAGAGGCTGTTTGGTCACAAACGCTGGGAAGAGAGGCAGAAGGCACTGAGTGCTGGCATCCTGTGTGGGACCAGGGAGTGCCTTCCAGGTCTCACTGGGTATGACACAGGCTGGAGTGGAGAAATGGGGCAGCAGCAGCGGGCTGACCGAGACCAGAGCAGAAATGCTGCTGGACTCTGATCTGCCAGGACCACCGGCTGCTCAAGTAAACAACCTAGAGAAACATGTTCCTCTGAGGGGGAGTACCTGAGGCCAGCCCATCCCTCTTTCTTCCCACCTGTCATCGGTCTTTATTTATTCATTCCAATTGCACTGAACTGCCAGTGGTTACCACCAAATGCATCCAAAATGCCTAGTTTAAACCAGTATATTGGAGATGTTACCAAGTGCCACAGGGCTTACATGGAACCTGGAGCCGAAATCTCTCGGGGCTCCTCAAGTAAATGTCTGGCTCTGGGCTTTCTTTTAATTACTGACAATCCTAAATGCTCCACATATGAAATGATTAACATATGCTTCGGGGGACAAGGCTTATGAAAATGCAATCTCTCTCCAGTGCATGGTCTGAGTTCTTGATTTAAACAGATTTTGTTCTTCTAACCAGTTAAGAATTACCTCCTGAAGTTGGAAGTAGTAGCTATGTTTTTTGCCCAACATCCCACCCCCCCAGCGGACCTCTGCCTTCCAAATAAAAAAGGCACTCTTAACGAATTTCCTAGCTTGGCTCGAAGAACAAAATGAAAAGAGCACTTTGACATTGAATGATGAGTATTAATTAATTATTCCTACTTAGGAACAGAAGATAGGTAGAGTGTTCTGACAAAATGTGGGCCACTGAGAAGGGAATGCAAACCATAAGCATTCTTGCCTTGAGAACCCCATGAACAGTATGAAAAGGTGAGATAAGACAGTGAAAGATGAACTCTTCAGGTTGGTAGGTGCCCAATATGCTCCTGGAGATCTGTGCAGAAATAACTCCAGAAAGAATGAAGAGATGGAGCCAAAGCAAAAACAGCACCCAGTTGTGGATGTGACTGGCGATGGTGAATTTAACTCAGATGACATTATATTTACTGTTGTGGGCAAGAATCCCTTAGAAGAAATGGAGTGGCCATCATAGTCAACAAAAGAGTCCAAAATGCAGTACTTGGATGCAGTCTCAAAAACGACAGAATGGTCTCTGTTCGTTTCCAAGGCAAACCATTCAATATCACAGTAATCTAAGTCTATGCCCTGACCATTAATGCTGAAGAAGCTGAACAGTTCTATCAAGACCTACAAAACCTTCTAGAACGAACACTCAAAAAAGATGTCTTTTTCATTATAGGGGACTGGAATGCAAAAGTAGAAAGTCAAGAAGTACCTGGAGTAACAGGCAAATTTGGCCTTGGAGTACAAAATGAAGAAGGTCAAAGTCTAACAGAGTTTTGCAAAGTGAACACACTGGTCATAGCAAATACCCTCTTCCAACAACACAAGAGAAGACAACTCTACACATGGACATCACCNTTATAGGGGACTGGAATGCAAAAGTAGAAAGTCAAGAAGTACCTGGAGTAACAGGCAAATTTGGCCTTGGAGTACAAAATGAAGAAGGTCAAAGTCTAACAGAGTTTTGCAAAGTGAACACACTGGTCATAGCAAATACCCTCTTCCAACAACACAAGAGAAGACAACTCTACACATGGACATCACCAGATGGTCAACACCGAAATCAGATTCATTATATTCTTTGCAGCCAAAGATGGAGAAACTCTATACAGTCAGCAAAAACAAGACCAGGAGCTGAATGTGGCTCAGATCATGAACTTCTTACTGACAAATTCGGATTAAAATTGAAGAAAGTAGGGGAAACCACTAGACCATTCAGAAAGAAAGAAAGATAGCACTAAGTCATGTCTGACTCTTGCAATCCCATGAACTGTAGCCTGCCAGGCTCCTGTGACCATGGGATTCTCCAGGCAAGAACACTGGAGTGGGTTGCCATTTCCTTCTCCAGACCATTCAAGTCTGACCTAAATCAAATCCCTTATGATTATACAGTGGAAGTAACAAATAGATTCAAGGGGTTAGATATGATAGACACAGTGCCTGAAGAACTATGGACTATGAACTATGAACTATGGAGGTTCGTGACACTGTACAGGAGGCAGGGATCAAGACCATCCCCAAGAAAATGAAATGAAAAAAGACAAAATGGTTGTCTGAGGAGGCTTTACAAATAGCTGTGAATAGAAGAGGAGCTAAGCAAAGGAGAAATGGAAAGATATGCCCATTTGAATACAGAGTTTCACAGAACAGCAAGGAGAGAGAAGAAAGCCTTCCTCAGTGATCAATGCAAAGAAATAGAGGAAAACAATAGAAAGGGGAAGACTAGAGATCTCTTCAAGAAAATTCGAGTTACAAAGGGAATATTTCAGGCAAAGATGGGCACAATAAAGGACAGAAATGGTATGGACCTAACAGAAGCAGAAGATATTAAGAAGAGGTGGTAAGAATATACAAAACTGTACAAAAAAGATCTTCATGATCCAGATAACCATGATGGTGTGATCACTCACCTAGAGCCAGACATCCTGGAATGTGAAGTCAAGTGGGCCTTAGGAAGCATCACTATGAACAAAGCTAGTGGAGGTGATAGAATTCCAGTTGAGCTATTTCAAATCCTAAAAGATGATGCTGTGAAAGTGCTGCACTCAATATGCCAGCAAATTTGGAAAACTCAGCAGGGGCCACAGGATTGGAAAAGGTCAGTTATCATTCAAATCCCAAAGAAAGGCAATGCCCAAAATACTCAAACTACCACACAATTGCACTCATCTCACACACTAGCAAAGTAATGTTTAAAATTCTCCAAGCCAGACTTCAACAGTGTGTGAACCATGAACTTCCAGATGTTCAAGCTGATTTTAGAAAAGGCAGAGGAACCAGAGATCAAATTGCCAACATCCGTTGGATCATTGAAAAAGCAAGAGAATTCCAGAAAAACATCTATTTCTGCTTTATCGACTATGCCAAGGCCTTAGACTGTGTGGATCACAAGAAACTGTGGAAAATTCTGAAAGAGATGGGAATACCAGACCACCTGAACTGCCTCATGAGAAACCTGTATGCAGGTCAAGAAACAACAGTTAAACTGAATATAGAACAACAGAATGGTTCCAAATTGGGAAAGGAGTAGGTCAAGGCTGTATATTGTCACCCTGCTTATTTAATTTATATGCAGAGGAAATGCCCTCCCATCATGGGAAATGCCAGGCTGGAGGAAGAACAAGCTGGAATCAAGATTGGCGGAGAAATATCAATAACCTCAGGTATATAGATGATACTACCCTTATGGCAGAAAGTAAAGAAGAACTAAAGAGCCTCTTGATAAAAGTTAAGAGGAGAGTGAAAAAGTTGGCTTAAAACTCAACATTCAAAACACTAAGACCATGGCCTCCAGTCCTATCACTTCATGGGAAAGAGATGGGGAAATAATAGAATCTGTCAGACTTTTTTTTTTTTTGACTCCAAAATCATTGCAGATGTTGACTGCAGCCATGAAACTAAAAGATGCTTGCTCCTTGGGAGAAAAGCTATGACCAACCTAGATAGCATATTCAAAAGCAGAGACATTACTTTCCCAACAAAAGTCCATCTAGTCAAAGCTATGGTTTTTCCAGTAGTCATGTATGGATGTGAGAGTTGGACTATAAAGAAAGCTGAGCACTGAAAAATTGATGCTTTTGAACTGTGGTGTTGGAGAAGACTCTTGAGAGTCCCTTGGACTGCAAGGAGATCTAACCAGTCCATCCTAAAGGAAATCAGTCCTGATTATTCATTGGAAGGACTGATACTGAAGCTGAAATTCTAATCCTTTGGCCACTTGATGCGAAGAACTGACTCAATGGGAAAGTTCTTGATGCTGGGAAAGATTGAAGGCAGGAGGAGAAGGGTATGACAGAGGATGAAACGGTTGAATGACATCACTGACTCACTGGACACGAGTTTGAGTAAGCCCCAGGAATTGGTGATGGACAGGGAAGCCTGGAGTGCTGCAGTCCATGGAGTCGCAAAGAGTTGGACACAACTGAGCAACTGAAATGACCTGAACTAGGAATAAAAAGGATGGTGTTTAATGATATAGATTTAGCATCTAAACTGTCCACTGTCACTGTTTCCCCCAGTAGTATATTGAATCTCTATGTTTTTCTGAGAAGTAATTCTGTCCCATAAGTCTATGTATGCATACGTGCTAAGTCACTTCATTAGTGTCTGATCCTCTGGGACCCTATGGACTGTAGCCTGCCAGGCTTCTTTGACCTTAGGATTCTCCGGGCAAGAATACTAGAGTGGGTTGGCGTGCCCTCCTTCAGGAGATCTTCCTGACCTAGGGATCGAACCTGCACCTCTCACATCTCCAGCATCGGCAAGCAGGTTCTTTTTCACTGGGGCCACCTGGGAAGCCCCCATAAGTGTGCTCAGGTTTTACTCTGAGTGCTTTTAAGAAGAAGGTAATTCAGGTGCCCTAGAGATCATACAGAATGTTTTATGAGACATATTTAAGCGCAGATCTCAAGTAAGCTGTTTATGAGATAGAGTGAAACCACAGAGTGGATTAAATGTAGATAATGAAGAAGCTTGTGAAACAGGGAAAGTTGATAAGATATCTTAAATATATAAAGTACATTAGTAGCCTATAAGACATGTCATGGTTAGGTAGGACAAATCCTTAAAATATAAAGTAATAAAGAAGATCATAGTTAACAGAAGGAGAGGGCTGGAAAACAGATCCTGGGCATTAACCTCTGGACTGGTGACTGTGTCTCCCCCAGACCTAGCCAGTCATCAGAGACACCCATTATGGCCTCTTCATGGTCTCTGTGCTCTGCCAAAGAAACACATGAAAATCACAGCTTCTCAGCAGACTACTAGTGAGCCACAGCTAAGCCAGGACTCCTTACTCCTGCCAATGGAGCAGGGATGGGACAATGACCAAGGCAACCTTCTATTGAGTGAGCTTCATGCTCAGACCTCAATTTTAGCTCTCATGGTCATGCCCTTGGGGAAGGCTGATGTGGCAGAAGAGAGATAGGACTCAGGACACCGAGGAGCCCAGGGGTCAGGAAGCTCACTGCTCATATCTGCTCAGAACTGTGTTAGCTAACCCTTTTTCGACCTGGTGCCTCTGTGTGATTCAAGTTGATTTAATGAACTGTGAGGCTCAAGCATCTTAAAATGGTCTGTGTTCCATCCTAAAGCACTGCCAGTTAGTGTATTTGGGAGCTATTTTTGCATCAAGTGTCTATACAGTTTCGTAAAAAGTTTCTATTCCACTAATTTAATTTTATTCCATCATAACCTAAATGCGATTAATCATTTGTTATTTGTTGAAGACTTTTCTTTATGATCTAATACATCACCATTTTTGTCAATGTTCAACATGAACTTGAAAAGAATGTATATTCTCCAGTTTTTAAGTGCAGGATTATTTGTCGCTGCTGCTGTTCAGTTGCTAAGTCATGTCTGACTCTATGACCCCATGGACTGCAGCATGCCCATCTCCTCTGTCCTTCACTATCTCCCAAAATTTGCTCAGATTCATGTCCATTGAGTCAGTGATGCTATCTAACCATCTCATCCTCTGCCAACCCCTTCCCCTTTTGCCTTCCAATTTTCCCAGATCAGATTCTTTTCCAAAGAGTCAGCTCTTCCTATCAGGGTGGCCAAAATATTGGAGCTTCAGCTTCAGCAAATATTCAGCCACTGTGTACATGATATTTTTATATTTAATAATATTGCAATTGTTTCTGTTTATTCTACTGGTTTCTGATAGAGTTGCGTTAAATTTCCTAAGATTGCTCATATGTCAACTTGCTTTTGTAATTTTTGAGATGGATGATTGAGTGAATCAGTTTTATAGTTTGTCCTTTTCATACATTGGAAGCCAGATTTTTTCAGACATGTACAGGTTTGTAATCATTGCATGTTCTCTGGAGGAAAATGTTTGGTTTAGCCTTGGTGCACCTCTCTTCATCCCTACTGGTGCTTTTCACCTTAAATTCTATTTTGGGGATGTAACTCCAGCTACATCAGCTTCTTTTGGTTCATATTAACTGTTCTATCGGGGCTATCCTGGTGGCTCAGTCAGTAAAGGATCCTTCTTACTGTTGTATATTTTATGCATCATTGCTTTCAGTCTTTCTCCCACATTCTAAGTCTGCCCCTTTTCACCATTCATGTAGTTGATTTTTCAAAAGTCCGTCCCCTTATTTGTTGTGATTTAATAAGGAAATACAATCCTGCTTATAAAAAGTTAAACCACATGTAATTACCAATATGCAAATATTCTTACCTAAACACTAGCAATCCCATCTCAATCAACCTACATTTACTGTGACATATTTTGATTTATTACTTCCATCTTATTTTCTGTGATCATGCACTTTCCCTTTGCTTTACTTTTTCTCCATTCCTCCTTTTGGTTGAATTGATTTCTTTATTTTTCTTCACCAGCACTTAATTCCACTGGTTAGGAAATTATAAATTATTTTTTGTGCTTTGGTTTTTAATCTTAAATTGTTAACGTACAAACTTGATTATAACTCTAGCAGAATATAAAGCTTTTCCTATCTCAGTAGATCTAGCAAATCCCTTAATGAGATGAAGATCCTTTTTTCTGACCATTGTTATTGTTTTTGTTCAGTCTCTAAGTCATGTTTGACTCTTTTCAACCCCATGAATAGCAGCACGCCAGGCTTCCCTATCCTTCACCATCTCCTAGAGTTTGCTCAAACTCATGTCCATTGAGTCGATGATGCCATCAAACCATCTCATCCTCTGTCACTCCCTTCTCCTCCTGTTCTCAATTTTTCCCAGCATCTGGGTCTTTTCCAATGAGTCAGCTCTTCGCATCAGGTGGTCAAGGGATTGGAGGTTCAGCTTCAGCAACAGTCCCTTCAATGAATATTCTGAGTTGATTTTCCTTAGGATTGACAGGTTTGATGTCCTTGCAGTCTAAAGGACCCTTAAGAGTCTTCTCCAGCACCCTGCAGTCACCATTCACAGTGATTTTGGCTTACCATTGTTGTCTAGTTTTAAATCCACATGAATGGACATTAAAAACTAGTTATTTATATAGTTCATTGTGAATTTCACTTTATAAGCATGTTTTATCTCTATTTGTGATCACTATCATTTTTCATTCCCTCCCTCCTGGTCCACTTTTGATATGCCAAAGTATGTTTTGTAGTTGAACTTTCAGCCAGGATCTGCAGTGGGAGTCAGCACTTCCACTCTGCAAGGCAAACTGAAAAATGGAGACTTTCATCAGGATAGGATGGGCCCAACTAACCTGAAGTTCCTACAGCTCAGAGTAAGAGGAGGATGTCAGTAGGTAACCAACCATGCTGTGACAGCCCTGACCCATGTTGATTTAGTGAATTTAAGGACAGTAATGGGCTTCCTTTTTCACAGCTATTTGTAAGGCCTCTCCAGACAGCCATTTTTCTCTTTTGAATTTCTTTTCCATGGGGATGGTCTTGATCCCTGTCTCCTGTTCAATGTCACGAACCTCCGTCCATAGTTCATCAGGCACTCTATCTATCAGATCTAGTCCCTTAAATCTATTTCTCACTTCCACTGTATAATCATAAGGGATTTGATTTAGGTCATACCTGAATGGAGTAGTGGTTTTCCCTACTTTCTTCAATTTAAGTCTGAATTTGGCAATAAGGAGTTCATGATCTGAGCCACAGTCAGCTCCTGGTCTTGTTTTTGTTGACTGTATAGAGTTTCTCCATCTTTGGCTGCAAAGAATATAATCAATCTGATTTTGGTGTTGACCATCTGGTGATGTCCATGTGTAGAGTCTTCTCTTGTGTTGTTGGATTTGCTATGACCAGTGTGTTCTCTTGGCAAAACTCTATAAGCCTTTGCCCTGCTTCATTCCATATTCCAAGGCCAAATTTGCCTGTTATTCCAGGTGTTTCTTGACTTCCTACTTTTGCATTCCAGTCCCCTATAATGAAAGGGACATCTTTTTTGGGTGTTAGTTCTAAAAAGTCTTGTAGGTCTTCACAGAACCATTCAACTTCATCTTCTTCAGCGTTACTGGTTGGGGTCAAGACTATATTCACCCTGCTTATTTAACATATATGCAGAGTACATCATGAGAAATGCTGGACTGGAAGAAGCACAAGCTGGAATCAAGATTGCCATGAGAAATATTAANGCTCAGTTGGTAAAGAATCACCTTCAGTGCAGGAAACCCTAGTTCTAATCCTGTGTTGAGAAGGTTCCCTGGAGAAGGGAAAGGCTCCCCACTCTAGTATTCTGGCAGTAACATTCATTTCAAAAAGAAAAGATCAATGTGTCAAAGACTGATTTCCCACTCATCTGAACAAATGAAAAATAAAGACTAAAAGAGCCATTTATTTTTCTGGGAATGTCAAAAATACAGGATGTGCATTACCAAGCAAACTGGTCAGTGAAGGAACATTAACAACATCAAACAAAGTCCACCACTGACTTTTGGTTTGTGAAGCGCTCCCCAAGTTCATACATTGAAGTCCTAACCCCCAGTGTGGCTATATTTGCAGACTGTCTCTTATACACATCTAGATGTGTATAAGAGACAGCAGTGATGCTATCTAACCATCTCATCCTCTGCCACCATCTTCTTCTCTTGCGCTCAATCTTTCCCAGCATCAGGGTCTTTTCCAATGAGTCAAATCTTTGCATTAGGCAACCAAAACATTGCAGCTTCAGCACCAGTCCTTCCAGTGAATATCCAAGGTTGATTTCCTTCAGGACTGACTGGTTTGATCTCCTTGCAGTCCAAGGGGCTCTCAAGAGTCTTCTCTAGCACCACAGTTTAAAAGCATCAGTTCTTTGGCACTCAACCTTCTTTATGGTCCAACTATCACATCCCTACATGATCACCAGAACCAGGGCTTTGACCTTTGTTGGCAAAGTGATACCTCTGCTTTTTAATATGCTGTCTAGGTTTGTCATAGCTGTTCTTGCAAGGAACAAGCATCTTTTAATTTTATGGCTGAAGTTATCATACACAGAGATGTAGGAGCCCAAGAAAGTAAAATCTGTCACTGTTTTTGCTTTTTCCCCATCTATATGCCATGAAGCGGTGGGACCAGATGCCATGATCTTAGTCTTTTTGAAAGCTGAGTTTTAAGCCAGCTTTTTCACTGTACTCCTTTACGTTCATCAAGAGGCTCTTTAGTTCCTCTTTACTTTCTGCCATTAAGATGGTATCATCAACATATTGACTAGCAGTATCATTTAACGTAGTCATTAGAATTTGCTTGTGTACTTGTCATGAAGATATTAAGGTGTAAAAAATTCTTCTGAATGAACTTTGAGTTTATCCCTGAAATGCTTTATTCCTGGTCTTCACTTGCATAGTTTTAAACTTTAGAACTGGAAGAAAGATCAACCTTTTAAATTAAATATAATTATAAAATCAGTGGTTTAATGATCATTAATCCATATGAACAGTTTTTACTAAAATGTGCATTTGAGATCTATTAAGGTAATCAGGCTTTTTGTACACTTCTTTTTTTTTTTTGGTACCAGTAGCAATGAACAAAAATAATTGTTCACAGCACCTCAGTTCTTATAGTGTCTTTGAATTAAGGAAGTTTGGCTTGCTCTTTGCAATATCTGGCATTTAACTTATGTATAAGAAATGTTTTTATAAAGAATAGCAGAATGAATCGGTCAGTATTTCAAGAACGACAGTGGAGAGGGAAAGAACTCTTATTAAATGCTTACCATGAATCAGCATTTTACAAAAGTGTTTGCAGTTAAGCCATACAGCAATTCTCTAAAACAGATTTACCCTTATTTTAAAGATGGAGAAATTGAGCCTTTGAGAGATTACGCTAACTGCCCAAGGTCACAGTTACTAAATGACTGATCTGGTATTAAATTCAGTTCTATCTGACTTCAAAGTATATAATTTTGAGAAATGCACTTTTCTCTGCTGTAATCGTCATGAAGGTGACTTCCTAAAGGTTGTATGAAATTTGACTACATATGAAAGAAAGAAGAGTTTTGGCCTTTAAAAATGTTTATCAAGATTTAAGTGTGGATATAAAAGTAGCATGATTTTAAAAGAGCATTATGAAGTCAACGAATATGTGTGAATTAGTAATACAATTCTTAAAAATTCAATGGATTTTCCCCTCTAGATAATAGTAAAAGGAATTATGTTAAAGAAAGAGAATTTTAAAAAGTATGTACAGTGTGTATTAAGGATCTTTGCAGTAGTTGTTGCTTTTATTATTAATTTACTATCTTAGACAAACATACTAGAAAAATCTATGAATACACACGGTATACACATGAGCTAGTTACCAGAAGGCTACAACCAGGGTATTGAAGTACATTCTGTGTAATGTATTTAAACACTGTAAATTATATGATTTCTGATTTCTCACACTCATTCAACTGATACATGTGCGTGTGAATTAGAGGATATGTGGGCTGATTTCTCATGAAGAAGAAAGTAGAGGAGAAATTACTGTTATTATAGCATCAATTCAGTTCACTGGCATCTCACTGCTTCAGAAAAATTAGAGGGAAAATTTCTGCTCATTAAACTTCAGAGCCACCGTAGCAAATTCTAATGAGCTGCTTATTAAATTAGCAATTTTCTATAACTGGTATGATTCATCAACTTCTCTTTCATTCTCAGTTTTTAGATTAATAACTAAAAGCCCATATTGCTTGACATGGCTCTTCAATCAAACTTATTGTTATTAAGAAACCACAACCATTGAAGCCATTTTATATAATCAAGTGAAGAGCAATATTTCAGGAAACATTTTTCCCAGCTGCTGTCCACAAGGCTTTTGAAACCATATGTGAATATATTGTTGCAAGTGATGCTGAAACTCAACTTCTGTCCACCAGTGCCAAATCAAATCTTGGAGACAGAGTTTTGAGTGAAGTAGCAAAGAATACTTTTATTGCTTTGCCAGGCAAAGGGGGACACAGCAGGCTAAGGCCCTCAAACTTGTGTGTCCTAACTGAGGGGGAAAGGATGGGATTGCTGATAAGGATTAGGGTATGTACAGGGCCTGGGGGGTCTCCTAATGAGCTCCTGTGGTTCTCCAGGTTATCAAACTGTGACCTTCAGGAAGAAGAGAATGAAGAGTGTCCATGGGCAGAATGGAAAAGCCCATGGACAAGAGGCAGGATGAGAAGAGAATAAAGTTTATTAGAGAGAGAAAGACACTATTTGGCTCAAGGGAGAGCTGAACTCTTTCACGGGTTTGCAGCCAATTTTTGTAGCCTCAAGAGAGAAAATGCCTACTAGAATGGCAGCATTAGGTGATTGGTAAGGATGGGCTTCCCAGATGGTGCTAGTGGTAAAGAACGCACCTGTCAGTTCAGGAGATGAAGGACCCAGGTTTGATCCCTGGGTCAGGAAGATCCCCTGGAGCAGGTAGTGGCAACCCACTCCAGTATTCTTGCCTAGAGAATTCCATGGACAGAGAAGCCTGGCGGGCTACAGTCCATGAGGTCGCAATGAGTCGGACACGACTGAAGCAACTTAGCAGCAGCAGCAGCAGCAGCAGCAGCAGCAGTGTGTGTATTTTACCTATTGCTGGGTCAGAGAACCTACAGGTTTAGATTCAAAGGTTCATGGCAACAGTTGTTATGGAGCTTGGTCAGTTCCAGAGATTTTTATCCTGTGACCTTCGTATCAGTTCAGTCGCTCAGTCATGTCTGACTCCTTGCGACCGCATGAATCACAGCATGCCAGGCCTCCCTGTCCATCACCAACTCCCGGAGTTCACTCAAACTCATGTCCATCGAGTCGGTGATGCCATCCAGCCATCTCTTCCTCTGTCATCCCCTTCTCCTCCTGCCCCCAATCCCTTCCAGCATCAGGGTCTCTTCCAATGAATCAACTCTTTGCATGATGTGGCCAAAGTATTGGAGTTTCAGCTTCAGCATCAGTCTTTCCAATGAACACCGAGGACTTCCTTTAGAATGGACTGGCTGGATCTCCTTGCAATCCAAGGGACTCTCAAGAGTCCCTCCATATAGGGCTCCACAAAGAGTGCTTCATCCAGTAGTTAACATCTTCCATATGTTGGAGTCTTTAGTTCTGCAGAACAGCCCAAAGATATTGTTATGTATATTCCTTGAGTCAAACCAGGACCAGACCTTGTCCCAGGGCTGCACTTTTTTTTTCGTAACTGAGCCTACTTTGTCTCTGCATTCTCTCCCTTCCCTAACTAGCTTCTATTTAAACCTGCCCTTTGAAACTCAGGAAAGGTCATGGAGGCTGAAGTTTATTTTCTATCAACAAGAAATTGGGGACAATGAAAGTCTCTCATGCCCAGGAGCCCCACAAGATCCTGCTGGGTTTCACAAGGAATGTCATATAAATTATTTGCTCATTCAGCATATATTGAGTGTTTCCTATAAATCCAAGCAGAACATATTTTCTGTCCTCTTGGAGCTTATGTAAAATAATACAAATATTTGATATCATGAGAAAAAGTAAAGCAGCATAAGGAGGTGGAGAGTGTTGAGGTGACACATTAGAGTACATAATCTGGGAAACCTCTAAGGGGCTTAATACTTAGCAGAAATCCTAATGAAAATATTCAGTTCAGTTCAATTCAGTTGCTCACTCACTCTTTGCGACCCCATGTACTGTAGTATGCCAGGCCTCCTTGTCCATCACCAACTCCCAGAGTTACTCAAACTCATGTCCACTGAGTTGTTGATGACATCCAACCATCTCATCCTCTGTCATTCCCTTCTCCTGCCTTCAATCTTTCCCAGCATCTGGGTCTTTTCCAGTGAGTAAGTTCTTCACATCAGATGGCCAAAGGATTGGAGTTTCAGCTTCAGCATCAGTCCTTCCAATGAATATTCAGGACTGATTTCCTTTAGGATGGACTAGTTGGACCTCTTTGCCATCCAAGGGACTCTCAAGAGTCTTCTCCAACACCACAGTTCAAAAGCATCAATTATTTGGTGTTCATCTTTCTTTATAGTCCAGCTCTCACATTCATACATGACTACTGGTAAAACCATAGCTTTAACTAGACAGAGCTTTGTTGGCAAAGTAATGTCTCTGCTTTTTAATATGCTGTCTAGGTTGGTCATAACTTTTCTTACAAGGAATAAGCATCTTTTAATTTCATGGCTGCTATCACCATCTACAGTGATTTTGGAGCTCCCCAAATTAAAGTCAGCCACTGTTTCCCCTGTTTCCCCATCTATTTGCCATGAAGTGATGGGACCAGATGCCATGACCTTAGTTTCTGAATGTTGAGCTTTAAGCCAACATTTTCACTCTCCTCTTTCACTTTCATCAAGAGGCTCCTCAGTTCTTCTTCACTTTCTGCCATAAGGGTGGTGTCATCTGAACTGATATTTCTCTCGGCAATCTTGATTCCAGATTGTTACTTCATCCAGCCCGGCTTTCTCATGATGTACTCTGCATATATTCAATTAACAGGGTGACAAGATACAGCCTTGATGTACTCCTTTTCCTATTTGGAACCAGTCTTTTGTTCCATGTCCAGTTCTAACTGTTGGTTCCTGACCTGCATATGGATTTCTCAAGAGGCAGGTCAGGTGGTCTGATATTCCCATCTCTTTAAGAATTTTCTGGAGTTTGTTGTGATCCATGCAGAGGTTTTGGCATAGTCAATAAAGCAGAAAGAGATGTTTTTCTGCAACTCTCTTGCTTTTTCAATAATCCAGTGGATGTTGTCAATTTGATCTCTGGTTCCTCTGCCTTTCTTAATCCAGCTTGCACATCTGGAATTTCACAGTTCACATACTGTTGAAGCTGGCTTGGAGAATTTTGAGCATTACTTTGCTAGCGTATGAGATGAGTGCAATTGTGTGGTAGTTTGAGCATTCTTTGGCATTGCCTTTCTTAGAGATTGAAATGAAAACTGACCATTTCCAGTCCTGTGGCCACCTCTGAGTTTTCCAAATTTGCTGGCATATTGAGTGCAGCACTTTCACAGCATCATCTTTTAGGATTTGGAATAGTTCATCTGGAATTCCATCACCTCCACGAGCTTTGTTTGTAGTGATGCTTCCTAAGGCCCACTTGACTTTGCATTCCAAGATGTCTGGCTCTAGTTGAGTGATCATACCACTGTGATTATCTGGGTCAAGAAGATGTTTTTTATATAGTTTTTGTGTGTATTCTTGCCACCTCTTCTTAATATCTTCTTCTTCTGTTAGGTCCATACCAAAAAGATTGTCATGTAAATTATCTGGAATAAGACCACCCTTGCAAAGAAAAGAGCAAATGCAAATGCCCTAAGGTGACATTATGCCTGCTGTTTTCAAGGACAATAGGAGGTCAATGTGGCCAAGGAGACTGAACAAAGGGATGAATGATAGCAGGTTAAATAGAGCCAGATTCACACAGTGCCTTGGAGATCAAAGTAGGTATCTTGAATTCAGTTCTGATTGTGATGAGAAACTGGAATGTTCTGATTAGAATGGTAACATAATCAGATTTATTGTTAAAGAGATTCATTGGTTGTCCTGAAAATAGTTTTTGAAGTCAGGTTATAAGGCTATTGCATTAGCCCAGGGAAAAATGACGGAGCTTACTCCAAGGTGGTAGAGGTAGAGAAAGATTGGAGAGTAAGGGCAGAAATAAAGTCTTAAGCCAGCAAAATTTACTGATATGTGTGAAGTGGTGTTTGTAAGAAAGTCATTAGTGATTCCAAGGTGTAAATACTGCTGTCCTTTATTAAGATACATAACACTGAATGGAGATTTGTTGAGGAGGGGTGGATCAGTAATTCTGTATTTAGACAGATGTCTGAGTTGCCTTTTAGTTATTCACATGGAAATGTCATGTAGGGATCTGGATATAGCAATTTGGAGATGAGGAGTGGTGCAGAGCTGAGACTGGAGGGGTATGTTTTGTAGACGTCAGTGTAAAGAATCTATAAACTATACTATAGCAGACACTTAGAAAGGCTAGATTGAATCACTTAAGGCAGATTTAATGATAGGAGGCTGAACCCTTGAGCATTCTGACATCAAATGCCAGGAAAACAAAGAAGTAGTAGCAAAGGAAAGATACAAAGAGAAGAAGCAGACATTAATGTGGGAGGGAAATCAAGAGATATTTCCAAGTGGAACCATGAAAACCAAGTCAGGAGATTAATTCAGCAGAGAGGAAGTGATCAATTATATCCTTGCTTCCAAGTGATTGAGTATTGTGAAGGCTGAGAATTCATCACTGTATTTGACAAAGTGAAAGTGATTGGTGAACTTGTCAAGAACAGTTTGGTTGAATGGGGAGACCTTGGTGGGAGAATCTTAAAAGGGATTACAGACGGTACAGACAGTGACTCTAAGAACTTTAAAGAACTGTAGCCAGTAATAGGAGCACACAGTTAGGACACAGCTAGAGGTGAATGTAGATCACGAAAATTTGGCAGTTTTAAACAGAAGAGATATTTTTGAGGCAGGAAGCAGATGACACTCCACCCGCACCTGCCGCCCATGGTAAAGCAATTGGCGATTAATTCTCTATTGCCTAAAACTCCAAGACAATAGCAGGGCAATTAAGGCAGGAGGCTGGACCTTGCAAAGACCACATATTTCTCATTCCCCAAATCAGGAGACCTCCTTGACCACATATGCACAGAAGAAGCTCCTTGGAGGCCAATGGGAAATCATGTCAAGGAATGTTCTACCCAGAAGCCTTTTTCGTTGGATCCATCTTGGTTAAGAGATGCACATACAAACATGGAAGGATCCTGAGATATACCACATATGGACTATGAACCAGGCAAATCAGATTGACTGGCCAAAGAAAACCCAGAAGAATTACCCATAAAAGTAATTCAAACTACCATGAAGGTGCCACTCAGAAACTCTCCCTCAGAGTCTGCCTGAGTGTATGTCCACATGTACTGTACTCTTTTCCTCCTAGTAAATACTTGCTTCACTGCTTTCTGTCTTTGTGGAAATTCTTTGCTGCAAAACTGAAGGGCCAGGGCCCTTGTCACTGACCACTGCTCTAGTGACTAGGATCTGGTGCATTCATCGCTCAACCCGGCCTCAATCTCTGCTTGGGAACCCAAGCTCCATTACAAGCTGTTGCAGGCCAAGGTCACCAGAGGTCATATCCACAAATGTGAAGTTGCTGAGAATGACCAAGTACAGAGAAATAAATAGCTGATACTGAAAGAGAGAGAGAGATTTATTGAGGAGCTGTGTGGATGAGTAGATGAGAAGGATGGAATCCCGTGCACCATAGAGGGAGCTCATTTTAGTCAGAGGCAGCAGCAGAACATGCTATCAATGATAATGAGGTGGGATATATAGCAAGGAGGCCAATAGGGAGGTAGGTCTGGTGGTGGTGAAAGAATTACTCTTAGGGACTGCCTCTACTTCCTCAGCAGAAGGAGCAAGATAGCAAACAGACCTTGAGAAATGAAGAAGTTGTTAAAACTGAGGAGAATGTAAGGGTATGGGTTAGTTATCTTGGAGAAGGAGAGAAGTCACTGACAAAGGTCTGTCATGAGGCAGCATGGAAAACCCTTGAATCTGTGATACTAAGTTTAAAGTGATGAAACCAGGAAGCCTCAATTGTTGTTTTCTTCTATAATTGTTTGTGGCAGAGTAGGTGCTGTGGAGAAGAGAACTGGGTTGAAACAGAGCTGTGGCTTTATTATAGATGAATACCGAAAGGAGAAAGAAAATTGTGAGGGGAGTGTGTTGTATTTGGTGGCCATAATATTTTCACCACCTAAAGGAGAATTACTCTTGTCAAGAGAAGTATTGTTTATTTCTACAATATTTGGAAAGTTCTCCCCATATAGTTTATATGACAGAAAGGAAAAAAAAAAGTTCAAAGTTTGACAGGGTCTTGCAAAAGAAGAACATTTGAGCAATTGTATGTTGTAGTTACCTTTAATGAAATATATTTGTTCTAATTTTTAATTCAGTGTGATTTTTTTCTTTGCAACAAAACCCATATAAGGAATATTGTTTTGCATATTGTGTGCCTCTGTCTTGTCCGTTTACATAATTTCAGTTCTTTTTTTGTCACTAAAATTTAATAACCCAATTCAAGTATTTAAGTAAATGAATTTACTTCATTCTTGTGTGAACCTCTTTACATGTCTTCCTTTTATATACTCTTCCCCATTCCTTTTTCTTGCCAATTATTTTAAAGGTTTTCCCATATTTCTCCTGTTACTGATAAGCCTTTTCTTTCATGACCTTCCTTTTGCGGTAGGAATTAGCCTTTTATTAAAAAGAAGTACTAGTTGTTTAAGAATTAGCTTTTTCTCATGCACTTTGTCGTATTCTCAAAATGTTGGAATTCAAAATGTGCTAAGTATTCTGTGGTTGCTTGAAGAAGAGACTTCCTTAACATTATGCATGTTCCTAATCCAATATAAATATTCTAAAACTGAGAGGTTGATAATTCTCATCATGTTTCTTTTCAAGGATGGAATTTCATTTATGGAATGACACTGCCGAATTCAGTAACAGCTTCTGCTTATTTGATCACCAGGCTTCCCTAATGACTCAGATGGTAAAGAATCTACCTGCAATACAGGAGTCTTGGGTTCAGTCCCTGAGTTGGGAAGATCCCCTGGAGAAGGAAATGGCAACACACTCCAGTAATCTTGCCTGGAGAATTCCATTTACAGAGGAGTCTGGCAGGCTACAGTCCAGGGGATTTCAAAGAATTGGACACGACTGAGGGACTAACACTCACTCAAACACTCACTATCTATAAGGCATCATGTGTATTTAATTTATATATAGTCTATGCATAATATAGCATTTATGTTATTATGCTATATATAATGATATATTTATGTATTATATAAATAACTTTTGTATTATACACACACATATACACAAACTTTCTTGACTTCGAGAGAGTACACTGCAAGATCTGGATTCTAAACTGTCAATGTACTTCTTTCGTGCCATACTGGTCTGTGCCAGTATGGTCTCTGATATATAATTATGCAAAAATATGAATGGTACATTTATATTTGACATGAGGAAATGTAAAACATAGTTGAGAAATTTATAAATATCTAATAATATTATTTCCTAGTCAAAATAATAAAGGGTAATAAAAATAGATATTTCTTAGATTTATTTTGTTGTTTTTAACAATCTTTTAGGGTCATGTATTCAAAGCTGAGAGGGATTTTGTCACCTCTATTTGTATTTGTACAAATTAAAACTCAAAGTGCTTGAGTGATTATCATAACATTGGTTCATTATTCTTTAATTTCCTAGCTTTTTGTCATATTTGTTTTCCATATTTTATTTCATTTCCTTTTATGTACTTATGACTGCAGGCTCTGTTCTGATTGAGAATCTCCACACCTTCAAGGTTTTCAGGGTTACCTTGATATCTGATCTGCCCTGGTTTACCTTTCTAACCAATAATGGGTAAGGACAAGAACACATGTGTTTGTGTTAGTCACACTCTTCTCATTTCTGGAAGTGTAAGTCGCTTTGTACCTCATTGTATTTTTTTGCTTCTCTGGGTGACCTAGTGAGTGTCCACTGGCTCAGCCTTAATGCAGAACACTCTGCCCTAACTGGGAACAGCAGGTTTCTGCAGCTGAGGGTCATTTGCCTTGATTTAGAGATTAGAATGTAAAATGTCATGTAGTAAACAATTATTTGTATCTGTGCGTACATATGTATATGATTTATACAGATAAATATGTATATATGCTGAATGCAGAAAATATGCAATTTGTTAGTAACAAGTTAGCTCAGTATTTAGCTACTTTTCTAGAAAATAATATGTCTAGTGCAAAATTTCTATAATTATAGGGTTTGGGTTATAATTAGAAATTATGCTTCTAAATTTTATGGTTTTAATGAAATGAAATAACTTTAATAAAATTCTTAACCTATATTTTATCATTATTCCTAGACTCTTGATATAATATTATAATTAGTAAAAATCAGAAATGTAATTTAAAGTTAAACTACAGCAACACTAGGTACCAGAAAATCCTTTGTCCAACGATACGCAGTGTATATTTCAAATTAGTAAGACTGGTGGTTAATGAGATCAGTGTGTTAGAGACTGTGGCATACTTTTTGAAGGTATATAATTTCACTTAGAAACACATTTTATTAGGTTATTGATGCTAAAACAGGTCATTTAGTCACTTCAGTTGTATCTGACTCTTTGTGACTCCATGGACTGTAGTCCACCAGGCTCCTCTGCCCATGGGATTCTCCAGGCAAGAATACTGGAGTGGGTTGCCATGTCCTCCTCCAGGGGATCTTCCTGACTCAAGGATCAAACCCATGTTTCTTTATATCTCGCGTTGGTAGACAGGTTCTTTACCACTAGCATCACCTGGATAAATAGTTATTAAATAAGAAGGGATACCGTTAGTCTTCAAAACTTTAAATGGTTAAATCTGAAATGTTGTCCTTTAAAAGTGAAGATAATACTCAGAAGCTGACTATGGACTCTAATATACAGGTAGGGAAGATTGGCACTGGAGGAAGAGAGAAAACAAGCAATCAAGGATTCCTAAGGCAGTGATGAAATGAGATTTTGAGAAGTAAAGGAATAAGATGGCTGGAGAGACTGTTGTTTTTAATAGGAAATAAGATTGTAGAGTTGTGGTATTGAAGGTAGAACTAGAGAAAATTTATAAGATCCAGTGGATTTTCAGTGAATGTCCGTGGAAGATGGAGATAATTGGCACTGAGGAGGCAACGAGATTCTCAAGCACATTTTAGAAGAGTTAATTGGTGGATTTATTACATTTATTAGCATTTAACATTGGGCTTCCCTGGTGGCTCAGATGGTAGAGTCTGCCTGCAGTGCGGGAGACCCAGGTTTGATCCCTGGGTCAGGAAGATCCCTTGGAGAAAGAAATGGCAACCCACTCCAGTATCCTTGACTGGAAAATCCTATGGATGGAGGTGCCTGGCAGGCTACAGTTCATGGGGTCACAAAGAGTCAGAACAACTTCACTTTTACTTCACTTTCATGCATAGGAAAACAAGAAAAGAAAAACATGAGCTAATTGTTGAATTCATTGATTGTATAACCAGCAGGACAGGATACACATGTCTTACCTGTAAGAATTGCACCTATGTATGTCAGAATTTATCTTGGAGAATAATATTCAAAAGTTTTGTGAATGGAGGAATTAACATGTTTTTAAGATAAGTAATAGGGTTTCTCTGGTGGCTCAGTGGTAAAGAATCCACCTGCAGTGCAGGAGATGCAGGTTCAATCCCTGGGTCAGGAAGATCCCCTGCAGAAGGAGGTGGCAACCCACTCCAGTATTCTTGCAGGGAAAATCCCATGGGCAGAGGAGTCTGGTGGGCTACAGTCCATGGGGTCACGCATGAGCACAAAGGTAAGTAATATATATAAAGAGTATTATTATGTTCTTAATCAAAGCCTTTGACTGTGTGGATCACAATAAACTGGAAAATTCTGAAAGAGATGGGAATACCAGACCACATCCACGTAAACCAAGTTATTCAGCCTCTTTTCTCCACTAAATTTTCCTACTACACTATTCTTTCCTAATTTCTTTTATATTTCTAAATAAATAAGTTTTTCCTCGCCACACCGTCCCTGCTTCAAATTACCCTGAATCCACCGGGGCTGTACCCCGGCAGGCAGCCATTCCCCCCTCCAGGAGATCTTCCCAACCAGGGAGCCCATGTCTGCACATCTCCTACATTGCGGGCAGGTTCTTTACTGCTGAACCACTGGGAAAGCCCATACCAATAGGACAAATGTCCATATAAGAAGAGACACCAGGTGCTCACATGAATGGAGGAAAAGCCAGATGAGGACACGGGGAGAGGGTAGCTGTCGGTAAAGCAGGAAGAGAGGCCTCACCAGAAGCCTAGTCTGCCTGCATTTTGGATTTCCAGCCTTTAGCCCTCTGATAAAATAAACGTCTGCTTTTTAAGCCCCAGTAGACTGTGGGTTCACAAAGAGTCGAACACAAGTGGGACACTGAACAGCAACAGACCAAGATACCTAGTATCACAGCAGCAGGGGCCAGAGGCACCTGGAAGCCCATGCAGCAGGACCTGATGTCAGAGCCCAGGCTGGCCTCCCCCTACCAGCAGCAGTGACAGGAACCCTTGCCCACAGCACCTCTATGGGTGTCAAGAGATTCTGGGGTATCATGGAGCTGTGAGGGGCAAAGTTAGAGAAACTCTGTGCTGGGGACTCAGGTTGAGACCACATTCTTTTTTGGCCCAGCATTACTGCACACAGCACAATGCCCAAGGCTCGGCAAGATGATGCATAAATATCAGGACAGACGAATAATTACTGAACGCACAGACCACTTGAGATGGCTGGGAAAGAGATACCTATACACAATACAGAAGGGAAACCTGGCATCTTAGACATGCGTCTTCCCCAGGATCTCAGAGCTGGTGAGCAGCTCATCAGGTCCACATCTCAATCTCCTTTGACTTTTTCTTCACTAGACTATGCTGAGAATGGGGAGTGTCATCAGAGAGACTAGGTGCCTGTGGAAGAAATGCCACGATGGGGCTTGAGACCAGCAGGGCTGTGTCTCCAGTCCTTTGTGGAACCAGATCACCTTGGGTGAGGCATCTCCTTTCTCTGCTCCCATCTGTTCTTGTCTACAGAGAGCAGAGGGGTTGCACCAGGTGATGGCCTTTCTCAGCATTGATGCTATCATGCATTTATGTGCATGCATGTTCAGTCATATTTGACTCTTTGTGATCCTATGGAATGTATCACACCAAGTTCCTGTGTCCATGGAATTTCCCAGGCGAGAATACTGGAGTGGGTTGCAATTTCCTCCTCCAGAGGGTCTTCCCAACCCAAGGATCAAACCAGTGTCTCCTGGATCACCTGCATCAGCAAGCACATTCTTTACCACTGCACCACCTGAGAAGCCCAGTGATACTATTGGTGTCCCCCAAATATAAATTAATGAATTTCAGTGAGATGTGCTCTTAGGAGTGGATTCTGTTTAAACAAACCTTCCATAGATGGTCAGACTCATGCTGAATGGCACAGGACTTTGATGTAAAGGAACCTGTGTTTTCTGTCATTTATGTAAATTATATCTTCTTGGCTTGGAAATCAAAGAGTTATGTGAACTGCCAATTCTGCCCCCTACATTTGGGGTCTGACAAGTGTCTGAAATGCTCCCATCACTGAGGAAAAGGCCTCTCAGGGTGCATGATGGACGTAGACTAACTGCTGGTTCTGCATTCACGTCTGCTTGGTCCTGTGATGTTGGGAGAGGAGCCACCTGGGTTTTGTCCTAAGTGAAGAGAACTGGAGGGAGGGGGAGCAGGTAGTCATGGAAAGATAATTATTGTATTCTGCTGTTCACACGCTCTCTCTGCTCAAGGCCTTAGTAAAATGGAATGTTCAGGCACTGGCTAGGTGAACAGGGAAGAAGAATGTCTCTGTTGCACACTGACCTTGTAGGAAGAGAAGAAAGCAGCATACTTTATGGGACAGAAATGTGAGTAGAGTGGAGCTTCTCAGGTTGCTCAATGGTAAAGAATCCACCTGCCAATTCAGGAGACGTGGGTCTAATTTTCCTCCTGAAGAAGGAAGTGGCAACCCACTCCAGTATTCTTGCCTGGAAAATTCCATGGACAGAGGAGCATGGTGGGCTACAGTCCATGGGGTTAGAAAGAGTCGGCCATGACTGAGTGACGAGCACCAGTATTCTTGCCTGGAAAATCCCATGGACAGAGNGTGGCAACCCACTCCAGTATTCTTGCCTGGAAAATTCCATGGACAGAGGAGCATGGTGGGCTACAGTCCATGGGGTTAGAAAGAGTCGGCCATGACTGAGTGACGAGCACCAGTATTCTTGCCTGGAAAATCCCATGGACAGAGGAGCCTGGCGGGGTTACAGTTCATAGAGTTGCAAAGAGTCAGATGTGACTGAGGCAACTAAAGAATAATAACAACAACAACAGTGTGAATAGCATAGTATTTCTGTGACCCAGTTCTTGGCAACATACTTCCTACATAGTGAGAAATAAAAACAGCCAGGTCCAGGCCCATGGGGTCCGCTCACACCGCTAGGAGTCAGTGTGTATCTGTAGGCAATTGGAGGCAAGCAGAGGTTAAAGTAGAAGAATCACATGACAGATTCACATTCCAATGATTACTGTGGCTCCTAAATGATTCCCTAAATCATTTAGGGACAATTGCTACAATCCAGAGGGGATGTTGGAATGGTGGCGATGTTGCACGAGTGAGAGGAAATCAAAAAGGGTATCTCAAGCTGGTGTGAAAGCTGGAGGCCTTGGGGGTCATTGCCCAAGGGGACTGGAGATGAGGAACAGGCTGGAGAGGCAAATAGTCTGTTTTGGAGACGCTGAGTTGCAGGACAGGTGAGCGGTGCCATTTCCCAGAACATGTTAAGTCACTTCAGTGTGTCTGATTCCTTATGACCCTATGGATCGTAGCCTGCCAGGCTCCTCTGTCCATGGGATTCTCAGGCTAGAATACAGGCATGGGTTGCAGGCCCTTCTCCATGGGTTCTTCCCAACCCATGGGATTAAACTCGCATCTTATTTCTCCTGCATTGACAAGCAGGTTCTTTACCACTAGTGCCACCTGGGAAGCCCTCAGCACCCAGTGCCATCAGTAAAGAGACCAGAAAATGATGAGGGTGGCACAGAGAGCTAGTGGGAGAGGTAGGAACAGAATCTATATTTCAGCAGGTTGGAGAGAGGATGGGGTGGGGAAAAGAGGATAGCAGGTGTAGGTCACTTCTCTCCTAAGGGGAAAAGAAGCACATGGAAATGTGGGTTTGGGCACATTGCTGTTTTCTTTTGCTTTTGTTAATAAAGAGGAGCATGGGTTTGGTGTAAATGCTCATGAAAATGTACTAGTTACAGGAGTCCCCTTGTATCACTCTCCAGCTGAAATCTCAGCAAGTCACCAAACATACACACATCAGCATGGCACCGAGGGCTCTCCATTAACCAGCCTGTGATGGGCTGTCAAGTTCTTCCCAAATACATAAAGCCCTAACCCTCATACTTGAAAGTGTTATTGGAAATAGGGTCTTTGAAGATGTCATCAAATTAGGATGAGGTTGGACTGGAGTAGTTTTTGTTGTTTTTTAGCTGCCAAGTAGTACCCAACACTTTGTGACCCCATGGACTGTAGCACACCAGGCCTCCCTGTCCCTCACCATCTCCCATAATTTGCCCAAGTTCATGTTCATTGCATCAGTGATGCTGTCCAGCCATCTCATCCTCTGAAGCCCTCTCTTCCTTCTGCCCTCAGTCTTTTCCACCTTCAGGGACTTTTCTGATGAGTCATCTATTTACATCAGACTGGATTAGGGTGGACCCTAAATCCTTATCTTGGGCTCCAAAATCACTGCAGGTGGTGCCTGAAGCCATGAAATTAAAAGACTCTTAATCCTTGGAGGAAAAGCTATGACAAATCTAGACAGAATATTAAAAAGCAGAGACATTACTTTGCCAACAAAGGTCTGCATATTCATAGCTGTGGTTTTCCCACTAGTCATGTATAGATGTGAGAGCTGAACAATAAAAAATGCTGAGCCCCAAGAATTAATGTCTTCGAACTGTGGTGCCGGAGAAGACTCTAGAAAATCCCATGGACAGCAAGGAGATCAAACCAGTCAATCCTAAAAGAAATAAACCCTGAATATTCATTGGAATGATTGATGTTGAAGCTAAAGGTCCAATGCTTTGGCCACCTGATGCAAAGAGCTGACTCACTGGAAAAGACCCTGATTCTGGGAAAGACTGAAGGCAGGAGAAGGGAATGAAGAAAGGGATGACAGAGGTTGAGATGGTTGGATAGCAACACTGACTCAATGGACATGAGTTTGAGTAAACTTTGGGAGATGGTGAAGGACAGGGAAGACTGGTATGATGCCATCCATGGGATCACAAAGAGCCAGACATGACTTAGCAACTGAACAACAACAAAAAATTCTTATAAAAAGGGGAAAATTTGGGCAAAGACAGAGATACACACTGGGGGATACTATGAGACAACAGAGGCAGAGATTGGAGTGATGCATGCACAGGCCATGAGGTAAAGATCGTTGGGAAAAACATCAGAAGATGAAAGAGATTTCAGACAACACAGCACTGCTGACACCTTGATAGGGTTCCTCCAGCATTCAGAGATGAGACACAACACACTTCTGTTGTCTTAAGCAATCTGGTTAGTGGAAACTGGTACTCAGTCCCACCCACATTTCTCTGTTCTTTCCTTTACCTTACCTCACTAGGAAGTGTGTGTGTACCCTCCCCTCCCCCCAATCCCAAGCCACAATGAGCTACTTTCCACCTCCAGCTGCCCCTTACCCCAAGGGAAATGGAATATTTCCTGTCATACCAGTAAACAAGCATGTCATAGTCACCAGCAACCACAGCCCCTAAGGTGATCCTGTGTGTCCTAAGCGAACTCAGGAAGGAAAGAAGCTGTAATCTAGCAGCCATAAGACTGCAGCCACTCCCTATGGTGAGCCCTGAAAAAGCTCAGAAAGTGAAAACACAGGATACTGGCCCCAGACAGCTGAAGTGTGTTAGTTGCTCAGTTGTGACCAACTCTTTGTGACTCCATGGACTGCAGTCCACCAGGCTCCTCTGTCCATGAGAATTTCCAGGCAAGGATACTGGAGTGGGCTGCCATTTCCTTCTCCAAGATAGCTGAGATGCATATCAAAGGAATGATTTCAGTGAGCCCAGACTCTTGCATCTTCCCATACATGGAAAAACACTAAATCCCTTAACTTGGCTTATCTGGTTTTCTTTCATTAACAATAATTTTTGATGTTCAGATTACTTTCCCTTTGTTGCAAAACATCTATATGACCTGGCCTCCTTGGAGCAGTTCTCTCAGGGTCATTTGAGATGCTGTCTGCCAGGCTTAAAGTCCTAAACATTCTTGTGAATAGCACATAACTCTCAACTTTTTGGCTCTGTACTTTTTAAGTCTCTTCTGCAAATTCCTCTACCCCTCCTGAAATGTCCTCTCTCCTCCTTATTCTTCTACATTCTCCCCATCCTTCCAAACCAAATTGACATTAAGCTTAATGTCTCTAGAAGAGCCCATCTCTGTGCCCCCAGGAGCTTGTGAATGCATCATCCTGTATCACAGGATGCCATTGGTTCCCATGTATCATCAGCTGTGTCATCAACCTCTGAAAGCACAGATGCAGTGATGTCTCATCTCCACCTCTCTCACACTGCTAAAATGGCTTATCTGTTAGGAACTCGCCAGGAAAGCAAAATCCCTATCAGCTGATTAAATAGAGGGGATATAATTCATTGAATTAAACACNGGACTTGATGGACATGAGCCTGAGTGAACTCCAAGAGATGGTAATAAACAGCGAGGCCCGGCGTGCTGGGATTCATGGGGTTGCAAAGAGTCGGACACGACTAAGCGACTGAACTGAACTGAACTGAATCACTGGAGATGGTGACTGCTGCCATGAATTAAAAGATCCTTGCTCCTTAGAAGAAAAGCTATGACAAACCTAGACAGCATATTAAAAAGCAGATATATTACTGACAAAGGTCTCTGTAGTCAAAACTATGATATTTCCAGTAGTCATGTATGGATGTAAGAGTTGGACCATAAAGAAAGCTGAGTGCTGAAGAATTGATGCCTTTGACCTGTGTTGTTGGAGAAGACTCTTGAAAGTCCCTTGGACAGCAAGAAGATCAAACCATTCCATCGTAAAGGAAATCAGTTCTGAATATTCTTTGGAAGAACCGATGCTGAAACTAAAACTCCAGTACTTTGGCCACCTGATACAGAGAACTGACTCATTGGAAAAGACCCTGATACTGGAGAAGATTGAAGCCATGAAGAGAAGGGGACAACAGAAGATGAGATGATTGGATGGTATCACCAACTTGATGGACCTAAGTTTGAGCAATCTCCAGGAGTTGGTGATGGACAGGGAAGCCTGATGTGCTGCAGTCCATGGGATTACACAGAGTCTGATATGACTGAGTGACTAAACAGAACTGTTTATGTACCTGGCCCCATGCTGATTGCTTTACTAGAATAGTCTCACTTAGTCCTCTCAACAACCCAATGAGTTAGGTGTGATTATTTTTGCCATTGTGCAGATAGGGAAACTGAGGCTTAGAAATGACTTTTTCAACAGTCATTTCTAGTGGTTAGTAAAGACAGAACTTGAATCCAAGTGATCTGAATCCAGGTCTTTTCTCCTAAGCAATGTTCTGGCCACTCTAAAAGCTGAATGAAATGAATCCATATCTATTACTTTACCCTCAGTATATAGTACTTTGTTATACCACAGAAAAGGAGTGTGTGATGTTTTTCTGGATTTTAATCTGGTTATAGGGGGCTTCCCAGGTGGCACTAGTGGTAAAGCACCTGTCTGCCAATTCAGGAGAAATAAGAGACACAGGATCGATCCCTGGGTCAGGAAGATCCCCTGGAGGTGGGCGTGGCAACCCACTCTAGTATTTTTGTAGGAGAATCCCATAGGGTCACAAAGAGTCAGACACAACTGAAGTGACTTAGTACACACTGATTATAGAACATTGGACAATTCTCTTAAATTCTGTAGGTTGATATTTCCTCATGTCTAATGCTTCAACTTAAAAAAAATACACAATGTGAGAGCTGCAAGTTAAGTTTTATTTGGGCCAAAATGAAGACTATAGCCCTGGAGACAGCATTTCAGCTAGCTCTGAGAAACTGCTCCAAAGAGGCAGGAGGGAAAGTCAGTATATACATGATATTAGTGAAGGGGGAGTACATGCAATCAGGCACATATTTTTTGCAGAAGGTTTCTGCTAGTTATGAGGAACAGTTGTCACCATGAAGGATTTTAGTGCTTTTCTAGATATGAGGAGATACAAGAATTGGGCTCATAAAATTGGGTCCTGAAAGTATCTCACTATCTGAAGACCTTTCCTGCCAGTTTTCTTAGAACACAGAGTTCCTGATTTCTTCTTTCCACCCTGAACTCCCTTTAGTGGGTGTTGAAAATTAGCAGCTGTAGCAGCATATGATCTAATCCTTGATGGCAAGTGCCAATTTGTAGTAGACAAATGTAAAACTACCGTAAACTCAATTCTAGCTAATGTTCTAAGATTTTTTTTCACTGTATCAATATTAAATTTCCAAATTATTGTCTACTATAACAATCTGTGAAAAGCATATCTTTTTGATCTTCTGGACTTTAACATTGTATTCTAGGATTATGTCCAAAATATAGAAATGAATTCCATGTATCATTTGTGTTAGTGCCACTGTGTAAATATGCAGGATAAGATGGGACAACGTGACAACTCAAAAAAGCAAATTTACAATGCAGAAAAGTTAAGGCAAATGAGTCGGAGAGAGATTGAATAAACAGAGTGTCATAGTAATAAATCTGAAAAATAAAACCATCAGAAAAGAAACCTGCAAATGAGTATTTTTAGAACTAATTTTGAATGTAACATGTAATTTTTTCCCTTTTATTACAAATGCGAAGCAGCATTCTTTTTGCTCTGTAATTATTTTTCCATGGATGTGTGAGAAGAGGCTTTGACATTCTTTAAGCTCAGGGAGGCTAATGCTTTAATGAACAGCTTGTTATCAGCTGGCTCTCGCTTTGCCTTGCTTGCAATTCCCAGCCTCATTCAGTCTGGGGAGAGTCGGCATTAAGTGTAAACATCTTTCATCCTGATACAGCCTCAATGTGTTAGTCCCTATAGTTCTCATATTTGGTATTTAATTATCTGTTAATTAAATCACACAGTTAAGAGGGGTTTTAGATTAAAGGAATATTAAATGTCTGATTCACTTTTACAAATGTGATACAGTGTCAACACTTATACAATGAAGGCACTAATGGAAAATACATTTTAGAAAAATACAATATCCTATAACCTGAGAAAAGCAACCAGAATACAGCTGCTTTAATCAACTATTTCTATCAAACTGCTATTAATTGTCGCATTAACTCTCTGTAGACCTAAGGTGAAACAAGTAACGAAACTGATCCTTTAAAAATCTCCTCTGCTATAGTATTGCTGTAGCAGGCAAATTGGGTTTAGCTTTTAATATTTATGTTCTCATCTTGGCTACACAGATTTGAAGTACTCACACTTCTCAATTTATTAACTGTTTTCTTTGTTGGTAATGCTTTCGTCTCATTCTATTATATGTCCCCATCATTGCTAGGACTCCTCCCATTCCCATCATCTTTGCAGGTAACCATGTCTATATGAATCTATGTCCTTAGATATGCCTCCATCTTTGAAAACTATATAGTATTGGTTGTGTATGTATGTGTCTGATGAGCATAAATTATATTGTGTTATGTAGATTTCAGGCTATTTCTTACTTTCATCCTTAAAATCAAAATATCTACCCACGATGCTGTATGTAAGTTAAGATCATTGAATCTGCTTGGTACAGAGGATGCGATCTAACCGTGCGTCATATTCTACTTACTTAATCTTTGGGTTGGAGAAGGAAATGGCAATCCACACTAGTATTCTTGCCTGGAGAATCCCGTAGACAGGGGACCTGGTGGGCTACAGTCTATGGAGTCACAAAGAGTCAGACACGACTAAGTGACTAAAACACATGGTCTTTGGGTGATGATACCCAGGCTATATCCTACTCCATGCAACCCCGGCAAATGTCACGATATATGTCATCTTCAGTTCAGTTCAGTTCAGTCGCTCAGTCATGTCCGACTCTTTGTGACCCCATGAATCCCAGCACGCCAGGCCTCCCTGTCCATCACCATCTCCCGGAGTTCACTCAGACTCACGTCCATCGAGTCCGTGATGCCATCCAGCCATCTCATCCTCGGTCGTCCCCTTCTCCTCCTGCCCCCAATCCCTCCCAGCATCAGAGTCTTTTCCAATGAGTCAACCCTTCGCATGAGGTGGCCAAAGTACTGGAGTTTCAGCTTTAGCATCATTCCTTCCAAAGAAATCCCAGGGTTGATCTCCTTCAGAATGGACTGGTTGGATCTCCTTGCAGTCCAAGGGACTCTCAAGAGTCTTCTCCAACACCACAGTTCAAAAGCATCAATTCTTCAGCACTCAGCTTTCTTCACAGTCCAACTCTCACATCCATACATGACCACAGGAAAAACCATAGCCTTGACTAGGCGGACCTTAGTCGGCAAAGTAATGTCTCTGCTTTTGAATATACTATCCAGGTTGGTCATAACTTTTCTTCCAAGGAGTAAGCGTCTTTTAATTTCATGGCTGCAGTCACCATCTGCAGTGATTTTGGAGCCCAAAAAAATAAAGTCTGACACTGTTTCCACTGTTTCCCCATCTATTTCCCATGAAGTGATGGGACCGGATGCCATGATCTTCGTTTTCTGAATGTTGAGCTTTAAGCCAACTTTTTCGCTCTCCTCCTTCACTTTCATCAAGAGGCTTTTTAGCTCCTCCTCACTTTCTGCCATAAGGGTGGTGTCATCAGCATATCTGAGGTTATTGATATTTCTCCCGGCAATCTTGATTCCAGCTTGTGTTTCTTCCAGTCCAGCGTTTCTCATGATGTACTCTGCATATAAGTTAAATAAGCAGGGAGACAATATACAGCCTTGACGTACTCCTTTTCCTATTTGGAACCAGTCTGTTGTTCCATGTCCAGTTCTAACTGTTGCTTCCTGACCTGCATACAGATTTCTCAAGAGGCAGGTTAGGTGGTCTGGTATTCCCATCTCTTTCAGAATTTTCCACAGTTTATTGTGATCCACACAGTCAAAGGCTTTGGCATAGTCAATAAAGCAGAAATAGATGTTTTTCTGGAACTCTCTTGCTTTTTCCATGATCCAGCGGATGTTGGCAATTTGATCTCTGGTTCCTCTGCCTGTTCTAAAACCAGCTTGAACATCAGGGAGTTCACGGTTCACATATTGCTGAAGCCTGGCTTGGAGAATTTTGAGCATTACTTTACTAGCGTGTGAGATGAGTGCAATTGTGCGGTAGTTTGAGCATTCTTTGGCATTGCCTTTCTTTGGAATTGGAATGAAAACTGACCTTTTCCAGTCCTGTGGCCACTGCTGAGTTTTCCAAATTTGCTGGCATATTGAGTGCAGCACTTTCACAGCATCATCTTCCAGGATTTGAAACAGCTCAACTGGAATTCCATCACCTCCACTAGCTTTGTTCTTAGTGATGCTTTCTAAGGCCCACTTGACTTCACATTCCAAGATGTCTGGCTCTAGATTAGTGATCACATCCTCATGATTATCTGGGTCGTGAAGATCTTTTCTGTACAGTTCTTCTGTGTATTCTTGCCACCTCTTCTTAATATCTTCTGCTTCTGTTAGGTCCATACCATTTCTATCCTTTATCGAGCCCATCTTTGCATGAAATGTTCCCTTGGTATCTCCAATTCTCTTGAAGAGATCTCTAGTCTTTCCCATTCTGTTGTTTTCCTCTATCTCTTTGCATTGATTGCTGAAGAAGGCTTTCTTATCTCTTCTTGCTATTCTTTGGAACTCTGCATTCAGATGCTTATATCTTTTCTTTTCTCCTTTGCTTTTCGCCTCTCTTCTTTTCAGTGCTATTTGTAAGGCTTCTCCAGACAGCCATTTTGCTTTTTTGCATTTCTTTTCCATGGGGATGGTCTTGATCCCTGTCTCCTGTACAATGTCACGAACCTCATTCCATAGTTCATCAGGAACTCTGTCTATCAGATCTAGGCCCTTAAATCTATTTCTCACTTCCACTGTATAATCATAAGGGATTTGATTTAGGTCATACCTGAATGGTCTAGCGGTTTTCCCTACTTTCTTCAATTTAAGCCTGAATTTGGAAATAAGGAGTTCATGATCTGAGCCACAGTCAGCTCCTGGTCTTGTATTTGTTGACTGTATAGAGCTTCTCCATCTTTGGCTGCAAAGAATATAATCAATCTGATTTCGGTGTTGACCATCTGGTGATGTCCATGTGTAGAGTCTTGCTATTTTTAACATGAGATAAATTATCTGTAATATTGCTGGTGATGCTTGTTTCATGTACATTTACTCATTTTTTTCTACTGTTTTACATAGTCATGATAAATTGTGTATTCCTTTAAGAGTTCATTTTCTAGCTTTCTTTATTGCTGTAGGTATTGCTTGGTGAAAAAAAAAGCTCTTCACAAGATAGTTGTACATACTCTGTAATGGTAAAATATCGTTAATATCATCACTACCACCATAAAAAAAAAATCTGTGCCATTTGCTAATACCTTATTTTTACACCAAAATCAGCTCTGATTGACAGTTAGTTGTCTTTCTTGAAACATCTCTGGACATCAATTTTCCTTAGCTATTAGCAACTTTGTTTTTTCTAGGCAAGACAAGTAATTTATTTTCCAAAGCACTTAAAGTTGTTTCTTTTTTTTACTCTTTGCCCAGGTTCATGTTGTGTTTGTTAAGTCCCTCCTGTATGGTAACATTTTGAAATAAAATAATCTTTTTTTTTCTCTTTACAATAAATATTATATTTTGAATCTAAATTTGGAATGAATTTCGGAAAGGCAAACTAATTTTTTTTTTCTGGAAGATATGAACAAATACTCAGCTAACCTAGCGATCTTCTTAAATGTGACTTTTAGATGCAAAAAGAATAATTTATAAGAATCACCTTAGATTTTTCATTTTGGTAAGCATAACTCTGTAAGAAATTCTATATTAAAATGGCGGTGAAGTTTATTCAACTGAAATTTATTGACTTGACACTCTGCTAAATGCTGGGGTGTATGTGTAACAGGACAATCACAGTCCTGTCCCCATGAAAATTAGAACCTATCAGGGCAGATTGGAGGTAGCAAATCTTCAACTAGTTCATTGAGTTCCAGAACCAGATTTTCCATTCTGAAGACACAAATAACTATACTTATTAGGATTAAAAAGTGATCAAGTCCTGAGGGACTGATTCATAACAATCATAATGAACAAAGACTGAAGTAAACTCTAGAATGCTAATTAATTGTTTTTTACATTAATTGTAAGGAGAATATGGATTTGCGAGATACCAAGATCAATAGATTTTCTCCATGTATTAAAGGACAGCCATCATTTTAAAGAATATTTTTGGAACCATAAAGAAAAGAAAGCTTATACAATTTTATAAGTTTCTTAGTTAAAATAGGTTTATCAAGATAGCCTTGCCCCTGGAATCAAAGTAATCAGTATTGGCCAAAGTTCTTGTTTTCCCTCACTGTGCTGAATATGCACTAAGGGTTATATCTACCATTTGCCTGTTTGTTTGTTTGTTTTTTCTGTGCATCATATTTCCTCAATTTTATGACACTTCTCCCAAATATTAGTATCTGTGGCTTTTTTTCATAATCTTATAATTGCTGTCAGCCAGGCATCAGTCACAATATAATTGTCATTGCCTACAAACGTGCAAATTTGGTCATAACTGTTCAATTGCATGATGTGTGTTAATGGTACAATGTGATTAGAAATTAATTGCTATTTAAAATATGAAGATTCAAAAAGATGAATACTGTGATTTCACGTTAAAGCAAACAGAATATTGTGTACACAAAAAGGAAAAAAAAATAGAGCTACATGATAGAATAAAAATCTATCTAAATTTTCCTTAAATAGCCCTTTTAACAAGTAGAAAATAAATATTCAAAGCAGTAAGAATACATTGTGTCGGAGATCAACTGACTGTATTTTTGCTTTCTTGAGGAGACATAATGTCATGTGTTGCAATCAATACTGGCTGGGATTGGGTGTAAACCTCAGAGCTTAACCTGTTGTGCAATCAGGATTTTTGCTTTCAGTAGGTGTTTGAAGTGATTCATTAGGGAAGGATTTCTTGTAACTTCTAGAAGTGGAAGTAAAAGTTTGCATATACATACGTGCACGCATCCTGTAAGGAGATAGGTGGGTCAGAGGTTTCATAAGATTCCCGAAGTTAAGAACTTCAGACTTATAACCACATGCTGACTACTGTCATGGACAACTTTCTTAAGTCTGTTGTTTACAGGTTATTTTTATGGTGATGTTTAGTGTTTCTGCTCATCTCAGTTATCACGTCTCACCTCCTACAAGCGTTTAGTCTGAAACATCCTTTGTATACCCCTATATGCTAATGGTATGTATCTTCAAAATACTAAGATATTGAATTAATCTTTGTTCTTGTGATGAGAGTGTAAGTTTTACAGAATAAACTTATTGTAGGCATTGTAACAAGTTAGAATATTCAGTCATTGGCTGTTTCAATTGTTTTGCCAGTTAGCATTCAAAGAAATTTTACACAGAAAACATGGAAATCACAATTGTCCCAGTTTAGGTAACCTTTACCACAATACCTGTGTCTGTTTAATTGTTTATAATCCATTTGACTGTGCTTGAATTGTATAAACAGAAAAAATCAGTTTTGGAACCACAGTTGCAGCTTAACTGACCTGTTTTAAAGTTTTATAGGTAGTTCTGGGGATATTTTTAAATATCACCCCACGGTCACTCCTGGGTGAAAACTAATCATAGCAAATTTTCTTTCCATCAGGGTTGGGGATTATTATTTGTTTCTTGATCTGAGACCTCACATCCAGTGAGATCAGAAAATTGAAGATTTCCTGTACCAGGTGATATTCCTTTAAGGAATGAAACATTTGCCATAATTTATTAACTTTAAACTCTGAAAGAAGGAATTTAGGTAATTTTTGTCAATAGACGTAGAAGTATAAAATGATAATTTAGGCATAGTTTTAAAACAAGCTTTGTTCAGTTTGTCTTAAGTGATAATAAATCAAAGTTCAAATTCTCTGTAATAGATAGTAATATATATTTTTCCAAAAGCAATTTGTTTATTCATATGTGCTATAAAGACACTTGGTAAAGATAAGATGAAAACATGCCTGAAAAATGATTTAGTATTAAAAAATAAGTTAAAATGAACTTCTCATATAGCTACTGTTGATGTGTATCTGAAGGGTGTGTATAAAATACATTTCCCTGACAATAGCTGTAGTCATAACACAGGGACTATCTTAGCAAATATTTTAATTATAAATCCCATTTTTTCATAGATGGAGTAATACCTATAATTCTGCTTTCCTCCCAGCTTATTTGATCATTTCCCATCCATGGTTTTATTTGAAGATATGTCATTAATTTTAATGATTTAAGTTTCTGAAATTCATAAAAATTAATCATTCTGCTATGACATCAACTTGTGTATAGTTTAAGTATCATAAAAAAAATCATTAGAGGCAGTCAGGATTCATTGTTCTTAATCATACATTTTTATAAGAAATTCCTGAGTAAGAATTATAAGATACATTGCTGATATTCCTAAGATATTTATAAATAAGATTAGAAATTAAGTTTTCAGCAAATTGGTAAAATAATGAGTAAACATCTTTCTATTGTTTTATATATTTTATGGAAATGTAATTAACAAGATATTTGACAAAACACAACAGCATATGTGTAGAAATTAATGGTTTATTTTCTCACAAAATAATTTTAAAGGCCTATCTTAGGATAACATTTTTATTTTGTTTTCTTATGTTAATTTGAACTTCTTGTTTGACTTCCTTTTTAATTATAATTGCAGTAGAAACTATTCACAGCCACATTTTGGTTTATCCACTATTACTATTTAGTTCTATCTGTAGGCATGATATTTAAGAATGCTGTTTCTATTGACCAACATAAACCATATGCCCTTTTATAGATTAAATTTTATTGGAGTATAGTTGATTTACAATATTGTGTTAGTACCTGCTGTATAGCAAAGTGAATCGGTTATACATATATCTACTGTTTTCTGAATTCTTTTACCATATGTGCTAGTCGCTCAGGCGTGTCGACTCTTTGCGACCCCACGGACTGAACTGTAGTCTGCCAGCCTCCTCTGTCCATGGGATTTCCCAGGCAAGAGTACAGGAGTGGGTTGCCATCTCCTTCTCCAATGCATATATCTACTCTTTAAAATTCTTTTAACATTTACATCATTACAGAGTATCGAGTAGAGTTTCCTGTGCTATACAGTAGGTCCTTGTTAGTTATCTATTTTATATATAGTATTGTGTATGTATAAATCTTAATCTCCCAAATGAAAACTGTTTTCCCTGTAGGAGTCAAGTATTCCCCTTTTAGGTGATATTATTCATACCTGTGATATTTACATTTAGCTCACCCTTTCCAAGAGGCACTTGTGCTTATCAATGTATAAATATTTTGGTTCTGTTTGGAATTGCTATCTTCTGCAATCATGCAAATTGGATCACTAAGCATAGGAATTAAGCAACTCTCCCAGTTTTCCAAATGGAATCATCCTCCTGTGTGTTTACTTTCTGTTTTATTTTATTTGCAACTCATTTGGCCATTTATTAACTGACATATATTTTATAGATTCTCTGCCACATACATATATTCATGAAAACTTTTAGCTGTTTTTAAACTAAGATAAATATTGCAACATTCTATTTAAAATACACACGACTATGTGAGTGTTTGTTTTTTCTGTATTTTTCAGACGAAGATCATTCAATCAGTCAGCAAATACTGAGTATCTCAACCAGTATCGTATATTCATTTAGATAGGGTTTATCCATCACTGAAGAAAAAGAGATTCTATTAGGCAGGAACTTTAGTTTCAGTGATGAGATAGACAATAAAAATAATAGATAGGTAAATGTGTAGTATATTAAAAAGTGATACATATAACATTATCTTCTTGATTATTTTGCATATTTGTCATAAAATGTAGGAATTCCAAGCTTTGTTTACCTGGGCATATTGTCCATAATGCCTTCATAATCTGAGGTACTTTAGAGTTTACATTATGTACACGACTGTAAACCTTGCAACACAATGTCTGGACTATAAAATGCATATGATCACAAATGCACAAATCCATATGCTATGAATAATTGCCTGAGGGGACTTTTGAAATCATAGAACTATTCAAACATGGAGGAGAAATTACTTCAAGAAAAGATACATGAACGCTTTTCAGACCATAACATAATCCTTCCTCTTGTAACTTTTAAGGCACTCACTACAGTATCTTCCACACACGTTAGGTTGGTCAGAAATAAGCTTTGTGGAAACTTTTAGACTTAGAAGTGTTGGGTGTTTCCAGACTGCTTTTCTTTTCTTTTCTTTCTTTTTTTTTTTTTTTTCNAAATATTTTAATTATAAATCCCATTTTTTCATAGATGGAGTAATACCTATAATTCTGCTTTCCTCCCAGCTTATTTGATCATTTCCCATCCATGGTTTTATTTGAAGATATGTCATTAATTTTAATGATTTAAGTTTCTGAAATTCATAAAAATTAATCATTCTGCTATGACATCAACTTGTGTATAGTTTAAGTATCATAAAAAAAATCATTAGAGGCAGTCAGGATTCATTGTTCTTAATCATACATTTTTATAAGAAATTCCTGAGTAAGAATTATAAGATACATTGCTGATATTCCTAAGATATTTATAAATAAGATTAGAAATTAAGTTTTCAGCAAATTGGTAAAATAATGAGTAAACATCTTTCTATTGTTTTATATATTTTATGGAAATGTAATTAACAAGATATTTGACAAAACACAACAGCATATGTGTAGAAATTAATGGTTTATTTTCTCACAAAATAATTTTAAAGGCCTATCTTAGGATAACATTTTTATTTTGTTTTCTTATGTTAATTTGAACTTCTTGTTTGACTTCCTTTTTAATTATAATTGCAGTAGAAACTATTCACAGCCACATTTTGGTTTATCCACTATTACTATTTAGTTCTATCTGTAGGCATGATATTTAAGAATGCTGTTTCTATTGACCAACATAAACCATATGCCCTTTTATAGATTAAATTTTATTGGAGTATAGTTGATTTACAATATTGTGTTAGTACCTGCTGTATAGCAAAGTGAATCGGTTATACATATATCTACTGTTTTCTGAATTCTTTTACCATATGTGCTAGTCGCTCAGGCGTGTCGACTCTTTGCGACCCCACGGACTGAACTGTAGTCTGCCAGCCTCCTCTGTCCATGGGATTTCCCAGGCAAGAGTACAGGAGTGGGTTGCCATCTCCTTCTCCAATGCATATATCTACTCTTTAAAATTCTTTTAACATTTACATCATTACAGAGTATCGAGTAGAGTTTCCTGTGCTATACAGTAGGTCCTTGTTAGTTATCTATTTTATATATAGTATTGTGTATGTATAAATCTTAATCTCCCAAATGAAAACTGTTTTCCCTGTAGGAGTCAAGTATTCCCCTTTTAGGTGATATTATTCATACCTGTGATATTTACATTTAGCTCACCCTTTCCAAGAGGCACTTGTGCTTATCAATGTATAAATATTTTGGTTCTGTTTGGAATTGCTATCTTCTGCAATCATGCAAATTGGATCACTAAGCATAGGAATTAAGCAACTCTCCCAGTTTTCCAAATGGAATCATCCTCCTGTGTGTTTACTTTCTGTTTTATTTTATTTGCAACTCATTTGGCCATTTATTAACTGACATATATTTTATAGATTCTCTGCCACATACATATATTCATGAAAACTTTTAGCTGTTTTTAAACTAAGATAAATATTGCAACATTCTATTTAAAATACACACGACTATGTGAGTGTTTGTTTTTTCTGTATTTTTCAGACGAAGATCATTCAATCAGTCAGCAAATACTGAGTATCTCAACCAGTATCGTATATTCATTTAGATAGGGTTTATCCATCACTGAAGAAAAAGAGATTCTATTAGGCAGGAACTTTAGTTTCAGTGATGAGATAGACAATAAAAATAATAGATAGGTAAATGTATAGTATATTAAAAAGTGATACATATAACATTATCTTCTTGATTATTTTGCATATTTGTCATAAAATGTAGGAATTCCAAGCTTTGTTTACCTGGGCATATTGTCCATAATGCCTTCATAATCTGAGGTACTTTAGAGTTTACATTATGTACACGACTGTAAACCTTGCAACACAATGTCTGGACTATAAAATGCATATGATCACAAATGCACAAATCCATATGCTATGAATAATTGCCTGAGGGGACTTTTGAAATCATAGAACTATTCAAACATGGAGGAGAAATTACTTCAAGAAAAGATACATGAACGCTTTTCAGACCATAACATAATCCTTCCTCTTGTAACTTTTAAGGCACTCACTACAGTATCTTCCACACACGTTAGGTTGGTCAGAAATAAGCTTTGTGGAAACTTTTAGACTTGGAAGTGTTGGGTGTTTCCAGACTGCTTTTCTTTTCTTTTCTTTCTTTTTTTTTTTTTTCCATTTTACTTTATTTTACTTTACAGTACTCTATTGGTTTTGGCATACATTGACATGAATCTGCCACGGGTGATTCTAAAATCTTCCTTTAAAAGTAAGTGAGCTCTCGACTGCTGGTTTATGAAACTTTTTCTCTAACTTCATTCTTTGATCACTGAGCTTTCTCGGGTAACTATTTCGGTTTCCTGTGTAGGAGATAGGTGATATTGTCATAAACACCCAGTCTGCTCCCATTCTTCTCTTTGGAGCCTTCTGCACCCATGTCACTCACTGTTTAACAAAGCTGGAATAATACAGCAGATGGGGATTCTCTTTAATTGTGCTTCTGCTGTATCAGTGGTTGTCTTCTGCCTAGATCTGAAAAAACTGACAGTGATTACACAGTTTCATGCTACAAATATGAGCAGGTGCAGCTGTAAATAGTCCCTGATTAACAATTTCATTTAAATATAACAGATTTCAGTACGGCAGATTACTCCCAGTGGTAAGGAGGCGTACTTTTGTATATAATTTACTAAATCTAGAGTTTAATTATGTTAGCAATAACAAAGCCCTGAGTGTGCTAAAAAATTTCCAAATGTGTTGGCTCTTCTATCAAAATAACTACCACAGAACAAATGAATTATCATTTGAAATGTTCCTTATGGAGTAAAATTATAAATTATCCTTCATAGTCCTATTTCTTGGGAGTCATGTGTATTGGTTAGTGTTAATGTGGTAAGAATAAAAATAATTGTTTTAATCTGAGTATGTAATTTGTATTTGTTAATACTACCTTTAATTAGATATACTAAAGCTTCTAAATGAACTAAAACATTTGAAGATTTTGAGAAATGTCACATTTAAGACCTTTCAGTATCTGTTAGGAGCAGAATATGTTAAGATCTAAAAAAGCAGTACTCATGTTCTAAGTTTGTTGGATTGTAGATTAAAAATAAATTTGTAATTAAGTAAAAATGATTTTCACTTTACAAGATATGATTATTAACTATGCAGATTCACAATTTATTCTTAGAATTGCAGACAATAGAAGAAAAGGTTTGATTTTTCTTTTCTCTCTTCCGTTATCTTATTTGTTTGTATATTGTGGTCTCTTTACTACTGCTGCAAAGTTAAGTTTTCAAAAAGTTTTCATCCTTTTAGAAACAGTCTTGTGGATTGTTTTTTTTTTTTGCATGCCACATTGCTTGTAGGATCTTAGTACCTGACCCATCAAACCATTGTCCCATGTAGTGGAAGTTCAGAGTCCTAATCACTGGATAGCCAGGAAATTCCTTGTGGATATTTAAATAAAATAAGCCAGTAGCAGAACAAAGATAACAGTTTTTCTTTTTTAGTATTCATTTCAAAATTGCTCTTAAAAATTACCAGTTATCTCCCTAGCAGTAATCAAATGTTATTTTATTATGTTAACATTAAAATAAACTATTGCAATAGCTTCAACAAATGTAACAAAGAAATGGACTCTGTTTGCTTTTTAAAAAAAAATTTATTTGATAAAATAGATTTTTCTATTTAAATAGAAAAAAGTCTTAGGAACAAATGCTCAGTATTTCAAGTCTTAGTCTTATAATCAAATTTTGGTTAAGGTTTTAAAATTACATTCATAACCATTTCCAAATAAAGTAAAATGTGCAAATCTTGGAAGTAGACCTATTTTTTAAATGTAGAGAATCCTGGGGGTGGAGTTACTATATTTGCAATTGTGACTATATAAAGTATCATATATGTAATTGTGACTGTATCAAAAATAATTACTGAATATCTTGTGAGGTACATTATGAAAACAACTACAATTCATCGACTTAGTTTGAAAATGTTAATAATGGTATGCTGCCTTCTCCTGTTAGTGGTGCAACCACGTGGCTGTATCATCTCATTCTCTTTTGCTCAGTCTTCTTGTTGGGCATCAGACATTGTTCATCTGTTTGCATTCAGCAGTGTTTATAATAACCAAACCCATGCATTAAAACATACATTGCTATTCCAGACTTCCTTCTTGTTCTAGTCTACACTACCATATACATGATCTCAGGCACCACAACATGCGTAAATCTGAACTTTCTATAGCAACCCAGATCTTCTTCGTCTTCCAGGGGTATCTTCTCCGAGTTAATAGTCCAGGACTTTCAGAAACTGAAAATCTGATGCCATCTCATCTCCCTGCACCTCACTCCTTCCATAATATGACTTACTGACTACATGTATTCATGACCAGATTTTCTCAATTCTACTTCAATAATACCTTTCCTATCAGGTCTCTTCTCTCTCACCCTAATGCTCCTGGTTTAGTTTCTGATTTTATTTTGTTTTATTTATTTTGTGTGTGTATGTGTATTTAAAAATACATTTTATTCTTGAAGCAGGGAGCAAATGACCTCTGAAGAAGAATGAAATCACACTTAATAAGAAATGGGTACTTAACTAGATTTGTAAAATTCTATTGATAATCACTAGTTATCCTTCTAGTAATATACAGGATTCACTTCTACAGAAACAAAACTGCCTTGGAGAAAGTGCCATCTGAGACTTTAGATTGTAGTAAAAGTTTATGACTTTGTACCAGGGCTTATGAGATGCATTTGAGATCGATTCAGTATTGATTCAGAATAACTGGCCTCTATAGCTAGATACAAATGGAATGTGTCTTACCTGGATTACAGCAGTACCCTCCGAGTTTCTGATTTATTATCTCTCAACTGAACTTTTGATATAACCTTCTAATTGTTCTCTTTGTTTTTAGAGCCCTATAGCTTCTGGCTGTTTCTTGTAAACATTTCTTTACTGCTCCAAGCAGAGTTGATTTTCCTTTTATTTGTTGATCTGTTATATGTTGTATATATCTCTATCATAGTGCTTGTAACATAATACAGTAAATATTTATTACTTTATCCTTCCTATAGCCTTAAAGCAGGAGTGAATTTGAAACTGCTTAATCAGTTCTGAATATATAATATAAAATAATACTCAATAAAATATCTGGAGGATAAGAATTATTTTCTGTATCAATTGCCCAGGTGAGTTTTTGTACAGAGCTGCTAGGTCAGAGAAATGAAAGAAAGAAAGTTCAGCATCACAGTTAAAGTCTTGGTTGAGAAGAAATATCTAGTTTACAAGAAATAATTGATCGAAATATAGGCTTCTGTAATTTCTCTTTTAGACTACCATAGTGAGATTGAGCATCTATAAGATTAATTAGTGTAACAGCTAAACCCAAGGCATGCTGCCGTAAATTCTAGTACAGTGATTTTGGGAGGTGAACTAGGTAAATGCTTTTTACTTTAATGAATGCTCTGATAATGAATATTTTAATGAATATTCATTGTTAGTATCACTTTGTTAACTCGCCAGTTTCTTTTATTATTTTTATTGAAGGAGAGTTGATTTACGGTGTTGTGTTAATTTCTGCCATACAGCAAAAAGACTTACACACATATATGCATTCTTTTTTAAAATGTTTTTCCCTTATGGTTTATTCCAGGATATCGGCTAGAGTTCCCTGTACTCTACAGTAGGACCTCGTTGTCTATCCATTCTCTATATAATAGTTAGTATCTACTAATCCCAAACACCCAGTCCCCCCTCCCACTCCCCCGTAGCAACCACAAGTCTGTTCTCTGTGCTCTGATGTGAGTCTGTTTCTGTTTTGTAGATAGGTTCTTTTGTGCCATATTTCAGATTCTACGTATAAGTGATATCATGTGGTATTTGTTTTTCTCTTTCCAACTTACTTCACTTAGTATGGTAATCTCTAGTTGCATCCATGTTGCTGAAAACGGCATTATTTCATTCTTTTTTTTATGGCTAAAATATATTCTATTGTGTATAGATGCTGTCAATGGATATTTTAGGTTGTTTCCATGTCTTGACAATTGTGAATGATGCTGCTGTGAACACAGGGACACATGTATCTTTTAAAATCATAGTTTTCACCGGATGCGCCCAGGAGTGATGTTGCTGGATCACATGTCAACTCTTATTTTCAGTTTTCTGAGGAACCTGCATACTGTTTTGCATAGTAGCTACACCAACTTACCTTCCCAAAAACAATGTAAGAGGGTTCCCATTTCTCCACATCATCTCCAGGATTTGTTATCTGTAGACTTTTCAATGATGGATGACGGCCATTCTTATTGGTGTGAGGTAGTACCTTATTGTAGCTTTTATAAGCATTTCTCTGGTAACTGGTGACGTTGAGCATCTTTTCCTGTGCCTATTGGCTGTCTGTGTCTTCTTTGGAGACACGTCTGTTTCGGTCTTCTGCCCATTTTACTAGTGGGTTATTTGTTTTGTTTGTTTGCTTGGCTTTGTTGTTATTGAGCTGTTTACATCTTTTGGAAATTAAGCCTTTGTCAGGTGCATAGTTTACAAATATTTTCTCCCATTCCATAGATTGTCTTTTAGTTTTGTCTATGGTTTCCTGTGCTGTGCAAAAGCTTCTGAGTTTGATTAGGTCCCATTTGTTTATTTTTGTTTTTATTTTTTGTTGTTTTGGGAGACTGACCTAAGAAAACATTGGTATGATTTATGTCAGAGGAGGTTTTATTTTTTTCTAGGAATTTTACAGTGTCATAGCTTATGTTTAAGTCTTTAATCTATTTTGAGTATATTTTTGTGCATAGTGTGAGAGTGTGTTCTAACTTCATTGATTTACATGCCACTGTATGTAAACTTTCCCAGCACCACTTGCTGAACAGTTGCCAGTCTTTAGAAAACACCTGTCTGCTAATCTGTAATATTTAAATAGATTTTGTAGATAATTAATAGATAAATTAATTCATCTTAATGTATATAATACACTCATACATGTAATGGATACCCATATTAACATAAATATAAATGTAGATAGAAGTGATATCCAAAATATTTCACAACTCATATGATTCAGGAAGTGATTAATTGGAATAATGCCTTTTTCCATCAGATAATGTCATTATGACTGTGGCCTGAACTGAAGCATTACTGTGATTAGCATTTCTATCCAACACAGGTAAGGTTTACCCAAAGTATGTGCTAAGTTTAGGGCTTCCCTAATAGCTCTCTTAATTAGTAAAGAATCCGCCTGCAATGCACGAAACCCCAGGTTGATTTCTGGGTTGGGAAGATCTGCTCAAGAAGGGATAGACTACCCCCTCCAGTATTCTTGGGCTTCCCTCATGACTCAGCTCAACAAGAATCCACCTGCAATGCAGGAGAGAGACCTGAGTTCGATCCCTCGGTTGGGAAGATCCCCTGGAGAATAAAAAGGCTACTCACTCCAGTATTCTGGCCTGGAGAATTCCATGAGCTCTATATATCACAAAGAGTGACAAAGAGTCAGGCACGACTGAGCGACTTTCACTTTCACTCACTTTTTATATAGCAGAGTTCTGCCATAAGCTGTGAAACTGTGAAGATGAAAGGTTGCTAAAAAATTAACTGTCTTTTCATTTTTAGTTGTACTTTAAACATGCCTTAATAGCGCAAGTTGAACCTTCAACTGTGTCTAATTCTCAATAGTATTTAAGAAATATTTTATTATCCTTCTTACTGTATAATTAGAAATGTCCTCAGCAAACACCAGGTAACAATTAGAAACTTTCCTTTATTTCATATACATTTATGAATTTTTCTAGGTACAAATAACTATTTTTTTAGGAGAATATTAATATAGCATAGGATATTTCAAGCTTTAACTCTTCTTCTCTCACAGTATCAATTTTATAATATTTAAACGTAATTTCAATTAACACAGTTCAAACAGTTTCTAAAATAAATGAATCTCATGGTACAGTCAAGATGCTAAAGACTTGCCCCACAGATTTCAAATTAATGATTTTTAATAATTATAAATCATAATTCATTATGCATGCCAATACTTAGACAAAGTTTGGATATACAATTAGAAATTTAATTACATTGGAAATGCCACTGCATGTTTAAACAGATGACCAGCCATTATAGCCTGCACAGATGACAGAATACTTTCCTCCACACATGTGTTTCATTGAACACTGCTGTCTATTGAAAAGACAAGGACCACCTGCCAACAAAGTATGAAGAGTTATTGGATTATGTTTAAAGAGAATACTTCTTTACATAACTTCATACATGATGTTATTTGTTAACTTGATTTTTTTTAAAAACACAGTGTGAGAAAAAAATTGCAACCTGGACCCCATTCTCAATCAATTGATTAAGCCCATGAAGACAATGGGTTAATTTTGATATCAACTGCATTTTTGTTGCTTAGGAACTGTATCTGTCAATTCCACATTTATAGTGATAGCCATGAAACTTCATTATAACCTAAAATTAAATTTCATTAAAGAGGAAATTTTTACAATTGTGATTGACCACCAAAATAAAGTTAAAGACTCATCACATGGGTTTTGCAAACAGTTTAACAGCAACAACAAATAAATCACCTCATGTATTTCTTGGAAGATTTAACCAAGTTACCACAGAAATATCTCCATGCTTGCAGAATGTATGCTCTGAGAATCTTGGGTAGTAAACCTCCAGCAGTACCAACAGCATCAGCCAGTTACAAGGTCCGAAAGCTCATTTAGCCATCATCAGTGAGGGATACTGCAAAAATATTTGTTAAATTCTTTTCAGTTATATGATATGTGATTTAACAAACCTGAATGTGTCTGTATGTTACTGTGTTATGCTGAGTTTTTTAAAGATTATTTTTCAGAGCAGTTTTAAGTTTGAAAAAACAAAAAGGAGTTACAGAGATTTCCGTTAAAGCATTTGCCTCCTCAATGTGTTGGTTTCCCTATCCTCAACATTAGTCACTAGAATGGAACATTTTTATGAAGAGTGAACCTACACTGGCATATAATTATCACTCAAAGGAAATAATTTTCCTTAAGTTAATTCTTGGTGTTGTTCATTCTATGAGTTTGATAAACATTTAATGATATATATCCATCATTATAATATCATACAGAGTATTTTCACTGCCCTAAAAACTCCCTCTGCCTGTTCATCTCTTCCCCACTGCCATTCCTGGCAACAATTGATATTTTTAGTGAATCTATCAGTTCAGTTCAGTCACTCAGTCATGTCTGACTCTTTGAGACTCCATGAACTACATCACGCCAGGCTTCCCTGTCCATCACCAACTCCTGGAGCTGGCTCAAACTCAAATCCATCAAGTCAGTGATGCCATCCAACCATCTCATCCTCTGTTGTCCCTTTCTCCTCCTGCCTCCAATCTTTCCCAGCATTAGGGTCTTTTCCAATGAGTCAATTCTTCACGTCAAGTGCCCAAAGTATTGGAGTTTCAGCTTCAGCCTCAGTCTGTCCAATGAAAATTCAGGACTGATTGCCCTTAGGATTGACTGGTTGGATCTCCTTGCAGTCCAAGGGACTCTCAAGAATCTTTTCCAACACCATAGTTCAAAAGCATAAGTTCTTTGGTGCTTAGCTTTCTTTATGGCTCAACTTTCACATCCATACATGACTGCTGGAGAAACCATAGCTTTGAGTAGATGGACTTGCCATGAAGTGATGGGACTAAATGCCATGATCTTCGTTTTCTGAATGTTGAGTTTTAAGCCAGCTTTTTCACTCTCTTCTTTTGCTTTCGTCAAGAGTCTCTTTAGTTTTTCTTTGCTTTTGCCATAAGGATGGTGTCATCTGCATATCTGAGGTCATTGATATTTCTCCCAGCAATCTTAATTCCAGCTTGTGCTTCATCCAGCCCAGCATTTCACATGATGTACTCTGCATATAAGTTAAGTAAGTATATGTGTCACTATAGTTTTGCCTTTTTTAGAATGCTGTATAGTTGGAATTATACAGCCTCTTTATGTCATCGTATTTCACTTGGAAATACACACTTAGGTTTTCCCCCTGTCTTTTCATGACTTTGTAGCTTATTTCATTTTAAGGCTGAAGAATATTTCATTGTCTGGATATACCAGGATTAATTCATTACCTACTGGAGGACATCCTGATAGCTTTCAGGTTTTGACAATTATGAATGCAGGTGTTTTAAGTATCCCTCTGTAGGTTTTTGTGTGGATGTAAGTTTTCAGCTTCTTTAGGTTAATACCAAGGACCATGAGTGTGTGCTAAGTCGCTTCAGTTGTGTCTGACTCTTTGCAACCCTATGGATTGCCATAGTCTTGCCAGGCTCCTCTCTCTGTTTATGGGATTCTCCAGGCAAGAATACTTGAGTGCATTGCCATTCCCTTCACCACAAGGACCATGATCTCTTAGTTATATGGAAAGAATAGATTTAGTTTTGTAAGTAACTGCCAAGCTATCTTCTAAAATGGCTGCACCATTTTGCCTTCCCACCAGCAACGTCTGAGAGTTCCTGCCTCTCCTCTTCATCTCCGCAGTGTGAGGTCAGTGTTCCAGATTTCGGTCATTCTAATATACGTGGAATGTTATCTTATTGTTTTAATTTGCATTTCCTTGATGACATGTGATGTGGAACGTTTCTTCATTTGTCATCTGTATATCTCCTTTGGTGAGGTTTTTGGTAATATCTTTAACCTATTTTTTAATCAGGTTGATTTCTTGATGTTAAGTTTTAGGAGTTCTTTGTATTTTGGCGTGACTCTTCTGTATCAGATGTGTCTTTGAAAATATTTACTGCCAGTGGCTTGTCTTCTTATTCTTTTGATGATGTCTTTCACAGAACAGAATTTTTTAAATTTTAATGAAGTCCAGAATGTCAACTATTTATAGTTTTTCATTTTACATTTAGGTCTATAATGCATTTTGTGTTACTTTTTGTGAGAAGTGTAAGGTCTGTGTTTAGCTTCCTTTTTTTGTTCTATGCAGATGTACAGTTGTTTCAGTGCCATTTATTGAAGGGATTATTTTTCCTCCATTGTATTACTTTTCTTTGTCAAATGCCAGTTGAATGCCATAGTCTTGCCAGGCTCCTCTCTCTGTTTATGGGATTCTCCAGGCAAGAATACTTGAGTGCATTGCCATTCCCTTCACCACAAGGACCATGATCTCTTAGTTATATGGAAAGAATAGATTTAGTTTTGTAAGTAACTGCCAAGCTATCTTCTAAAATGGCTGCACCATTTTGCCTTCCCACCAGCAATGTCTGAGAGTTCCTGCCTCTCCTCTTCATCTCCGCAGTGTGAGGTCAGTGTTCCAGATTTCGGTCATTCTAATATACGTGGAATGTTATCTTATTGTTTTAATTTGCATTTCCTTGATGACATGTGATGTGGAACGTTTCTTCATTTGTCATCTGTATATCTCCTTTGGTGAGGTTTTTGGTAATATCTTTAACCTATTTTTTAATCAGGTTGATTTCTTGATGTTAAGTTTTAGGAGTTCTTTGTATTTTGGCGTGACTCTTCTGTATCAGATGTGTCTTTGAAAATATTTACTGCCAGTGGCTTGTCTTCTTATTCTTTTGATGATGTCTTTCACAGAACAGAATTTTTTAAATTTTAATGAAGTCCAGAATGTCAACTATTTATAGTTTTTCATTTTACATTTAGGTCTATAATGCATTTTGTGTTACTTTTTGTGAGAAGTGTAAGGTCTGTGTTTAGCTTCCTTTTTTTGTTCTATGCAGATGTACAGTTGTTTCAGTGCCATTTATTGAAGGGATTATTTTTCCTCCATTGTATTACTTTTCTTTGTCAAATGCCAGTTGACTTACGTTAGAGAAAAGTAAGGTGAGTTAAGTTTAATATTGCAGTAAGGACAGAGACTGACAGTTTTCCAACCCCACCACCATTTCTCTTGGAAGCAGAGATATATCAGCTATGTAAAATTATGTCCAAACAGCTAAAATGAAAAATCCTTGAGGGGAGAGAAAATAGTTGTTTGTACTCCCACCTCCCAGTACAAAGCCTACAATGGTACAAATGCTCAGAAAATGGGTGCTAAGTTGTTGACAACAATATGACTGTAGAACTCAACCAGTCATTTATATTTCACAACATCTTTTCTTTTCTGTGGAAAACAACATGTGGAGGAACCCCTGGAGCTTTCCTTAAATTGAACTATAGTTGATATATAATATTGTGTTCATTTCAGATGCACAGCAAAGTGATTCAGATATACATAGTTTTTCTTTTTCAGATTCTCTTCCATTATAGGTGATCATGAGATAGTTGATTTTATTAATGAGTCTGTCTCTGGGCTCTCTGTTTTACTCCATTGACCTCTTTTTTTCTATCCTTTAGCTAATAACACAGTGTCTTGATAACTGTCGCTTTATATAAGTTTTGAAGTCCTCCAACTTTGCTCTTCAGTATTGTGTTAAATATTCTGGGACTTCTTCTTCTCCATGTAAACTTTCAAATCACTTTGCAGGTAGCCATAAAGTAACTTACTGGGCTTTTTATTGGAATTGAATTGACTCTAAAGATCAAATTTTAAAGAACTGACATCTTCACAATACTGAATCTTCCTCTCCATGAACATGGACTATCTCTCCATTTATTTAGATTTTCTTTGATTTCATTCATCAGGATTTTATAGTTTTTCTCATTAGATCTCATAAATATTTTGTTAGATTTACACCTCAGTATTTGATTTTGTTGTTGAATTACTAAGTCATGTCTGACTCTGCGACCCAGTGAACTGTAGAATGCCAGGCTTCCCTCTCCTTCACTATCTCCCAGAGTTTGCTCAAACTCATATCCATGGAGTCAGTGATGCCATCCAACCATCTCATCCTCTGCCACCCCCTTCTTTTGCCCTCAATCTTTCCCAGCATCAGGGTCTTTTCCCACGAGTCAGCGCTCTGCATCAGGGGGCAAAAGTTCAAACAGTTTCTAAAATAAATGAATCTCATGGTACAGTCAAGATGCTAAAGACTTGCCCCACAGATTTCAAATTAATGATTTTTAATAATTATAAATCATAATTCATTATGCATGCCAATACTTAGACAAAGTTTGGATATACAATTAGAAATTTAATTACATTGGAAATGCCACTGCATGTTTAAACAGATGACCAGCCATTATAGCCTGCACAGATGACAGAATACTTTCCTCCACACATGTGTTTCATTGAACACTGCTGTCTATTGAAAAGACAAGGACCACCTGCCAACAAAGTATGAAGAGTTATTGGATTATGTTTAAAGAGAATACTTCTTTACATAACTTCATACATGATGTTATTTGTTAACTTGATTTTTTTTAAAAACACAGTGTGAGAAAAAAATTGCAACCTGGACCCCATTCTCAATCAATTGATTAAGCCCATGAAGACAATGGGTTAATTTTGATATCAACTGCATTTTTGTTGCTTAGGAACTGTATCTGTCAATTCCACATTTATAGTGATAGCCATGAAACTTCATTATAACCTAAAATTAAATTTCATTAAAGAGGAAATTTTTACAATTGTGATTGACCACCAAAATAAAGTTAAAGACTCATCACATGGGTTTTGCAAACAGTTTAACAGCAACAACAAATAAATCACCTCATGTATTTCTTGGAAGATTTAACCAAGTTACCACAGAAATATCTCCATGCTTGCAGAATGTATGCTCTGAGAATCTTGGGTAGTAAACCTCCAGCAGTACCAACAGCATCAGCCAGTTACAAGGTCCGAAAGCTCATTTAGCCATCATCAGTGAGGGATACTGCAAAAATATTTGTTAAATTCTTTTCAGTTATATGATATGTGATTTAACAAACCTGAATGTGTCTGTATGTTACTGTGTTATGCTGAGTTTTTTAAAGATTATTTTTCAGAGCAGTTTTAAGTTTAAAAAAACAAAAAGGAGTTACAGAGATTTCCGTTAAAGCATTTGCCTCCTCAATGTGTTGGTTTCCCTATCCTCAACATTAGTCACTAGAATGGAACATTTTTATGAAGAGTGAACCTACACTGGCATATAATTATCACTCAAAGGAAATAATTTTCCTTAAGTTAATTCTTGGTGTTGTTCATTCTATGAGTTTGATAAACATTTAATGATATATATCCATCATTATAATATCATACAGAGTATTTTCACTGCCCTAAAAACTCCCTCTGCCTGTTCATCTCTTCCCCACTGCCATTCCTGGCAACAATTGATATTTTTAGTGAATCTATCAGTTCAGTTCAGTCACTCAGTCATGTCTGACTCTTTGAGACTCCATGAACTACATCACGCCAGGCTTCCCTGTCCATCACCAACTCCTGGAGCTGGCTCAAACTCAAATCCATCAAGTCAGTGATGCCATCCAACCATCTCATCCTCTGTTGTCCCTTTCTCCTCCTGCCTCCAATCTTTCCCAGCATTAGGGTCTTTTCCAATGAGTCAATTCTTCACGTCAAGTGCCCAAAGTATTGGAGTTTCAGCTTCAGCCTCAGTCTGTCCAATGAAAATTCAGGACTGATTGCCCTTAGGATTGACTGGTTGGATCTCCTTGCAGTCCAAGGGACTCTCAAGAATCTTTTCCAACACCATAGTTCAAAAGCATAAGTTCTTTGGTGCTTAGCTTTCTTTATGGCTCAACTTTCACATCCATACATGACTGCTGGAGAAACCATAGCTTTGAGTAGATGGACTTGCCATGAAGTGATGGGACTAAATGCCATGATCTTCGTTTTCTGAATGTTGAGTTTTAAGCCAGCTTTTTCACTCTCTTCTTTTGCTTTCGTCAAGAGTCTCTTTAGTTTTTCTTTGCTTTTGCCATAAGGATGGTGTCATCTGCATATCTGAGGTCATTGATATTTCTCCCAGCAATCTTAATTCCAGCTTGTGCTTCATCCAGCCCAGCATTTCACATGATGTACTCTGCATATAAGTTAAGTAAGTATATGTGTCACTATAGTTTTGCCTTTTTTAGAATGCTGTATAGTTGGAATTATACAGCCTCTTTATGTCATCGTATTTCACTTGGAAATACACACTTAGGTTTTCCCCCTGTCTTGTCATGACTTTGTAGCTTATTTCATTTTAAGGCTGAAGAATATTTCATTGTCTGGATATACCAGGATTAATTCATTACCTACTGGAGGACATCCTGATAGCTTTCAGGTTTTGACAATTATGAATGCAGGTGTTTTAAGTATCCCTCTGTAGGTTTTTGTGTGGATGTAAGTTTTCAGCTTCTTTAGGTTAATACCAAGGACCATGAGTGTGTGCTAAGTCGCTTCAGTTGTGTCTGACTCTTTGCAACCCTATGGATTGCCATAGTCTTGCCAGGCTCCTCTCTCTGTTTATGGGATTCTCCAGGCAAGAATACTTGAGTGCATTGCCATTCCCTTCACCACAAGGACCATGATCTCTTAGTTATATGGAAAGAATAGATTTAGTTTTGTAAGTAACTGCCAAGCTATCTTCTAAAATGGCTGCACCATTTTGCCTTCCCACCAGCAATGTCTGAGAGTTCCTGCCTCTCCTCTTCATCTCCGCAGTGTGAGGTCAGTGTTCCAGATTTCGGTCATTCTAATATACGTGGAATGTTATCTTATTGTTTTAATTTGCATTTCCTTGATGACATGTGATGTGGAACGTTTCTTCATTTGTCATCTGTATATCTCCTTTGGTGAGGTTTTTGGTAATATCTTTAACCTATTTTTTAATCAGGTTGATTTCTTGATGTTAAGTTTTAGGAGTTCTTTGTATTTTGGCGTGACTCTTCTGTATCAGATGTGTCTTTGAAAATATTTACTGCCAGTGGCTTGTCTTCTTATTCTTTTGATGATGTCTTTCACAGAACAGAATTTTTTAAATTTTAATGAAGTCCAGAATGTCAACTATTTATAGTTTTTCATTTTACATTTAGGTCTATAATGCATTTTGTGTTACTTTTTGTGAGAAGTGTAAGGTCTGTGTTTAGCTTCCTTTTTTTGTTCTATGCAGATGTACAGTTGTTTCAGTGCCATTTATTGAAGGGATTATTTTTCCTCCATTGTATTACTTTTCTTTGTCAAATGCCAGTTGACTTACGTTAGAGAAAAGTAAGGTGAGTTAAGTTTAATATTGCAGTAAGGACAGAGACTGACAGTTTTCCAACCCCACCACCATTTCTCTTGGAAGCAGAGATATATCAGCTATGTAAAATTATGTCCAAACAGCTAAAATGAAAAATCCTTGAGGGGAGAGAAAATAGTTGTTTGTACTCCCACCTCCCAGTACAAAGCCTACAATGGTACAAATGCTCAGAAAATGGGTGCTAAGTTGTTGACAACAATATGACTGTAGAACTCAACCAGTCATTTATATTTCACAACATCTTTTCTTTTCTGTGGAAAACAACATGTGGAGGAACCCCTGGAGCTTTCCTTAAACTGAACTATAGTTGATATATAATATTGTGTTCATTTCAGATGCACAGCAAAGTGATTCAGATATACATAGTTTTTCTTTTTCAGATTCTCTTCCATTATAGGTGATCATGAGATAGTTGATTTTATTAATGAGTCTGTCTCTGGGCTCTCTGTTTTACTCCATTGACCTCTTTTTTTCTATCCTTTAGCTAATAACACAGTGTCTTGATAACTGTCGCTTTATATAAGTTTTGAAGTCCTCCAACTTTGCTCTTCAGTATTGTGTTAAATATTCTGGGACTTCTTCTTCTCCATGTAAACTTTCAAATCACTTTGCAGGTAGCCATAAAGTAACTTACTGGGCTTTTTATTGGAATTGAATTGACTCTAAAGATCAAATTTTAAAGAACTGACATCTTCACAATACTGAATCTTCCTCTCCATGAACATGGACTATCTCTCCATTTATTTAGATTTTCTTTGATTTCATTCATCAGGATTTTATAGTTTTTCTCATTAGATCTCATAAATATTTTGTTAGATTTACACCTCAGTATTTGATTTTGTTGTTGAATTACTAAGTCATGTCTGACTCTGCGACCCAGTGAACTGTAGCATGCCAGGCTTCCCTCTCCTTCACTATCTCCCAGAGTTTGCTCAAACTCATATCCATGGAGTCAGTGATGCCATCCAACCATCTCATCCTCTGCCACCCCCTTCTTTTGCCCTCAATCTTTCCCAGCATCAGGGTCTTTTCCCACGAGTCAGCGCTCTGCATCAGGGGGCAAGAGTATTGAAGCTTCAGCATCAGACCATCCAAAGAATATTCAGGATTAATTTCCTTTAGGATTGACTGCTTGGATCTCCTTGCTGTCCAAGGGACTCTCAAGAGTCTTCTCTAGCACCACAGTTCGAAGACATCAACTCTTCAGGGCTCAGCCTTTTTTATGGTCCAACTCTCACATCCATACATGACTACTGGAAAAACCATAGCTTTGACTATATGGACCTTTGTCAGCAAAGTGATATCTCTGCTTTCTAGTACACTGTCTAGGTTTGTCATAGCTATTCTTCCAAGAAACGTCTTTTAATTTTATGGCTACATGTTTTAATTTCAAATTTATCTTGTTCATTGTTGATATAAAAAGAAGCATTTGATTCCATATATTAATTTTGTACCCTGAAAACTTGCTATAATTACTTCTGTGAGATTTTTTGTTGAACTTTTTGAGTTTTCTCCCTAGACACTCATGATATCTGAGAACAAAGACAGCTTCATTTTTTCCTTTCCAATTTGTATAACTTTTGTTTCCTTTCCTTTCCTCATTGCATTGACAAGAGCTTCCAGTACAGTGTTGAAAAGGACTGTTGAGAGGACTATCCTTCTTTGTTTTTTATCTTAATGGGTAAAATTTTAATTTCTTCCCATTAAGTATGATGGTATCAATAGAGTTTTTGTGGATTCTTTATCAAGCTGAAGAAGTTCTCCCCTATTCCTAGTTTACTGAGGTTTTAATCATAGATGGATATTGGATTTAGGCAAAAAGTTTTTTCTGCATCTATTAATATTATGTGTAGATCTTATTTAAGTGGTGGATATGATAGATTAGGGCTTCCCAAGTGGCACTAGTGGTAAAGAACCCACCTGCCAATGCAGGAGATGTAAGAGACCTGGGTTTGATCCATGGGTCAGGAAAATCCCCGAGAGAAGGGCATGGAAACCCACTCCAATACTCTTGCCTTAAGAATCCCACGGACAGAGGAGCCTGGTGGGCTATAGCCTGTAGGGTCACAAAGAGTCGGACACAACTGAAGTGACTTAGCACACACACATGCATAGTAGATTACATGATTATTATTAACATTTCTAATGTTGAACAAGCCTTGCATAGCTGGGAGAAATCCCACTTGGTTGTGGTATACATTTTTTTTTTTACATTTTTGGTTTTATTTTCTAATATTTTGTTGAGGATTTTTGCATTATGAGAAATATTGGTCTGTACTTTTCATTTCTTATAGTATTTTTGTCTGTTTTGGTTGTTAGTATGATTGTTGTTCAGACACCCAGTGGTGTCCAACCCTCTGACTCCATGGACTGCAGCATGCCAGGCCTCCAAGTCCCTCACCAGCTCCCGGCGTTTGCCCAAGTTGACGTTCATCAGTGATGCTGTCCAGCCTTCTCATCCTCTGAGGCCCTCTTCTCCTTCTGCCCTTCATCTTTCCCAGCATCAGGGACTTTTCAAATGAGTCATCTGTGCACATCAGATGATCAAAATACTGGAGCTTCAGCTTCAGCATCAGTCCTTCCAGTGGGTATTCAATTAGTATGGTAACTGGCCTCATAAATTGAGTTAGGAAGTATTCCTTCTGCTGCTGTATACTGAAAGAGACTCTAGAAAAATCAGTATTATTTCTTCTTCAAATGTTTAGTAGAAATGACCAGTGAACCCTCTGGGCCAGGGGCTTTCTGTTTGGGAAGTTTAATAATTGTGATTTAATTTCCTTAATAGATATAAACCTATTCAAGTTGACTATTTCCTCCATGTGTGAGTTTTGGCACCTAGTTTTTTTAAAAGGAATTTGTCCATTTCATCTAAGTTATCAAATTCATGGGAATTGTTCTTAACTTATCTTGACTATTTGTTTAAAGTCCATAGAATCTGAAGAGATGTTGCCTCTTTCACTTCTGGTATTGGTAATTTGTGTCTTCTCTCTTTTTTCCTAATTAGTCTGGCTATAGTCTTATCAGTTTTATTGATTTTTTTTTTTAACAGCTTTTAGTTATCTTGATGTTCTCTGTTAATTCCTGCTTTCAGCTTCACTTATTTCTGCTCTTATTTTTTTTTTCTTCTGCTTACTTTGGATTTAATTTTCTTTTTCTACATTCCTAAGGTAAAAGCTTATCTTCTTATTTTAGATATAAAATTTTTTCCAATATACACATTCACTTCTATACATTTCCATCTAGTCATTACTTTCTCCACCTTTCATAAATTTTGATGAGTTGTTTTATCATTTCATTTCATTATAAACACTTAAAATTTTTCTTGTCTATTAGGTCTGCTTGGTCTAAAGTATAGTTCAAGTCCAATATTTTCTTTGTGGTTTCCTGTCTGGGTGATCTTTCCATTGTAGAAAGTAGGGTATTGAATTTTTCTTCTATTTCTTCATTTTTATTATTATTTTACTAACATACTAGTATATTTGTATACTAGTATGCATTAGTATATGTACCCAAAGTTGGGTACATATATACTTACAGCTATTATTTCTAATTGCAGATTTGACTTCTCTGTCGTTATATATGGATTTTCTTTTTCTTTACTTCAGTCTTTATTTAAGTTCTTTTTACTGTGATATTATTATAGCTGCATGCTGCTGTACTCAGTTGCTTTAGTCGTGTCTGACTCTTTGAGAATGTACTGACCGTAGCTTGCCAGGCTCTTCTGTTCATGGGATTCTCCAGGCAAGAATACTGGAGGGGTTTGCCTTGCCCTCTTCCAGGGAATCTCCCTGACCCAGGGATTGAACCCACACCTCTTATGTCTCCTAGCTACCTCTTCTCTTTCTTGGTTTCCATTTGCGTGGAATATCTTTTTCCACCTCTTAATTTGGCGCCTTTATGTATCCTAAAAGCCGAAATTAAATTTTTGTAGGCAGCATGCAGTTGAGTCTTCTTTTAAAATTCCTTCATCCCTTCTATACTTTCTGATTGGAGAGTTTAATTCATTTATGTTAAAGTAATTATTGATAGGGCATCCCTAATAGTTCAGATGGTAGAGAAGCTGCCTGCAATGCAGGAGACCTGGGTTTGATCCCTGCGTCGGGAAGATCCCCAGGAGAAGGAAATGGCAACCCACTCCAGTACTCTTGCCTAGAGAATTCCATGGATGGAGGAGCCTGGTGGGCTACAGTCCATGGGATCGCAAAGAGTCAGACATGACTAGAGAAGTACTAACTATCAAGTACTAAGTATTGATAGAAGTACTAATGCCATCTCACTATTTTCTTGTTTTATAATTTTCTTCTTTTTTCCCTTTCTTTATTTGTGAATTGATGATTTTCTTTAGGTATATGCTTTGATTCTCTTTATCTTTTATGAATCTAATACAGGTTTTTGCTTTGTCTTTACCATGAGGCTTGCATAAAATATCTTAAAAATTTAACAGTCTGGTTACAACTTAACTTTGACTACATGCAAATATCGTACCCTTGTACACCTCCCATATTTTATGTTTTTGATGTCACAATTTATCTCTTTTTAAAGTACATATTCCAGAGAAGGCAATGGCATGCCACTCCAGTACTCTTGCCTGGGAAATACCATGGGCGGAGGAGCCTGGTAGGCTGCAGTCCATGGGGTCGCTAAGAGTTGGACACGACTGAGCAACTTCTCTTTCACTTTTTACTTTCATGCATTGGAGAAGGAAATGGCAGCCCACTCCAGTGTTCTTGCCTGGAGAATCCCAGGGACGGGGAAGCCTGGTGGGCTGCCATCTGTGGGGTAGCACAGAGTTGGACACGACTGAAGTGACTTAGCAGCAGCTGCAGCCTATTATATATTCAGTAACAAAACATTGTAGCTGTAGTTATTCTTAATACATTGGTCCTTTAACTTTTATACTCGAGTTTCAATTAATGCACCACCATATTACAGACAGCTAGAGTCAGCCTGGTGCCCAGCAGCACTGGGGTCTGCAGTAAATTAGGGTATTCATTTCACTCTACTTCTCCAAGAGGGAAGGTGTCTCTTTCAGTGCTGTGCTGCCTATGGTTTGAGGAGTGATCATGCAGGTAATGTGAATCTAACTTTCCTACTCTCATCATTGCATTCTTATTTATGTGCTTCACTGAGGTACTGAAATTCCTCATCTGGAATCTTTAGCTCTTGTGAAAGTACTTTTGTATATGAATATTTCTTCAAATTTCTGGGAGGGGACAGGTGCTAGAAATTCCTGTACTACCATTTTACTGACATTACACTACATGGTTTCTATTATTTTAAATTTGTTAAGGGTTTTTACATGACCAAGGAATCATTCTTTAATAGAGTAGCTCTTCACTGATGATGGTTGAATACATACATGGATGAATTAAAAAACAAACAAACAAACATAGTCATCAGCTTGTGATTCAATGCCTTATGAAGATTCTTGCAAGTTTATTATTTAAATAGTACACTTGAACAATCAACAGTTTGAAGAAAGTTGATCAAGTATAGGGGATAGAGTGTTGGATGTTTAGAAGTTGCACACTGGTAATAACCTACCCCCTAAAAAGTTTACTGGTCTCATATGTTAAGTAGTTCAATGAAACAGCTTACAAAATGAGTTTATAATTAATGATAAATAAATGGTATAGTTAGTACAGTACTTGTTCATGGAATTTAGGACACAGAAAACCCCTGGGGCCTTTTAAACTTCTTACAACATTTCCTGTTTTCAGAGCTATTCTCCTATTTTCAAAAGAAGAAGAGTAAAATAACTTCTGGGTCTGTATGTAAAACTTGTAATATTGATACCCAAACTGGAAAATAGTCTGTTTTCAATGCAAGCATATTTGCAGCTTTTAGAAATGTTGTCTTACTATCAAAAACTGGCAAAAGACTCTAAGATAATTAATTATTCATTATATTAGTATATTTATCGGGGAAGGCAATGGCACCCCACCCCAGTACTCTTGCCTGGAAAATCCAATGGATGGAGTAGCCTGGTGGGCTGCAGTCCATGGGGTCGCTAACAGTCGGACAGACTGAGCGACTTCACTTTCACTTTTCTCTTTCATGCATTGGAGAAGGAAATGGCAACCCACTCCAGTGTTCTTGCCTGGAGAATCCCAGGGACAGGGAAGCCTGGTGGGCTGCCATCTGTGGGGTAGCACAGAGTTGGACACGACTGAAGTGACTTAGCAGCAGCTGCAGCCTATTATATATTCAGTAACAAAACATTGTAGCTGTAGTTATTCTTAATACATTGGTCCTTTAACTTTTATACTCGAGTTTCAATTAATGCACCACCATATTACAGACAGCTAGAGTCAGCCTGGTGCCCAGCAGCACTGGGGTCTGCAGTAAATTAGGGTATTCATTTCACTCTACTTCTCCAAGAGGGAAGGTGTCTCTTTCAGTGCTGTGCTGCCTATGGTTTGAGGAGTGATCATGCAGGTAATGTGAATCTAACTTTCCTACTCTCATCATTGCATTCTTATTTATGTGCTTCACTGAGGTACTGAAATTCCTCATCTGGAATCTTTAGCTCTTGTGAAAGTACTTTTGTATATGAATATTTCTTCAAATTTCTGGGAGGGGACAGGTGCTAGAAATTCCTGTACTACCATTTTACTGACATTACACTACATGGTTTCTATTATTTTAAATTTGTTAAGGGTTTTTACATGACCAAGGAATCATTCTTTAATAGAGTAGCTCTTCACTGATGATGGTTGAATACATACATGGATGAATTAAAAAACAAACAAACAAACATAGTCATCAGCTTGTGATTCAATGCCTTATGAAGATTCTTGCAAGTTTATTATTTAAATAGTACACTTGAACAATCAACAGTTTGAAGAAAGTTGATCAAGTATAGGGGATAGAGTGTTGGATGTTTAGAAGTTGCACACTGGTAATAACCTACCCCCTAAAAAGTTTACTGGTCTCATATGTTAAGTAGTTCAATGAAACAGCTTACAAAATGAGTTTATAATTAATGATAAATAAATGGTATAGTTAGTACAGTACTTGTTCATGGAATTTAGGACACAGAAAACCCCTGGGGCCTTTTAAACTTCTTACAACATTTCCTGTTTTCAGAGCTATTCTCCTATTTTCAAAAGAAGAAGAGTAAAATAACTTCTGGGTCTGTATGTAAAACTTGTAATATTGATACCCAAACTGGAAAATAGTCTGTTTTCAATGCAAGCATATTTGCAGCTTTTAGAAATGTTGTCTTACTATCAAAAACTGGCAAAAGACTCTAAGATAATTAATTATTCATTATATTAGTATATTTATCGGGGAAGGCAATGGCACCCCACCCCAGTACTCTTGCCTGGAAAATCCAATGGATGGAGTAGCCTGGTGGGCTGCAGTCCATGGGGTCACTAACAGTCGGACAGACTGAGCGACTTCACTTTCACTTTTCTCTTTCATGCATTGGAGAAGGAAATGGCAACCCACTCCAGTGTTCTTGCCTGGAGAATCCCAGGGACAGGGTAGCCTGGTGGGCTGCCGTCTATGGGGTCACACAGAGTCGGACACGACTGAAGTGACTCAGCAGCAGCAGTATATTTATACTGGGAAAAGACCTCTTCTAGGATTAAGTTTTATGGGAGAAATGGCTTCCATTGTAATTCAGAGAAAATTAAACATTTATTTTAAGCACTCTTTTTTTTCTGATTTGTTGTTTTTGAAATTATTCATTTTATTATCCCTACCACCTCATGGGTAGAGTTGAGTCATTGGAAAAGACTCTGGTGCTGGGAGGATGAGATGGCTGGATGGCATCACCAACTTGATGGACATGAGTCTGAGTGAACTCCGGGAGTTGGTGATGGACAGGGAGGCCTGACGTGCTGCGATTCGTGGGGTCGCAGAGTCGGACACGACTGAGTGACTGAACTGAACTGTTACCTGCAAATATTTATCAGTAGTAATGTGGTTTAGACATGAAAATGAAGGGTCTGAATATTAAGAATATAAACTACTCATGGTTAATTTATGAGTTTTCTTTTTTTCCTTTCTTAATTATATTCTTTCTAATCCTTGCCCTTATCTCAGCTGGACACTCTGAAGTGAATTTTGTAATAGAAAGTTACACAATAAGACCTTCTTGAGGAAATTTAATTGTGTTTGTGCTAGTCTATAATTATGCCTTTCCAAAGAACTGCAAGACTATCAGTAAAAATAGGTGGCACTGAATGTATGAAACCTTCAAAGTTGTCTTTTTTCACTTCCTGAGTAAAAATTAAAATCAAGTGATGTCATCCCTTCTGTCAAGAAAAGGAATTTCTTTTAATACATGATAAGGAACTTTTATTAAGTCAGATAGGTCCCCAAAGTTGAAGTCCAATTATGCAAAGCTAGAGCAGAGAACATCCAAGATACCACGTCATGATACACCATTTTCAGATACCCTCACCTACACATTTTCAAATATTTTGAGAAGTCACAGAAAAAATTAGCTCTGCAGATGGATGACTCAGTTCTTCATGTCTCTGAATCTGCAGTGCAGAGGACCTATCACTTGTATAAACCCAAGGGAATTAAGAAGAGCTAGAGGAATGCACACTGAACTCCTGCCAGACATTGAGGAAACCTAAGGGCTAGAAAAAGGGCTTCTTTACACACATACAGACCAGCCCGTTGTTTCTCTTCAGCAAGTCTCTTTGCCTGTAACCTGTGCACTATCATTAGCTCTTTAGTGAAGTAGATTAAGGGCAGGAACTCTGCAGTCAGGTTACTTGGATTTGACTATCAGCTTTGCCACTTACTAGTTGTGTAAATGAGCGATTAATTATCCCCTTTGGACCTCAGTTCCCTCTTCTTTAAAATGAGGGACAAGAAGATCACCCTGTGCAAGGCTATTTAAGGAGTAAATGACTCAAAAGATGCAAAGAAATTATAACTGGGCTTGGAGCCGTCACGATTTTTTATTCTTGTTGCCCTTATTATACTGTATGTCCCAATCCATATATCTGTTGCATCGTTTTCCTCAGGTATGAACAGTTTTAGTAGTTTACATCCATGATGTTTTATTAATGTCAAATTCATCTAATTGATCATTTATATCCTCATTGGAGATACTTGGCACATTGAAAGGCTAAAAGATAGATGAAAAGTAACTCTGTTATTGCACATTATCATTTACTTTACCAGGCTCACTGAAAGATACCAATTTGAGGAACTAGTGATCAGCTGATAATAATAGTATGCATACAACAAAGGCAGTTTAGATACAAATTAAAGTACAGATTACTTTGTTCTGATTGGGGGGGATTATCAATAATGATATATTCTACAAATTAATATATTCAAATCACCAAACACAATGGGTGCACTCTAGCTGCTATAGAAAACTTCACATTTGCAGTATATTTGGCAACACAGCCTCTCATTTATCCTAGTCTAAAACTTGGATTATGGGTAGGCTGGAGCAGTTCTTACAGATGCAAAGGGGGATTATCAATAATGATATATTCTACAAATTAATATATTCAAATCACCAAACACAATGGGTGCACTCTAGCTGCTATAGAAAACTTCACATTTGCAGTATATTTGGCAACACAGCCTCTCATTTATCCTAGTCTAAAACTTGGATTATGGGTAGGCTGGAGCAGTTCTTACAGATGCAAGAATATATTGTTATTACTTTAACACAACAGCGGAAGGGAAATGACTTTTACAATTCCTTCTTGAGTGGATGAACCGATAATTTCTTTTGACAAACTATTTTAGCTAACAAAAACATAAGCTTTGTTATTGCTTTCAAAGTATCATAGGAAACTAGTATGTGTTCTTTAATGAATAACAAGGGGAAGAATCTATCCCCATACCTGGATCTTCTGCTCTTTATTGGCTTGGTTTCTCTGTGGATTGGAAAGAATGCAATGATAATGAGGCTACATGATGCTGGCATTTTCACTCACCTCCTTATATAAATCCCTCCGCATTAGCTTCTTTGCTGTTCTGTGACAAAATAGTGCATCTTTATTTCCTTACAGTTTCAGCCTTGGGTCATTTCAGAATTTATTGCTTTTGGACAAAGACTATTTTTGAGCTAGAGTAGTCAGAATTTAGGATTTAAAATAAGTTATGAAGTTTAAAATAGAGGTAAGAGTAGATTCCTGATTAGAAATCTGGGTAGAATTTTGGGTTTTAAATTTTATCTAGGAAGTCCATATCTCAATTTATCATGTCCTCCTCCCCCTGCTTTTTTTAATGCCAGAGACTGAAGCAACCTGAGGTCTTATTTTTAAAGTAACTAAACCAAGTACGGTTTAAAGTCAGGGGTGGAATAAGCATTAAAAAATTTTTATGTTTAAGTGATGGATGTGATCATAACAAATATTTCTGCCTATGAGCATGAACTGAATTTATCTGAAAATGAATCCATGCTGTTTAGTGGATCACAGTTCAGATTTCCTTGAAGAGGTATATGCAGCGTCTGTGTTTAGGTACCCTATGAGAACTGAGCTACTTATATATAGGAAAACATTTTAACAATAAGTTCTTCACTATTTTTCAAAATCTTATGACCTGTCTCAATTACTAGCGCTTTGATTCAAGAGGCTATGTTTTATTTATTCTGAAATAACAATAAAATACTCCAAGCATAATGAAAATCAACAAATGTTCACTAATAGCATTAATTCAAAATACTGAAGTAGCTGAAACTCCAATACTTTGGCCACCTGATGTGAAGAACTGGCTCATTGGAAAAGACCCTGATGCTGAGAAAGATTGAGGGCAGGAGGAGAAGGAGACAACAGAGGACGAGAGAGTTGGATGGCATCACCGACTCAATAGACATGGGTTTGAGCAACCTCTGGGAGTTGGTGATGGACAGGGAAGCCTGGCATGCTGCAGTCCATGGGGTTGCAAAGAGTCAGACATGACTTAGTGATTGAACTGAATTCAAAATATTGTGATTTTATAATTCTGTCATAGATTTCTGTATATTTGTGTGGTCTGAACTGCATGTAAATGCACNGGGAGTTGGTGATGGACAGGGAAGCCTGGCATGCTGCAGTCCATGGGGTTGCAAAGAGTCAGACATGACTTAGTGATTGAACTGAATTCAAAATATTGTGATTTTATAATTCTGTCATAGATTTCTGTATATTTGTGTGGTCTGAACTGCATGTAAATGCACAGTATGCAAATGCAGTATCAGTAACTGGAGAGTTACTAAATTCTGCTAGTGTTCAATACCAAACAAGGTGTGTTGTTACTGTTTAGTCACTAAGTCATGTCCATTTCTTTTGCAACCCCATGGACTATAGCCTGTCAGGCTCCTCTGTCCATGGGATTTCCCAGGCAAATACTGGAGTGGACTGCTATTTCCTTCTCCAGGGGATCTTCCCTACCCAGGGATTGAATCTGCATTTCCTGTGGCTCCTGCATTGGTGCATAGATACTTTACCACATAAGCCACTAATACTTCCAACCCCTTCATGGATCACAGACTTGTCTTGGCCAAGGGGCTTCCGTAACTCAGTGAAGCCATGCCATGCATGGCCACTCAGGACACACAGGTCATAGCGAAGATTTCTGACAAAATATGGTCCACTGAAGGAGGGAATGGCAAACTGCTCCAATTCTTGCCATGAAACCCCATGAATGTATTAAATAAAAGGCAAAAAGATATGACACTGGAAGGGTAAGCCCTCTAGATAAGAAGGTGTTCAGTATGCTACTGGGGAAGAGTGGAGGGCAATTACTAAGAGCTCCAGAATGAATGAAGTGGCTGGGCCAAAATGGAAACAATGCTCAGTTGTGGATGTGTCTGGTGGTGAAAGTAAAGTCTGATGCTATAAAGAATAATATCGCATAGGAACATGAAATGTTAGGTCCATGAATCAAGGTAAATTGGACATGGTCAAGCAGGAGATGGCAAGAGTGAGCATCGACATCTTAGGAATCAGTGAACTAAAATGGACAGAAATGGGTGCATTTAACTCAGATGACCATTATGTCTACTACTGTGAGTAAGAATTATTTACAAGAAATGGAGTAGTCCTCATAGTTAATAAGAGAGACTGAAATGCAGTACTTTGGTGCAATCTCAAAAATGACAGAATGATTTTGATTCATTTCCAAGGCAAACCGTTTAACATCACAGTGATACAAGTCTGTGCCCCAAACATTAAGATCCAGGAAGTTGAAGGTGAATGGTTTTATAAAAACCTACAAGATATTCTTGAACATACACCAAAAAAGAATGTGCTTTTCATCAGAGGGGATTGGAATGCAAAAGTAGGAAGTCAAGAGATACCTGGAGTAACGGGCAGGTTTGGCCTTGGAGTACAGAATGAAGTAGGGAAAAGTTCTGCATTGAGTTCTGTCAAAAGAACACATTCATCAAAGCAAACACCCTCTTCCAACAACACAAGAGATGACTCTACACTTTGACATCACCAAATGGTCAAAACCAAAATCAGATTGATTGTGTTCTTTGCAGCCGAAGATGGAGAAGCTCTATAGAGTCAGGGTAAACAAGACCTGGAGCTGACTGTGGCTCAGAATATCAGCTCCTTATTGCAAAATTCAGACTTAACTTGAAGAAAGTAGAGAAAACCACTAGGCCATTCAGGTATGACCTAAATCAAATCCCTTATGATTATTCAGTGGAGATGATGAATAGATTCAAAGGATTAGATCTGGTAGACAGAGTAGCTGAAGAACTATGAATGGAGGAACATAACCTTGTACAGGAGACAGTGACCAAAACCATCCCAAAGAAAAAGAAATACAGGAAGGCCAAGTGGTTGTCTGAGGGGGCTTTAAATCAGCTGAGGAAAGAAGAAAAGCAAAAGGTAAAGGAGGAAGGGGTAGATATGCCCAACCAAATTCAGAGTTCCAGAGAATGGCAAGGAGAGATAAGAAAGTCTTCTTAAGTGAACAATGCAAAGAAATAGAGGAAAACAATAAAATGGGAAAGACTAGAGATCTCTTCAAGAAAACAGAAGATAGCAAGGGAGTATTTCATACAGCGATAGGCACGATAAAGGACAGAAAATCTAAGGACCTAAAAGAAGCAGAAGAGATTAAGACAAGGTGGCAAGAATAAACAGACCTGTGCAAAAATGATCTTAATGACTTGGATAAGCACAATGGTGTGTCACTCAGCTAGAGCCAGACATCTTGGAGTATGAAGTCAAGTGGGCCTTATGAAACATTACTACAAACAAAGCTAGTAAATGTGATGGAATTCCACCTGAGCTATTTAAAATACCAAAATATGATGCTGTTAAAGTGCTGTACTCAATACGTCAGTAAATTTGAAAAGCTCAGCAGTGGCTGTATGTTGTTGCCCTGCTTATTTAGCTTCCGTGCAGAGTATACCATGCAAAACGCCGGGCTGGATGAATCACAAGCTGAAATCAAGATTTCTGGGGAAAATATCAACAGTCTTGAGATTGCAGATGATACCACTCTAATGTCAGAAAAAGAAGAGAAATGAAAAAAGCCTCTTAATGAGGGTGAAAGAGGACAGTGGAAAAGCTGGTTTAAAATGCAGCATTCAAAAAACTAAGATCGTGGCATCTGGTCCCATCACTTTATGGCAAATGAAGGTGAAATAATGACAGATTTTCTTTTCTTGGTCCCCAAAATCACTGCAGATGGTGAATATAGCCATGGAAGCTTTGGTGGGAAAGCTTTAACAAATCTAGATACCTTATTAAAAAGCAAAGACATCACTTTGCTAACAAAGGTCCATATAGTCAAATCTATGGTTTTTCCATTATTCCTGTACGGATGTGAGATTTGGCCAAAGAATTGATGCTTTTGAATTGTGGTGTTGGGGAAGACTCTTAAGAGTCCCTTGGACTGCAAGGAAGTCAAACCAGTCAATCATAAGGATACCAACCATTAATATTCATTGCAAGGACTGATGCTAAAGTTAAAGCTCCAATATTTTGGCCACCTAATGTGAAGAGCTGACTCTTTGGAACAGACCATGATGCTGGAAAAGACTGAAGGCAAAGTGAGATGGGGATGACAGAGGATGAGATAGCTATCATCACTGACTCGGTGCACATGAATTTGAGCAGACTCTGGGAGGTAATGAAACATAGGGGAGACTGGCGTGCTGCAGTCTAAGGGATCGCAAAAAGTCAGACACGATTTAGTGCTTGAACAAATACTTCAAAATAGAATAAGACTAGCTTATTAATATCTGTTTTTAAAATAACAATCCAAATATATTTCTCAGAACATTTCTCTGGTCTGGTTGCAAGAACTTCTATGACAAAATAAGGCCAGGTACCACAGGGGCTGTGATCTCCCACATTGTTCACACTTCGGTCCTACATGTCACATGATGCATCATGAAATGATGCTTTGAAAAGTATATCCTATAAATACCTTATAAGTGCAGTTTGTAAATCCACATTTCTAGTTGTTCAAAATTAAACATGCCAGAGGGCTCATATGAGTTAGTTTAGGACCTAGCGTCCTCCATTTAGATTACTCTCAGTTCTTCTTCTACTTCCTCCATTTTAAAATGATTTAAAAATAATATTGGAAACTTTCAAGTTTTCATTTATATCATATCTGCTTTTAGGCAAATTGAGTCTTAAAGGTGATATTGTAACATCTATTAATATCTGTCTGATTATCCATCCATTTATGATCTATATTTGTAGAATTTATTAGAACTGGACATGGAACAACAGACTGGTTCCAAATAGGAAAAGGAGTACATCAAGGCTGTATATTGTCTCCC
>SJYX01021019.1:92523-131910 GCA_006410675.1 Oreotragus oreotragus | reverse complement strand
GAGTGAACTCCGGGAGATGGTGATGAGCAGGGAGGCCTGGCGTGCTGCGATTCATGGGGTCGCAAAGAGTCGGACATGACAGAGCGACTGAACTGAACTGATTCTTATAAAATATCTTAGTATTTTACTTAGATGGAAATACAAATAGCTCTGATTTTTTTTCTTTTTTTTTTAACTTTTAATTTGTGTTGGAGTATATCCAATTAACAGTGTTGTGACAGTTTCAAGTGAACGCTGAAGGGACTCAGCCATACATTTACATGTATCTGTTCTCCCCCAGACTCCCCTCCCATCCAGGTTGTTACATAATATTTAGCATAGTTCTATGTGAAAAGCTCTGTTTTTTAATAAGGCTGAAGTGTTACTACCCTACCATCAACAAACCATAGATGCGGGCACAGGTGTTATTTCTCTCTATGGTATAAAAAAACAAACAAACAAACAAAAAGAAACGATTAAATGTACCTACGTTTTATCTTTTTTCTTAGAAACTTATATTTCACTTCTTTTTTGCAGGTCTTAGAAAAGATATGTCCTTGTCTATCAGGGTATTGAGAAAATAACTTGTTCTATCTTTCTCAGTTCCAAACTCTGATAAATCTGTTTTGGTTAATCTATGGAAAAAGTCAAGCAAAATACTTGTGCATTTATCTGTGTGCTCATAGGATATAATTGACATCTTATTTCTGATTGGCTTTTATAGCCTTCAACCTGCTGTTTTTTAAGCAGACAAAAGATTGTTAGGTTGAAAGGACACTAACATTTTTCCGATTCACTGCAACTGGTTACCAATTATGAGCATAAAATGAAATACATTAATTCATTTGCAAGACCTCTTTTTAAAGACCTTGCATGTGAGTTCTGTCATCCTATAAGCCCCCAGTGGTGAGTAACTGATGAAAACGGCGCTGTGAAAATTACCTACAACAGAGAGGGCATTTACTACTTCACATGCTGCCAGTATTTCTTTTATGCCCTACAAACATTTCAGTAATGAGATGCTTCATGGGATGTGGATGCAATGGAAGTATTTGTTAGGACATTTCAAAGACAGGTGGATAGTTGGCAGAAACATCAGAAGTCATGTGGTTACTGTAGACAAACAGAGATGTTATTTAAAAGCTGAGTGGGAACAAATTATTGTTCATTTGCCAGATCAGTTTCTTGTCCAAGCTTATGACCCAGGGATGAATGCTGCAAGTGTCACATGCTGCCCAGGAGGTAGGGCTGCTCTCCACCTCTTTTTCTCAAAGCACTTTGGGCAGAATTCTTTACATTTGTGAAGCTTTAATTCACTAAAAATGGAAAGTTTAACTTTTTCAATTCAAATAATCTATACACATAAATGAATTTGTTTCATTTAATTTCAGAGTTAAAATAAGATTTTCATCATCTTTCCGTGGCAGTTGGTAAAAATATGTACATTGGGATTAAGACAACAGAAGAAAGAAATACATTATCTTTTCCTTGGTTGGTTGAATTAATACTATAAAGATGATTAATGAGATTTGGAAATTGATTTGATACGATATGAGTAAAACTACAAGGAAGACATTGCTATTTCAAAAACAGTAATACGGTAACTTTAATTTTTATCAAATGACAGATAAAGTTCTAAGAGCTTTAAATGCCAAGTCTCCTTTATCTCCCTCCTAAAAACGTCAATGGATTTTTACAGATAAGGTGGCTGGGATCACATAATGACAGAGAGTTTGGATGCACAGCTAGGTGACCTGGTGCTGCATCCAGCTTCCTTAATCACAATCCGTACCTTAGAGCTTTGAAGCAGTGTAAGATAATGAGCAGTAAATGCTGTTTATTTTTCTTTTGATATGTTTCTCAGAAGGTGTTTGTATTTTATGTACATAGAATCCTAATTATTAATTGAAGTGATACAACAGTTGATATAAAATTTTTAAAGTCAACGATTTAATGAGAGTTAAGATAGCACATTGAAAAGCAGAGATATTACTTTGCCAACAAAGATCCGTCTAGTCAAGGCTATGGTTTTTCCAGTGATCATGTATGGATGTGAGAGATGGACTGTGAAGAAAGCTGAGTGCCGAAGAATTGATGCTTTTGAACTGTGGTGTTGAAGAAGATTCTTGAGAGTCCCTTGGACTGCAAGGAGATCCAACCAGTCCATCCTAAAGGAGATCATTCCTGGGTGTTCTTTGGAAGCACTGATGCTGAAGCTGAAACTCCAGTACTTTGGCCACTTCATGAGAGGAGTTGACTCATTGGAAAAGACCCTGATTCTGGGAAGGATTGGGAGCAGGAGGAGAAGGGGACAACCGAGGATGAGATGGCTGGATGGCATCACTAACTCGATGGACATGACTTTGAGTGAACTCCAGGAGTTGGTGATAGATGGGAGGCCTGGTGTGCTGTGATTCATGGGATCGCAAAGAGTCGGACGCGACTGAGTGACTGAACTGACTGAAGGTAAATCATGGGCTTCACTGGTGGTTCAGATGGTAAAGAATTCACAGCCAAAGCAGGATACCTGGGTTTGATACCTAAGTTGAGACACTCCCCTGGAGGAGGGCATGGCAATCCACTCCAATATTCTTGCCTGGTGAATCCCCATAGAGAGGGGAGCCTGGTGTGTTATAATCCATGGGGTTACAAACTGTACAAAAAAGATCTTCACAGCCTAGACAATCATGATGGTGTGATCACTCGCCTAGAGCCAGACATCCTGGAATGTGAAATCAACAGGGTCTTAGGAAGCATCACTACCAATAAAACTACTGGAGGTGATGAAATTCCAGTTGAGCTATTTTAAATCCTAAAAGATGATGCTGTGAAAGTACTGCACTCAATAGGCCAGCAAATTTGGAAAACTCAGCAGTAGCCACAGAACTGGAAAAGGTCAGTTTTCATTCCAATCCTAAAGAAAAGTAATGCCAAAAAATGCTCAAATTACCACAGAATTGCACTCATCTAACATACTAGTAAAATAATACTCAAAATTATCCAAGATAGGCTTCAAGTACATGAACCATGAAATTGCAGATGTTCACGCCAGATTTAGAAAAGACAGAGGAATCAGAGATCACATTGCTAACATCTGTTGGATCATTGAAAAAGTAAGGGAGTTCTAGAAAAACATCTATTTCTGCTTTATTGACTATGCCAAAGCCTTTGACTGTGTGGATCACAACAAGCTCTGGAAAATTCTAAAAGAGTTGGGAATACCAGACCACCTGTCCTACCTCTTGAGAAATCTACATGCAGGTCAGGAAGCAACAGTTAGAACTGGACATGGAATAATAGGCTGATTCCAATGAGGGAAAGGAGTATGTCAAGGATGTATATTTTCACCCTACTTATTTAACTTCTATGCAGAGTACATCATGAGAAACACTGGGCTGGATGAAACACAAGCTGGAATCAAGATCACCGGGAGAAATGTCAATAACCTTAGATATGTAGATAACACCACCCTTATGGCAGAGAGTAAAGAAGAACAAAAGAGCCTCTTGATAAAAGTGAAAGAGGAAAGTGAAAAAGTTGGCTTAATGTTCAACATTCAGAAAACTAAGATGATGGCATCTGGTCCCATCACTTCATGGCAAATAGATCGGGAACCAGTGGAAACAGTGTCAGACTTTATTTTTGGGGGCTCCAAACTCACTGCAGATGGTGATTGCAGCCATGAAATTAAAAGACACTTACTCCTTGGAAGGAAAATTATGAACAACCTATAAAGCATGTTAAAAAGCAGAGATATTACTATTTCAGCAAAGGTCCATCTAGTCAAGCCTATGGTTTTTCCAGTAGTCATGTATGGATGTGAGGGTTGGACTAGAAAGAAAGCTGAGTGCCAAAGAACTGATGATTTTGAACTGTGGTGTTGGAGAAGACTCTTGCGAGTCCCTTGGACTGCAAGGAGATACAACCAGTCCATCCTAAAGGAGATCAGTCCTGGGTGTTCATTGGAAAGACTGATGTTGAAGCTGAATCTCCAATACTTTGGCCACCTGATGTGAAGACCTGACTCATTTGAAAAGACCCTAATGCTGGGAAAGACTGACACAGGTGGAGAAGGGGATGACAGGGGATGAGATGTTCGACTCAATGGACATGAGTTTGCATAGGCTCCAGGAGTTGGTGATAGACAGGGAGGTCTGGCGTGCTGTAGTTCATGTGGTTGCAAAGAGTCAGACACGACTATGTGACTGAACTGAACTGAACTGAACCTAGGGATGCATGTATATCAGAATTAAGGTGTTTTTTTATTTTTTATTTTTCCTGTGTGTGTGTGTATATAAATATCCTGAATTGGAATTGCTGAATTGTGTGGTAATTTTTTTTTTAATTTTAAGGAATACCCATACTGTTTTCTGCAGTAAATATAACATTACACTAAAGTTCCCTTTTCTTCACATCCTAGCCAATACTTGTTATTTACTTATTTATATATGTGTGTGTGTGTATATATATATATATTTTTTTTTATTTTGCTGAAACTATTTTGACATGTATGGGGTAATATTTCATTCTCATTTTATTTACATTTCCCCCAGCATTAAAGATGGGGAGAATCTTTTCATGTACCTGTTTTCTATCTATATATCTTCTTTGGAGAAATGTCTATTCAGATCGTCTACTCATTTTTTAATCATTTTTTTTGTTTAATGTGGAGATATATGATTTCTGTGTATATAGTGTGTATTATCCCTTTGTTGGACATATTATTTTGTTGTTGTTCAGTCTCTTCGTTGTGTCCAACTTTTTGCTACCCAATGGACGGCAGCACACTAGGCTTCCCTGTCCTTCATCATCTCCCAGAGTTTGCTCAAACTCATGTCCATTGAGTCACCGATGCCATCCAACCATCTCATCCTCTGCCATCCTCTTCTCCTCCAGCATCAGGGTTCAGATGAGTCCGTTCTTCCCATCAGATGGCCAAAGTTTTGGAGTTTCAGCTTCAGCGTCAGTTCTTCCTATGAATATGCAGAGTTGATTTCCTTTACGTTTGACTAGTTTGATCTCCTTGCAGTCCAAGGGACTCTCAAGAGTCTTCTCCAGCACCACAGTTCAAAGGCATCAATTCTTCAGGGCTCAGCTTTCTTTACGGTCCAACTCTCACATCCATACATGGGTAATGGAAAACCTATAGCTTTGATTGGACAGACCTNTCTCCTTGCAGTCCAAGGGACTCTCAAGAGTCTTCTCCAGCACCACAGTTCAAAGGCATCAATTCTTCAGGGCTCAGCTTTCTTTACGGTCCAACTCTCACATCCATACATGGGTAATGGAAAACCTATAGCTTTGATTGGACAGACCTTTGTCGACAAAGTAATGTCTCTGCTTTTTAATATGCTATTAGGTTTGTCATAGATTTCCTTCCAAAGAGCAAGCGTATGTCAATTTCATGGCTACAGTCAGCATCTGAAGTGATTTTGGAGCCCAAGAAAAGACAAGCTTTCACTGTTTCCACCATTTCTCCATCTATTTGCCATGAAGTGATGGAACCAGATGCCATGATCTTCATTTTTTGAATGTTGAGCTTTAAGTGAGCTTTTTCACTCTCCTTTCAGTTTCACCAAGAGGCTCTTTAATTCCTCTTCAGTTTCTGCCATAAGATGGTGTCATCTACATATCTGAGGTTATTGATAGTTCTCTGAGCAATCTTGATTCCAGATTGTGCTTTATCCAACCCGGCATTTTGCATGATGTATTCTGCATATAATTTATACAAACAGGGTAACAGTATACAGCCTTGACATACTCCTTTTCCAGTTTTGAACCAGTCTGTTGTTCCGTGTCTGGTTCCAACTCTTGCTTCTTTACATGCATACAGGTTTCACAGGAGGCAGGTAGGACAGATATATCATTTATAAATATCTTTTCCCATTCAGTAAGTTGCCTTGCATTTTGTTAGTGGTTTCCTTCTCTGTGCTTTTTAGTTGTTTGCTTTGCTTTGGTTAAAAATATTTCTAATAAAACAGAAGGTACTGCCTATCATCTTTTTCAAGAAGTTTTATGATTTTAGGTCTTACATTTAATTCTTTAATCCATTTTGAGTTTATTTTTGCATGTAATTTAAGAAAATGGTTCAATTTCATTATTTTATATGTAGATAAATTTCACTTATATATGTCAAATCTAAAAACAAAACAAAATAGCAACAGTCAGATACAGAAAGCAAACTGGTGTTTGTCAGAGAGGTAGGGAATGGGTGGTTGGGCAAAAGAGATAAAACTGATTAAGAGGTACAAACTTCCAGTTATAAAATAAATGTTACAGGAATGTAATATGTATATGAAATGTAGTTAATATAACTTTTAATTTTGTATGGTGACACTCGAATTATTGTAGTCACAATATTTAAATGTTGAATCACTGTGTTTTACATCTGAAATTAACATACTATTATGTAGTACTTGAAGAACTGAGGCTTAAACANAACTGATTAAGAGGTACAAACTTCCAGTTATAAAATAAATGTTACAGGAATGTAATATGTATATGAAATGTAGTTAATATAACTTTTAATTTTGTATGGTGACACTCGAATTATTGTAGTCACAATATTTAAATGTTGAATCACTGTGTTTTACATCTGAAATTAACATACTATTATGTAGTACTTGAAGAACTGAGGCTTAAACACTTTAAAGGTTAGTATTTCTCATGTCCAATAATTCTGGAGGCATATCATCCAAAGTTTGGTGCTATTGCTCAAGGATGATATCTCACTTATAAATTCCTTTCATTTACACTTAGCATGTTCCTTTTGTCTTCAGAGTCACACAAGGCTATTGCAGCTCCAGTCATTGAGTCTTCATTCCAGACTGGAAGAATTAATAATCAATACATGGTGTTGGGAAAACTGGATATCCACATGAAGAAAAATGGTACTGAACCCTTGTCTTACAACCATACACAAAAATCAATGTAAAATAGTGTAAGTACTTAAATGTAAGACCTGAACCCTTAAAATTCCTAGAAGAAAACACAGGGGAAGGCTTCTTGACATTGGTCTTGGCAATTAGTTTTTGTTATGACACCATATCACAGGCAGCAAAAGCATAGTTTAAAGGAAATCTGCACAGCAAAAGAGACAATCAACAAAATAAAAGATAAAAGACAATGTGCAGATAGGGAGAAAATATTTGCTAAACATATATCTGATAAAATTGTCTGAATGGAATCTATATTTGCTTTATCTGGAGACATACATATGTGTATGTGTGCATATACATATATATATATATGTGTATATGTATACATGCACAGAGAAAGACTGATTTTTCTATATATGCACATCATATAATTACATTTCATATAAGCATAGCGATTGATTGGCAACTGGTCATAGCATTAACTCACGTCTCTAAATAAAATTAATCCAGGTCTCAATAAAAGCAATAAGCTTGTTCATCTTTATATTTCATTTGTACATTTTTATATTACATGTAGTATATTTATGTAGTATAATAGTGCCTATTTCCTTTTTAAATTTTTGATATCAGTAAAACGATGATGAAATTAAAAGATGCTTGCTCATTGGAAGGAAAGTTGTGACAAACCTAGATAGCATATTAAAAAGTAGAGATATCACTTTACTGACAAAAGTTCATATAGTCAAAGCTATGGTTTTTCCAATAGTCTGGACTATAGTCCCCCAGGCTCCTCTGCTTCTCCAAGCAAGAATACTGTAGTGGATTGCCATTCCCTTCTCCAGGGGATCTTCCTGACCCAGGAATGAAACCCACGTATCTTATGTATCCTTCATTAGCAGTCATGTTCTTTACCACTAGTGCCACCTGGGAAGCCCAATATATGTTTTGCATTGAAGAATGGATGGATATTGGATAAATTAATACTCAATACATGAATGAATAAAACAGTATTTTAATACATGATTTTTAAATAAGTGTAAATTTTGTTTCCAAAGAGTAACTTTCAGATAAAATATGTTTTTTTAATATGTCTGTTTTTTAACAATAGTTTATAGAGTTTAGTAAACTATTCTGTATGACATGTTACTTTAATTTGTGCAGGATTCAGAGATTCTGAATTTCCAGTTTTGTTCATTTTTATGTAATAAAATTATGTGTACTAAGATAACAGTTTGAAGAAAGCAAGATAATTGCAAGAAGTACTTTATTGAACATCTCAGTTTAATTGAGTTGATTAAGACAATGCCTCCTTAATGCAAAGAAAATGAAATTTGATTTAAATGTCTAAGTTTTCCTGTATTTTCAATCATTATATTAGTTAATCAACATGTATTATTTGTGGACCTACTGCAGAGAAGTTCACAGTATCGAAATTAAAGAAGATTGTGTATATGTGTGTATGTATGCATGTGTGTGTGTGTGTGTGTGAGTGTGAGTGTAGGTAAGTAGGACTTAAGAAGGTAATTGGAACACCTGGAAAGGCCAGCCCCAAAGCAGGGATCGTTTTTGATCTGATACTAGTTAGCAAAACTTAGAAAATATCAAGAATTTATTTTTATCTGTTTACTCATAACAGATCCAAACATATATAATCAATAATAATTTTATAAATGATCCTATAGAAATATGTACATAATTTCAATCAAAACTTCATACAAGTATAATGAAAATTTTGTCTCTAGTTATGTTTTAAATCACAAGGAAATTCATTATAATTTCTAAAGCATAGATTTTTTCACAATTAGAAAAATTGTGAAAACTTAAACAACTTATGACTATTTTAGAAACATTTTTCACAGCCAAAAACATATAAGTTAAAAAATCATTTAGGGTACTTTTTTAAATTTGGTAGCTCATGTGGGAGAAGGCGAGGGTGGGATGATCTGAGAGAATAGCATTGAAACATGTATATTATTATATGTGAAACAGATCAACAGTCCAGGTTCAATGCATGAGACAGGGTGCTCGGGGCTGGTGCACTGGGATGACCCAGAAGGATGGGATGGGGAGGGAAGTGGGAAGGGGGGTTCAGGATGGGGAACACATGTAAACCCATGGCTGATTCATGTCAATATATGGTAAAAACCACTACAATATTGTAAAGTAATTAGCCTCCAACTAAAATAAATAAATTTAAAAAAATAAATTGCAATTTCAACAGCATTTAATACCTAAAAAATCAGTGATTTTAAAACTTTAGGTAGCATAAGAATGCCCTGGGATGCTTAACAAAGACATACATTTCTAAGTTCCTCCCACAAGATTTGATTTAGTAATGTTCAGATGGTACCAAGGACCTGCTTTTAACAGACACTTAACAGACACTTAACAGACACTTAACAGACACTGGCAACTCTGAGATGGATACTGTGTCTGGGCTGTAGGTTGTAGTCTACGAAATACTGTTTCCAGGGTACTGAAATACTGTTTAGATTTTTTTTTTTAACTTATGTAACCATGCAGGGACTTTACATATATGTCATGATTTTGGCATCTAAATCAATGGGGAAGAGGTGACTGGTCTTCTTGGTCAGCAGTTTGTTTGACTAATTTCTTCCTTATATAAATCAAGCAGCTATTCAAATAAATCAGCACGTTCACTAAAGAAGTAAAACTAGTCTTGTTGTCTACCTAAGAAGCAAATTTTGATCTTGAAATTACCCTCATACCTATAGATTTGCCTTGATTTTTGACTAATCCACTAGGATTTATGAAGCATAGAGGAACAGACTAAGTGTCCAATTAGGGCATCGTTTGAAGTAAGAGTTCAAGAACCATAGCCTCCCTGAACCAATGCTCCTTGATTTGCTAACTACTATATAACTCAGAGTTCTTCATGGATACAGAACCAATAATAGCATATATGTGTCCTGTTATATGGGATTCTATTGTATGTTCTGTGTGTGTATCTTATATGCTATGTATCTTCCTATGTCTTACTATATTAATATTCTAATATAAGAGGATCTATATTTTGATATGTTTACATATAACACATGCTAATACATGATATAAATATACAGGATATAATAAAAGGCTACATGTAGCGTGGAATATATAACAAAATGTATAATAATAGGATAAAAAGGTAGGGGGAGAGAGAGTGGGGAGAAGGAGAAGTCAGCGCACTGGCTCAGCTATTTGTGAACACGGCAAATCTGGAAACACAGGTGAAAGTTGATGACGCAGTCTGAGACTGAAGTCTGCCAGGCAGCAGCTTTTTTCTGTTGCCGTCTTGATTCAACATTTCTTTAAATTTGGGGAACTCCAGTCTTTGCTTTTAAGGTTTTTGACTGATTGGATAAGTTGCTTTACTCACAGTCAGCGAATTTAAATGTTAAATCTTATCTAAAACACAAAAACTTGCACAGCAACATCCAGACTATTGTTTGACCAAACAGTTGAGCACCATAGCCTAGCCAAACTGACAGGTGACATTAGCCATCCCAGTAACAAAGACAGTGATACTGTGTGTTAGTATTAGTATTAATAATACTAATATACAGTATTAGTAATACTCCTAAAATGGATTTTTATTTTTATTTCAACTTATCTTTGCTAGATCTTATATGTACAAACTACCAGATATCAGATCTATTTTTAAGGATTGTAAAAGTATTGATCTTTGGGTCATCATGTTAAACTGCTTTTTTAAATTTTAGCTGTCAGTTACTTACAACTCTATCTCAATTTATCTGTTGGGTTGTGCTCTTAATAGATTTCTGAGGCTCATGGTAGAGGCAGCCTTCAGTTTCAGGATATGACTGGTTTGAAGGAAATCAAATGAAAGCTCAACATATTAGCAAGACAGCCTTGTTTTGTCTTTCAGTTATTTCCATGCTTTGATTGTTCAGTGTCTTCAGATGATTCTGTCACCAACACTGAATAGTACTGTTCCTGTTAAATATAATTTATCTATCAGTATTCTTTATGGGGAAGAAAGTTGGAGGCAGAGTCATTTTCACACAACTGCTGTCTTGCAGTGGATTAAGCTGCTCTTTTTTTTTTTATTCAAATAATATTTTCATCTATCTCTCTGCTCTTTCCTGTTTCCCATCTGCTCACTTTATATGATTTATAATTATAAATCTCTACTACATCTAATTGTCTCAGCCACTAAATCTCTCTTACTCAGTCTTAACTTTGCAATAATTTACTGTACTTTGATTGTTGAGATATGCCCCATCAACATTCGTATAGCAAAATAATTTTGTGTATGTGTGCTCAGTTGTATCTGACTCCTGGTGATCCCATGGCCTGGAGCCCATCAGTATCCTCCATTCATGGAATTTGCCAGGCAAGAATACTGGAGAGGGTTGCCATTTCGTACTTTAGGAGATCTTCTCAAGGCAAGGATCAAACCCACATCTCTTGTGTCTCCTGCGTTGGCAGACAGATTCTTTACCACTGCTCCACGTTTTATATTACATTGCATTTGACTACCCTTTCAGTACTTGTATCTGCATCATAAATTCTAGTATTCCCAATGTAACAGTGTTATTTGTTGAGAAAGTGAGAGCCCATGCTCCTGTAAAAGAGAGTTAAAAAATCATACGACATCATAGAAACTTATTCCAAACAGAGAATTAGATTTAAAGAGAGAATACTGCACTAACCATCTATGGGACTGATGGAACCACAGATCCCTCTATTGTTTCCCTGTGTGTGTGTGTGTGTAAGAGAAAAAGAGAAAAGAGATTGCACGAATTTTTATTAAATAGTCCTTCCATTGCAGATGTACCTTTTTTTCAGCTATGATGCAGTTAAGCCTGTAGTACCTGCTCAAATCATGTACCTTTCAGACTGCCTAGTTCTGAGACAGTTCTGCCATTCTTGATGCTCCTTTGAAAGCAGAGTCAGTTGTGCTTCAGAGACAATGCAGGGGTTAAAATGCCTCTCCCCTATCCACAATAATTTTGGAGTACAGAGCTGGTTATAGGGAATTTTTGAATGTTCATGATTCCCTCTCTCCCTTTGCACTTTTCTATTTCCAGGAGCATTTCCCATGACCTCATAATCCAACTTAACTCAGATTGCCTTGTATTCTTCTGATTGACTTCCTAACCAGGGTGTTCTGAAATCACCCATAATTTTCTTGGAAGAAAGCCTTTAACTACTTGGTTGGAATGATTGCAAATAAATTTTAAGTGCCAAGTAATCTAGTTAAGCTTCTTTATTAATTATCCCTTAGCCTTCTGAGCTATTTGTATTTATGGTAGACATTCATGAATTGAAATAAATTTCTATTAGACAACATTTCAGGTAGAGTGTCACAGTAAAAACTAATTATGTAATTTGATTAAATCTGAGCAAGAATCACCACCTCTGGAGTCAGATTGCCTAAGCTGACTCTTTTTACCTTCAGTTATACTAATAGGGAACAGTTTTCTTTACTTTTTCTTAGTTTGTTTTGCTACTAACTTTCTGCTTAAATGTATTCTTTTTGAAGAAGAATGTAGAAGGAAAAGAGAAGAAAGAGCACCAAGTAAAAACATATCAATTTAACAAATATTGAGCACCTCCTATGTGCAGGTCACTTTTTCAGGGGCTTGAGATATATCATTAGTGAAACAGAAATCTCTGCCTATTTAGGCTTACGTTCAGCTGCTGCTATGCTCAGCGGCTATGTCATGTCTGACTCTTTGCAATGCCATGGACTATAGCTCACCAGGCTCATCGTGCCATGGGATTCTCTAGGCAGGAATACTGGAGTGGATTACCATTTCCTCCTCCAGGGTATCTTCCTGGCCCAAGGATCAAACCCCATTTCCTGCTTAGCAGGCAGATTCTTTACCACTGAACCTCCAGGGAAGACCAAGCTTACATTCTAGTGTATATTAAATAATTATATGTCAAAGCAATTTATTGTTCTAGACTTTACAAGACAGTAGAAATACTCCTTTGCTTCATTTAAATATGTGGTGTTTTTTAGCTACATTAAGTTTATATTTCCTTATCGTTCATAAATTTTTCAACTTTTTAAATTTTCTGGCTAAGAAATTAACAATCTACATAAAAAACAACCAGTTCTCCAATGTCTAAATTGGTTTCAAATAGTAATAACATTCAAAATAAGAAAGGAAGCTATTGGTGAATATAAACATAACAATTAGAAGAAAAATATTTGCTGTGTAGGGTTACAGATCACAAATAGAACTTTCATCTGGTTGCGATTTATACCAACATATTAGATAAAGCACATCGGGGGCATAGCTAGTAAATTTCCATGATACTTTCTTACTTTGAAACAGAATCTTCCAAATTATCAAGGAAAGTGCTATGTAATAGATAATAAAATTAACTATGGCTTTATTTTACATTTCACATCTCTTGAAAGGTAAGAGAAGTAAAAACTGATTCTGATTTATCAAATAAATATACAGTATACTTTCTTTATACTTGGATACTAGTTTTATAAATACAATTAATAGAAATAAGAGTGATGGTATTGCAATTACTTTATCCACTTCATAAATGATTTTCTCATAATTTTTCAATATATTCCCATACAAACAGAGAGCAAGGAAATATTCATGTTTTCACTTTTTCATTGGCCATGACTCAGATATTTAATTGGCTGAAAGGTCGTACTCTGAGACTCCTGGTGCTTTTCCATTATTAAAATACTTCCAAGTGAGTTGGACAAACTATAATGGTGATTATTATTTTTTATATTGCAAGTACTCATGAACCATTGATAAATGGATTTACAATATGGCAATAAGATTTGCCAAGGTCCTTTATCCCTAGAGAGATATACCATTAGGAAGTAGGTAGCTTTTGTTTCAGCATAACTCTGCCAGTCATTATCACCTTAGTTCATATAGCTTGCTTATTTTCACTACCAACAATTGCACACAGTAGAATTATACTAAAACTGTTTCTTATGTGATAACTATTATAGGAATCGGAAAAGAAATCAAGATTTTCCCTAGACCATAGTCCAAAAAGTGCATTTGCAGTTTCTTAAAATTTAGCAATAATTTCCACATCCTTCAAGAATGAATAGGAAACAATGTATTTTTAAAAGAGGTATATTGTATTTTGAACACTGTGATTAAATGATTCCTGGGTACTGTTTAGATATTACCTCAGGTGCAATGCATTTTTTCTCTCTGTGTTTCTGAACAAAGGACGAAGCAGAATGAAAACCTGCTGACTTGGAAACTCCAATATTGCTTTAAACATAAGGTTAGCCTTTAGGAGACATGTAGGTTCNTATTTTTCTATATATGCACATCATATAATTACATTTCATATAAGCATAGCGATTGATTGGCAACTGGTCATAGCATTAACTCACGTCTCTAAATAAAATTAATCCAGGTCTCAATAAAAGCAATAAGCTTGTTCATCTTTATATTTCATTTGTACATTTTTATATTACATGTAGTATATTTATATAGTATAATAGTGCCTATTTCCTTTTTAAATTTTTGATATCAGTAAAACGATGATGAAATTAAAAGATGCTTGCTCATTGGAAGGAAAGTTATGACAAACCTAGATAGCATATTAAAAAGTAGAGATATCACTTTACTGACAAAAGTTCATATAGTCAAAGCTATGGTTTTTCCAATAGTCTGGACTATAGTCCCCCAGGCTCCTCTGCTTCTCCAAGCAAGAATACTGTAGTGGATTGCCATTCCCTTCTCCAGGGGATCTTCCTGACCCAGGAATGAAACCCACGTATCTTATGTATCCTTCATTAGCAGTCATGTTCTTTACCACTAGTGCCACCTGGGAAGCCCAATATATGTTTTGCATTGAAGAATGGATGGATATTGGATAAATTAATACTCAATACATGAATGAATAAAACAGTATTTTAATACATGATTTTTAAATAAGTGTAAATTTTGTTTCCAAAGAGTAACTTTCAGATAAAATATGTTTTTTTAATATGTCTGTTTTTTAACAATAGTTTATAGAGTTTAGTAAACTATTCTGTATGACATGTTACTTTAATTTGTGCAGGATTCAGAGATTCTGAATTTCCAGTTTTGTTCATTTTTATGTAATAAAATTATGTGTACTAAGATAACAGTTTGAAGAAAGCAAGATAATTGCAAGAAGTACTTTATTGAACATCTCAGTTTAATTGAGTTGATTAAGACAATGCCTCCTTAATGCAAAGAAAATGAAATTTGATTTAAATGTCTAAATTTTCCTGTATTTTCAATCATTATATTAGTTAATCAACATGTATTATTTGTGGACCTACTGCAGAGAAGTTCACAGTATCGAAATTNGAAGTACTTTATTGAACATCTCAGTTTAATTGAGTTGATTAAGACAATGCCTCCTTAATGCAAAGAAAATGAAATTTGATTTAAATGTCTAAGTTTTCCTGTATTTTCAATCATTATATTAGTTAATCAACATGTATTATTTGTGGACCTACTGCAGAGAAGTTCACAGTATCGAAATTAAAGAAGATTGTGTATATGTGTGTATGTATGCATGTGTGTGTGTGTGTGTGTGAGTGTGAGTGTAGGTAAGTAGGACTTAAGAAGGTAATTGGAACACCTGGAAAGGCCAGCCCCAAAGCAGGGATCGTTTTTGATCTGATACTAGTTAGCAAAACTTAGAAAATATCAAGAATTTATTTTTATCTGTTTACTCATAACAGATCCAAACATATATAATCAATAATAATTTTATAAATGATCCTATAGAAATATGTACATAATTTCAATCAAAACTTCATACAAGTATAATGAAAATTTTGTCTCTAGTTATGTTTTAAATCACAAGGAAATTCATTATAATTTCTAAAGCATAGATTTTTTCACAATTAGAAAAATTGTGAAAACTTAAACAACTTATGACTATTTTAGAAACATTTTTCACAGCCAAAAACATATAAGTTAAAAAATCATTTAGGGTACTTTTTTAAATTTGGTAGCTCATGTGGGAGAAGGCGAGGGTGGGATGATCTGAGAGAATAGCATTGAAACATGTATATTATTATATGTGAAACAGATCAACAGTCCAGGTTCAATGCATGAGACAGGGNTAGGGTACTTTTTTAAATTTGGTAGCTCATGTGGGAGAAGGCGAGGGTGGGATGATCTGAGAGAATAGCATTGAAACATGTATATTATTATATGTGAAACAGATCAACAGTCCAGGTTCAATGCATGAGACAGGGTGCTCGGGGCTGGTGCACTGGGATGACCCAGAAGGATGGGATGGGGAGGGAAGTGGGAAGGGGGGTTCAGGATGGGGAACACATGTAAACCCATGGCTGATTCATGTCAATATATGGTAAAAACCACTACAATATTGTAAAGTAATTAGCCTCCAACTAAAATAAATAAATTTAAAAAAATAAATTGCAATTTCAACAGCATTTAATACCTAAAAAATCAGTGATTTTAAAACTTTAGGTAGCATAAGAATGCCCTGGGATGCTTAACAAAGACATACATTTCTAAGTTCCTCCCACAAGATTTGATTTAGTAATGTTCAGATGGTACCAAGGACCTGCTTTTAACAGACACTTAACAGACACTTAACAGACACTTAACAGACACTGGCAACTCTGAGATGGATACTGTGTCTGGGCTGTAGGTTGTAGTCTACGAAATACTGTTTCCAGGGTACTGAAATACTGTTTAGATTTTTTTTTTTAACTTATGTAACCATGCAGGGACTTTACATATATGTCATGATTTTGGCATCTAAATCAATGGGGAAGAGGTGACTGGTCTTCTTGGTCAGCAGTTTGTTTGACTAATTTCTTCCTTATATAAATCAAGCAGCTATTCAAATAAATCAGCACGTTCACTAAAGAAGTAAAACTAGTCTTGTTGTCTACCTAAGAAGCAAATTTTGATCTTGAAATTACCCTCATACCTATAGATTTGCCTTGATTTTTGACTAATCCACTAGGATTTATGAAGCATAGAGGAATAGACTAAGTGTCCAATTAGGACATCGTTTGAAGTAAGAGTTCAAGAACCATAGCCTCCCTGAACCAATGCTCCTTGATTTGCTAACTACTATATAACTCAGAGTTCTTCATGGATACAGAACCAATAATAGCATATATGTGTCCTGTTATATGGGATTCTATTGTATGTTCTGTGTGTGTATCTTATATGCTATGTATCTTCCTATGTCTTACTATATTAATATTCTAATATAAGAGGATCTATATTTTGATATGTTTACATATAACACATGCTAATACATGATATAAATATACAGGATATAATAAAAGGCTACATGTAGCGTGGAATATATAACAAAATGTATAATAATAGGATAAAAAGGTAGGGGGAGAGAGAGTGGGGAGAAGGAGAAGTCAGCGCACTGGCTCAGCTATTTGTGAACACGGCAAATCTGGAAACACAGGTGAAAGTTGATGACGCAGTCTGAGACTGAAGTCTGCCAGGCAGCAGCTTTTTTCTGTTGCAGTCTTGATTCAACATTTCTTTAAATTTGGGGAACTCCAGTCTTTGCTTTTAAGGTTTTTGACTGATTGGATAAGTTGCTTTACTCACAGTCAGCGAATTTAAATGTTAAATCTTATCTAAAACACAAAAACTTGCACAGCAACATCCAGACTATTGTTTGACCAAACAGTTGAGCACCATAGCCTAGCCAAACTGACAGGTGACATTAGCCATCCCAGTAACAAAGACAGTGATACTGTGTGTTAGTATTAGTATTAATAATACTAATATACAGTATTAGTAATACTCCTAAAATGGATTTTTATTTTTATTTCAACTTATCTTTGCTAGATCTTATATGTACAAACTACCAGATATCAGATCTATTTTTAAGGATTGTAAAAGTATTGATCTTTGGGTCATCATGTTAAACTGCTTTTTTAAATTTTAGCTGTCAGTTACTTACAACTCTATCTCAATTTATCTGTTGGGTTGTGCTCTTAATAGATTTCTGAGGCTCATGGTAGAGGCAGCCTTCAGTTTCAGGATATGACTGGTTTGAAGGAAATCAAATGAAAGCTCAACATATTATGCAAGACAGCCTTGTTTTGTCTTTCAGTTATTTCCATACTTTGATTGTTCAGTGTCTTCAGATGATTCTGTCACCAACACTGAATAGTACTGTTCCTGTTAAATATAATTTATCTATCAGTATTCTTTATGGGGAAGAAAGTTGGAGGCAGAGTCATTTTCACACAACTGCTGTCTTGCAGTGGATTAAGCTGCTCTTTTTTTTTTTTTTTCCGAATAATATTTTCATCTCTCTCTCTGCTCTTTCCTGTTTCCCATCTGCTCACTTTATATGATTTATAATTATAAATCTCTACTACATCTAATTGTCTCAGCCACTACATCTCTTACTCAGTCTTAAATTTGCAATAATTTACTGTACTTCGATTGTTGAGATATGCCCCATCAACATTTGTATAGCAAAATAATTTTGTGTATGTGTGCTCAGTTGTATCTGACTCCTGGTGATCCCATGGCCTGGAGCCCATCAGTATCCTCCATTCATGGAATTTGCCAGGCAAGAATACTGGAGAGGGTTGCCATTTTGTACTTTAGGAGATCTTCTCAAGGCAAGGATCAAACCCACATCTCTTGTGTCTCCTGCGTTGGCAGACAGATTCTTTACCACTGCTCCACGTTTTATATTACATTGCATTTGACTACCCTTTCAGTACTTGTATCTGCATCATAAATTCTAGTATTCCCAATGTAACAGTGTTATTTGTTGAGAAAGTGAGAGCCCATGCTCCTGTAAAAGAGAGTTAAAAAATCATACGACATCATAGAAACTTATTCCAAACAGAGAATTAGATTTAAAGAGAGAATACTGCACTAACCATCTATGGGACTGATGGAACCACAGATCCCTCTATTGTTTCCCTGTGTGTGTGTGTGTGTAAGAGAAAAAGAGAAAAGAGATTGCACGAATTTTTATTAAATAGTCCTTCCATTGCAGATGTACCTTTTTTTCAGCTATGATGCAGTTAAGCCTGTAGTACCTGCTCAAATCATGTACCTTTCAGACTGCCTAGTTCTGAGACAGTTCTGCCATTCTTGATGCTCCTTTGAAAGCAGAGTCAGTTGTGCTTCAGAGACAATGCAGGGGTTAAAATGCCTCTCCCCTATCCACAATAATTTTGGAGTACAGAGCTGGTTATAGGGAATTTTTGAATGTTCATGATTCCCTCTCTCCCTTTGCACTTTTCTATTTCCAGGAGCATTTCCCATGACCTCATAATCCAACTTAACTCAGATTGCCTTGTATTCTTCTGATTGACTTCCTAACCAGGGTGTTCTGAAATCACCCATAATTTTCTTGGAAGAAAGCCTTTAACTACTTGGTTGGAATGATTGCAAATAAATTTTAAGTGCCAAGTAATCTAGTTAAGCTTCTTTATTAATTATCCCTTAGCCTTCTGAGCTATTTGTATTTATGGTAGACATTCATGAATTGAAATAAATTTCTATTAGACAACATTTCAGGTAGAGTGTCACAGTAAAAACTAATTATGTAATTTGATTAAATTTGAGCAAGAATCACCACCTCTGGAGTCAGATTGCCTAAGCTGACTCTTTTTACCTTCAGTTATACTAATAGGGAACAGTTTTCTTTACTTTTTCTTAGTTTGTTTTGCTACTAACTTTCTGCTTAAATGTATTCTTTTTGAAGAAGAATGTAGAAGGAAAAGAGAAGAAAGAGCACCAAGTAAAAACATATCAATTTAACAAATATTGAGCACCTCCTATGTGCAGGTCACTTTTTCAGGGGCTTGAGATATATCATTAGTGAAACAGAAATCTCTGCCTATTTAGGCTTACGTTCAGCTGCTGCTATGCTCAGCGGCTATGTCATGTCTGACTCTTTGCAATGCCATGGACTATAGCTCACCAGGCTCATCGTGCCATGGGATTCTCTAGGCAGGAATACTGGAGTGGATTACCATTTCCTCCTCCAGGGTATCTTCCTGGCCCAAGGATCAAACCCCATTTCCTGCTTAGCAGGCAGATTCTTTACCACTGAACCTCCAGGGAAGACCAAGCTTACATTCTAGTGTATATTAAATAATTATATGTCAAAGCAATTTATTGTTCTAGACTTTACAAGACAGTAGAAATACTCCTTTGCTTCATTTAAATATGTGGTGTTTTTTAGCTACATTAAGTTTATATTTCCTTATCGTTCATAAATTTTTCAACTTTTTAAATTTTCTGGCTAAGAAATTAACAATCTACATAAAAAACAACCAGTTCTCCAATGTCTAAATTGGTTTCAAATAGTAATAACATTCAAAATAAGAAAGGAAGCTATTGGTGAATATAAACATAACAATTAGAAGAAAAATATTTGCTGTGTAGGGTTACAGATCACAAATAGAACTTTCATCTGGTTGCGATTTATACCAACATATTAGATAAAGCACATCGGGGGCATAGCTAGTAAATTTCCATGATACTTTCTTACTTTGAAACAGAATCTTCCAAATTATCAAGGAAAGTGCTATGTAATAGATAATAAAATTAACTATGGCTTTATTTTACATTTCACATCTCTTGAAAGGTAAGAGAAGTAAAAACTGATTCTGATTTATCAAATAAATATACAGTATACTTTCTTTATACTTGGATACTAGTTTTATAAATACAATTAATAGAAATAAGAGTGATGGTATTGCAATTACTTTATCCACTTCATAAATGATTTTCTCATAATTTTTCAATATATTCCCATACAAACAGAGAGCAAGGAAATATTCATGTTTTCACTTTTTCATTGGCCATGACTCAGATATTTAATTGGCTGAAAGGTCGTACTCTGAGACTCCTGGTGCTTTTCCATTATTAAAATACTTCCAAGTGAGTTGGACAAACTATAATGGTGATTATTATTTTTTATATTGCAAGTACTCATGAACCATTGATAAATGGATTTACAATATGGCAATAAGATTTGCCAAGGTCCTTTATCCCTAGAGAGATATACCATTAGGAAGTAGGTAGCTTTTGTTTCAGCATAACTCTGCCAGTCATTATCACCTTAGTTCATATAGCTTGCTTATTTTCACTACCAACAATTGCACACAGTAGAATTATACTAAAACTGTTTCTTATGTGATAACTATTATAGGAATCGGAAAAGAAATCAAGATTTTCCCTAGACCATAGTCCAAAAAGTGCATTTGCAGTTTCTTAAAATTTAGCAATAATTTCCACATCCTTCAAGAATGAATAGGAAACAATGTATTTTTAAAAGAGGTATATTGTATTTTGAACACTGTGATTAAATGATTCCTGGGTACTGTTTAGATATTACCTCAGGTGCAATGCATTTTTTCTCTCTGTGTTTCTGAACAAAGGACGAAGCAGAATGAAAACCTGCTGACTTGGAAACTCCAATATTGCTTTAAACATAAGGTTAGCCTTTAGGAGACATGTAGGTTCTAGAATTGCTTCTAAGGAATTACCGTCAGTTATTTCAAACTATTTGCTATATTCTGCTATTTTAAATTGCTAGTTTTCTTTACAAGAATAATGTTAAAGCACTTTAAAAATGTGATCTATATGAAAGGCAACTTGAATAATAAAGCCATTTAAAAGTTTTATTTAGACATTATATGTGGTGTAGACACACATTTGTACATATGTCAGTTCATGTATGTTTTGAAGATTTGCTACTGTTAACTGATTTGAAGTCATGCTGTAAAAGTGTAAGCCTGGAGCCAAAACATAACTGACAGCGTGGTTGCCACCACAACTAAACCAAATCTCACACAAGCTGGGGAGAGGGACTTGAGAAGTCACCATGGATTGCTACCTATGGTTTTAAAGTTTCAGTCCAGTTTGAACTATGTCAGTAGACAGGACCAGATTATGCTTGCCTGCTTATAATTTCCTAAAGGACTCCTCAGATTTATACTGCAGAGAGCAAGTTTTCATACTAGTATTACCCTTTTATCAGGAATGAGGGTCATATTTTAATGAATATTTGCCACATGTCTCCAGATTTTATCCTGGATATGGCATAGGTCCCAGGTGGTTGGAACTCTTTAGTCCATCACACCCACAGGATGTAAAAGTTGCAGGGTCTCTAACTAATAGCAGAGATGAGGTATGCCTGCTTCTCTGGGCAGAGGATGAACTGTTTAAGGACTTTTCAAATTGTAACTGGCTTTGATCTTCAGGAAATCCTATGAGGAAGAGTTAGAACTTAAGTATAAAGCAATCGCCACTGCTTTTACTAGTCTTCCCAATCTCCGGTTCCCTAACATCTTGATTTAAGTCTAATCTTCCATTCAAGTTAGGTAGCAAATGTCGGCTGTAAGTACTTAAGTTATACCACTAAATAAGAGCTTTTTTAAAGACAGTTTTTGATGTAATACATGAATATGTGTGGTTTATTCTCAATGTGGATAAAGACTTGAGTAGGCCTAGGGAATTTATCTTTTTCCTCTAAGTTAAGCATCCCCTGTCATTTTTGAGAGTATCTGAATTTCTCATGTTAGAACTCTAAGGAAAATAGCTTACCTAGTCGAGTCTAATAAAATCACATAAATCATATGAATTCACTTTTCTTAAAATTCCCTATATACTAAGAAGTAAAATAGCCTTTTGCATGAAGGTAATTTATCTCATTATAAAATTCTTATCTGTATTAATATATTTCTAGATATTTTGTTTAAAAATAGCATTCAGGATAGCTTTCATACTTTGGATTCAACAGTGGACAATGAATAATTAACATAGTTTACATAACGTAATATTAAAACATGTAAAAATACTATATAGGTGAATATATTCATAAGCAGGCCTTCAATATTATCCAATACTACTTTAACTAATAATACTGCTGAGTCATTAGCTTTCTATGTTACATTTTGAAATCTACTGATTTTCCTGAAAAAAAAAAAATACAGTAAGAGTGATTTGATTTATCCCCTTATTAAATAAGAGATTAGGTGATTCCTAACATCTTTAGGAAGTAAGCAGTTCCCTTTTTAAAGAATATGGCCCTTAAAAGCTTTTGCTCTTTGTCTTTATGAGCTCATTACTAATGGAAGAAGTTTGAAGAAAAGTCATTTTTAATGACAGTTCTAAGGGGTTCATGTTTGGGAGATTATCCCCTTATTAAATAAGAGATTAGGTGATTCCTAACATCTTTAGGAAGTAAGCAGTTCCCTTTTTAAAGAATATGGCCCTTAAAAGCTTTTGCTCTTTGTCTTTATGAGCTCATTACTAATGGAAGAAGTTTGAAGAAAAGTCATTTTTAATGACAGTTCTAAGGGGTTCATGTTTGGGAGCTCGTGTAGATCCGTGGCAGATTCATGTCAATGTATGCCAAAACCAATAGAGTACTATAAAGTAAAATATAAAGTAAAATGAAAGCTCTAAAAAAAAAAAAAAAAGAAAGAAACGTGCCAAGGTTACATAATTAAGAGTGGTACGTAGGTTACACAGTGGTCCAGTTTCATGGTCCATTCTGTTGACAGCTGGGGAAGCCGACTGTAAACGGCCCCAGTGTTGCGTGCTTTATGGTATCCTATTCATTCCCAGCAAGAACTCAGGAGATAATTATACTTGCTTAGGAGATGAGAAAAGCAAGGCTAAACGGTGGTAATATTGTCTCTGGTCATATTCTAATTGAAATGCAGCAATATCAATGTAACAAAGCCAAATGTATCAAATGACTAATATATGGGGATTATTAGAAAGTCTAGGGATTATCTGGAAGTACAAATTCTTTCTGTTTTCTTGTACTGCAAGCTTTGTTGTATTTATGTCCCAATGAATTTGTCTGGCTCTGGAAGGTCCATTTGCCTGCTAAATAAATTTACATTATCAGATAGGGCAGGGCAATGCAAAAAAAAAAAAAAGATGAGGAAGAATATATTCATGGTAAACTGTAATACAAGTGGAACCATAATACAGATGGATTGCTGTCTAACTTTACACAGAATTCTGACTTCTATTGTTTGTTTTCTACAGTGGGAAATTGGTCCTGCTGTTTTGAGGTAAGGTTTATAAAGATGCTTTATGTGTATTCTATATCATTGTCTTACTTTTGGTATATTATTGTTGATGCAAGTGCATTATGAGATTTTTACAGGTGATATATTTATTTTTTCACTAGATCAAAATATGTGGAGTGCTTCACATGACTTTGTGACTTTTCTAAATGTGGAATATAAAATAGTTTTTTTTAATATTTGCATAAAATTCACAATATACTTGTGAGTGATCACCATTAACTATCCACTAAAATCTCTAGAAACACGAAAGAGGCAATGCTCACCCCTTTAGGGTAAGTAGAAGAGCTGGGATAAGCTTTAGTGGAGATAACAATTTACTGAGTCTGAGGAGAAATAGAAGTTCAACAGAATAAGAGGAGAAGAGGTTGTCCAAGCTAGTAATGCTATAAACACACTTAAAAATTTAAATTTGTATTGCAGGAAGAAAGAAATATTGATTAGCTTTAAGAACATAATTGAACCCATTAAATATACACTTAAAAATTTAAATTTGTATTGCAGGAAGAAAAAAATATTGATTAGCTTTAAGAATGTAATTGAAACCATTAAATTAAATTTACAAACTTTATAGCAAATAACATTTGGTAAATAAACACTTCCTGATTTGGTATCAGGAAGCTATCAGCTTCCCTGATAGCTCAGTTGGTAAAGAATTCACCTGCAGTGCGGGAGACCTGGGTTCGATTCCTGGGTTGGGAAGATTTGCAGGAGAAGAGATAGGCTACCCACTTCAGTATTCTTGGGCTTCCCTTGTGGCTCAGCTGGTAAAGAATCCACCTGCAATGCAGGAGACCTGCATTCAACCCCTGGGTTGGGAAGATTCTCCTGGAGAAGGGAAAGGCTACTACTCCAGTGTTCTGGCCTGGAGAATTCCATGGACTGTATAGTCCTTGAGGTCACAGAGAGTCAGACATGACTAAGCAAGCTTCACTTTCACTTTGGATTCAATTCAAAGGCTGAGTTGGAGGAAGCAAAATTATTTATACTGGGGATTTAATTGAGAATGCATTCCAATATGAAAGAAAAAATTAGTAAGGAACACAAATTCAAGGGCAGAAGGATGAGAAATCATTCATTAAAAAAATCATCTTTGGACACCTACTCTGGACCCAACACGGTGATAATTGATGAGACAATGCAGTAGATATAAAGACATGTGACATAATAGAATAATCAGGATTTCCTTGCCAACTGAATAAGAGAAGGGGGAGAAAGTGAGGAGTTTAGGCTATGCCTCAGAATTATACTTGATTAACTTGACTAGTTAAGCAGAAATTATATTAGTGAAAATAAATAGAAAAGAGAGGGGAATTTGGAGGGAATAATAAACTGCAAAGCTAGTGTTTAGTTGAGAGGTTTAGTAGGCAGTTAGGTAGACAGGTCTACCTCAAAGGAGAGTTTTAGAGTAGAGGATGAGAAATTTAGAATTATCCACATAGAGGTGAAACACACATTCAGAGAAGTGAGAAATGCTTCAAGACTGAGAGCAAAACATGGTAAATGGAGAATATAAAAGAGAGAAGCCTGAGGATATATAGATAAAGAAGTAGCAGTCTGCAAGAAAGCCAAGAAGCCAAGGAAGAAAACTAAAATAAAAATATTGTTTTGGAAGCCAGAAAATGAAACTCTCTGAAATGTTACATTTTATAGTACGTGAGATATATCTGGGTTTACAAGGATGCAGTGGATTTAGTAATAAATTATTTCCATAGTACTTTTAATCTTGTTAGTTTTCATTAGGACATTGTTTTGTTCTAAGGATTTGCTTTTTTTTTCTTTGATAAGTAAAGCTATGTATACTATATCAGCTGGACTATTCTTAGAATTTATAGTCATCCATTCTTGCCATCTTTCACTCAGCCTCATCCAGTCTCATGGTTTAAGTTACTTTCCAAGGGATAGTGATGCTCAAACTTGTTTCCAGGTATGCTCTCTCTTCTGAGCTTCTGTTACCTGCACCAACTGTCCAGTAGACTCAGAGGGGTGTCTAAGTCACAACTGAGAGTCATAATACCCAAAATTGACCCGCCATCCACCATCCCCTACACACAAACTCTGCATGCTGAAATTCCACTTGTCAGACAAGAAATCTAGCATCAGTGTAAATTGTCCTGTCCCTCTTCCATTCACATCCATTTTATAACATCTTGAAACTATTCTCTTCTTTCTCACAATCACTTTTCAACATCGCTTGCTGTTAGAGTTCAGTAAACTTCTACCTGGTTCTCCTTTTTTTTCTGTTTGGAACTTCTCGATTCTGTTATTTATTCTGTAGTTAAAGTAATCTTTCTAAAGTGAAAATTGAATCATATCATTTTCCTACTTAAAACTCTTCTTGATACCCTAGTCGTTCTTGAGAAACAGTTCATTCTCTTTTTTAAAAAACTTTTTATTTTATATTGGGTTATAGCTGATTAACAGAAAATGTGATAGTTTCAGGTAAACAGCCAAGTGAGGTGCCCCTATATACATACAGTTCACTCTAAGCTCACAACAGGGTTCTCCGTAATTAGGGTTCTGCTAATGTCCCTCCTTTGCTGTTGTTCAGTCACTCAGCTGTGTCCAACTCTTTGAGACCCCATGGACTGCAGCACACCAGATCTCAGTGTCATTCAGCATCTCCTGGAACTTGCTCAAACTCATGTCCATCGCGTTGGTGACGCCATCCAACCATATCTTCCTCTGCCGTCCCCTTCTCCTCCCACCTTCAATCTTTCCCAGTATCAGGGTCTTTTTCAGTGAATCAGGTCTTTGCATCAGGTGTCCAAAATATTGAACTTCATCTTCAGCATCAGTCCTTCCAATGAATATTTGGCATTGATTTCCTTTAGGATTGACTGGGTTAAACTCCTTGTGGTCCAAGGGACTCTCAAGAGTCTCCAACACCACAGTTCAAAAGCAACAATTCTTCAGTGCTCAGGCCTCATCATTCAGCTCTCACATCCATGAAAGCCTACTGGAAAAACCATAGCTTTGGTTAAACAGACTGTTGTCAGCAAAGTAATGTCTCTACTTTTTATTTTTAGCCTATTTATTTATTTTAATTGGAGGTTAATTAATTTACAATATTGTATTGGTTTTGCCATACAGCAACATGAATCCACCATGGATGTACATGTGCTCCCCATCCTGAACCCCCCTCCCACCTCCCTCCCCATACCATCCTTCTGGGTCATCCCAGTGCACCAGCCCTGAGCATCCTCTATCATGCATCGAACCTGGACTGGTGATTCATTTCACATATGATATTATACATGTTTCAATGCCATTCTCCCACATCATCCCACCCTCACCCTCTCCCACAGAGTCCATAAGACTATTCTGTACATCTGTGTCTCTTTTGCTGTCTCGCATACAGGGTTATCATTATCATCTTTCTAAATTCCATATATATGCATTAGTACACTGTATTGGTATTTTTTTCTTTCTGGCTTACTTCACTCTGTATAATAGGCTCCAGTTTTCATCCACCTCATTAGAACCAATTCAAATCTCTACTTTTTAATACACTGTCCAGGTTTGTCAAAGCTTTTCTTCCAAGGAGCAAATGTATTTTAATTCCATGGCCATAGGCACTGACACAGTGACTTTGGAGCCCAAGAAAATAAAGTCTGTCACTGTTTCTATTGTTTGCCCATCTATTTGCCATGAAGTGATGGAAACAATTGCCATGATCTTCTGTTTTTAAATGTTGAGTTTTAAGACAGCTTTTTCACTCTCTTCTTTCACCTTCATCAAGAGGCTCTTTAGTCCTCCTTGTTTTCTCCCATAAGGATGGTATCATCTGCATATCTGAGGTTATTGATATTTCTCCCAGCAATCTTGTTTACAGCTTCTATGTCATCCAGCCCAGCATTTTGCATGATATACTCTGCATATGAGTTAAATAAGCAGGGTGACAATATACAGGCTTGACATACTCCTTTCCCAATTTTGAATGGATCCACTGTTGCATGTCTGGTTCTAATTGTTGTTTCTTGACCTGAATACAAGTTTTTCAGGATGCAAGTAAGGTGCTCTGGTGTTCCCATCTCTAAGAATTTTCCACAATTTGTTGTGATCCTCACAATCAAAGGCTTTAGCAGAGTCAGTGAAGAAGAAGTAGATTTTTTCTGGAATTCTCTTGCCTTTTCTATAATCCGACAGATGTTGGCAATTTGCTATCTAGTTCCTCTGGGTTTTCTAAATCTGGCTTGTATTTCTGAAAGTATCAGTTCATATACTATTGAAGACTAGCTTGGAGAATTTTGCTAGCATGTGAAATCAGTATAATTTTGCTATAGTTTGAACATTCTTTGGCATTGCCCTTCTTTGGGATTGGAATGAAAACTTGACTTTTTCTAGTCCTGTGGCCACTGGAGAGTTTTCCAAATTTGCTGGTATATTGAGTGCAGCACTTTAACAGCATCATCTTTTAGGATTTCAAATAGCTTAGCTGGACTTCCATCACCACCTCTAGCTTTGTTCATAGTGATGCTTCCTAAAGCCCACTTTACTTTACCTACCAGGGTGTCTGGCTGTAGGTGAGTGATCAACCATCATGGTTATCCAGGTGATTAAGATCATTTTTGGACAGTTCTTTTGTATATCCTTGCTACCTCTTAATATCCTCTGCTTCTGTTAGGTTGGTACCATTTCTGTCCTTTCCTGTGCCCATCTTTGCATGAGATGTTCCTTTGGCATCTCTAATTTTCTTGAAAAGATCTCTAGTCTTTCCCATTCTATTGTTTTCCTCTATTTCTTTGCATTGTTCACTTAGGAACTTTTTTTTTTCCTCCTTGCTATTCTTCAGAACTCTTCATTCAGATGGGTAAATCTTTCCTTGTCTCCTTTGCCTTTCACTTCTCTTCTTTTCTTAGCTATTTGTAAGCCCTCCTCAGACAATTGTTTTACATTTTTGCTTTTCTTTTTCCTGGGGATAGTTTTGACCACTGCCTCCTGTACAGTGTTACAGACCTCTGTGTATAGTTCTTCAGGTACTCTATGTATCAGATGTAATCCCTTGAATCTATTTGTCACTTCCACTGTATAATCATCAGGGTTTTGATTTATGTCATAGCTGAATGGTCTAGTGGTTTTCCCTACTTCAATTTATCTCAGAATTTTTAAATAAGGTGTTCATAATCTTAGCCACAGTCAGCTCCCTGTCTTGTTTTTCCTGACTCTAAAGAGCCTCTCCATCACTGGCTGCAAAGAATATAATCAATCTGATTTTGGTATTGACCATCTAGTGATGTCCATGTGTAGAGTATTCTCTTGTGTTGCTGGAAGAGGGTGTTTGCTGTGACCAGTGTGTTCTCTTGGCAAAACTCTGCTAGCCTTTTTCCTTGCTTCATTTTGTACTCCAAGGCCAAACTTGCCTGTTACTCCATATATCTCTTAACTTACTACTTTTGCATTCCAGTCCCCTGTGACATTTTGGTGTTAGTTCCAGAAGGTCTTGTAAGCCTTCATAGAACAATTCAATTTCAGCTTCTTTAGCATTAGAGGTTGGGGCTTAGACTTTGATTACTATATTGAATGGTTTGCCTTGGAAATGAACCAAGATCTTTCTGTTCTTTTTGAGATTGCATCCAAGTACTGCATTTTGTTCTCTTTTGTTGATTATGAGGGCTACTCCATTTCTTCTAAGCAGTTCTTGCCCCGGGTAGTAGATATAATTGTCATCTGAATTAAATTCTCCCATTCTGGTCCATTTTAGTTCACTGATTCCTAAAATGCCAGTGTTTACTCTTGCCGTCTCCTGTTTGACCACTTCCAGTTTACCTTGATTCATGGACCTAATGTTCCAGGTTCCTATGGAATAATGTCCTTTACAGCATCAGAATTTACTTGTACCACCAGACACTTCCACAACCGGGCATTGTTTCCACTTTGGCTCAGCCTTTTCATTCCTTCTGGTGCTATTTCTCTACTCTCTCCAGTAGCATATTGGGCACCTACTGACCTGGAGAGTTCATTTTTTAGAATATATTTTTACCTTTTCATATTGTTCATGGGGTTCTCAAGGCAAGAAGGCTGAAGTAGTTTGCATTCCCTTCTCCACTGGACCACTTTCTGCAAGAATTCTCCAACATGACTCATTTGTCTTGGGTGGCCCTACATGGCATGGCTCATATTTTCATAGAGTTAGACGACTGTGATCCATGTGATCACCTAGATTAGTTTCCTTTGGTTGTGTTTTTCATTCTGTCTGTCCTCTAATGGATGAGGATAATACACTGGGAAGCTTCCTGATGGGAGAGGCTGTCTGTGGGGAAAACTGGGTCTTGCTCTGGTGGGCAAGTCCATGCTCAGTAAATCTTTAATCCAATTTTCTGCTGATGCATGGGGCTGTGTTTCCTTTCAGTTTTACCTGTCAGGATATTTCCTTTCACCTTTACTTTACAGCCATGCAGAACTTATTTCATGTCCTCAAACATCTCAACCTTTTATTCACCTCTTCTTGTTGTTTAAAGGTTAAGTCGTATCTGACTCTTTGCAACCCCATGGACTGCAGCATTCCAAGACTCTCTGTCCTTCACTGTCTCCCAAAGTTTGCTCAGACTTATGTCCACTGAGTTGGTATTGGTATCCAAACATTTCATCCTATTCCACCCCCTTCTCTTCCTGCCCTTAATCTTTCCCAGCATCAGGGTCTTTTCCAGTAGTCAGCTCTTTGCAGTATTGGAGTGGCCAAAGTATTGGAGCTTCATAATCCTTCTAATGAATATTCTGAGTTGATTTCCTTTAGGATTGACTAGTTTGATCTTCTTGCAGTGTAAGGGACTCTCAAGAGTCTTCTCCAACACGTTCAAACACATCAATTCTTCAATGCTCTGCCTTCTTTATGGTCCAACTATCACATCCATACATGACTAGTGGAAAAACTAACTTTATACAGACCTTTGTCAGCAAAGTAATGTCCCTGCTTTTTAATATGCTGTCTAAGTCTGTCCTCGTTTTCCTTCCAGGGATCAGGTGTTTTCTTTTGTGTTTGTTTGTTTTGTTTTTAATTTCTTGGCTGCAGTCGCTGTCCACAGTGATTTGGAGCCCACGAAAATAAAATCTGTCACTGTTTACACTTTTCCCTTTCTATTTGCCATGAAGTGATTGGACTGGATACCATGATCTAATTTTTTAATGTTGCTTGAGTTTTAAGCCAGCTTTTTCATTTTCCTCTTTCACTCTCATTAAGAGATTGTTTAGTTCCTCTTCAATTTCTACCATTAGAGTGGTATAATCTGTATATCTGAGGTTGTTGATATTTCTCCCAGCAATCTTGATTCCAGCTTGTGAATTATCCAGCCTGGCATTTTGCATGATGTATTCTGCATAGAATTTAAATAAGCAGGGTGACAATATACAGCCTTGTCGTACTCCTCTCCCAATTTTGAACCAATCTGTTGTTTCATGTTTGGTTCTAACTGTTGCTTCTTGTCCTGCATACAAGTTTCTCAGTGACAGATAGGATGGTCTGGTGTTCCCATCTCTTTCAGAATTTTCCACAGATTGTTGTGATCCATATAGTCAAAGGCTTTAGTATAGTCAATGAGGCAGAAATAAAAATTTTTCTGAAATTCCCTTGCTTTCTCCATGATTTAGCAAATATTGGCCATTTAATATTTATAATTCAAATACTTAATATTCCAGTCTTCTTACTTGATTACTTATTTCTCAGTCTTCATCCTAGTTTGGGCATCTTTTCTGCAAGCCTTCATTGCCTAGTCTCTGTTGGGTTTCATTTATCAGCATTTAATTTATTTCTAAACTACCAAATTTAGCAATTCTTTCTTGATTTTGACATGGGCATTAGTTTCTTATTCTTAATAATGTCAGGAATGGTGTTTAGGATTTTATTTTTTTCAGCATTTATCTGAGAATCATCCATTCCTGTCAGGTTTCCATTAATATCCATGGGGTATTTCAGTGAAATTGAAAACCTCAGTGGTTTAATTCCTTCAAGACATCTCTTTTTCACAGACTTTTCTCATAAATTACCTGTTTCTGCTCTACTAAGTATGGGTTCAATCTGACTGATTCAAAAGACTTTCAATAAAATCTTAAAAGAAGGATTTTTTTTCTGAGTACTTTTTGCAATAATTGTTCACTATAGATTTATGAAATTTCAAATTTTTTTTGTAACTGGCCTAATATTTTAAATGTGTGACATTGAGTCTGGGTGGTTTTAAAAATCTAAAACGAATAAACAGTGAAATGAGATAGAGATCCCTTTATTTTTTTATTTTTTTGGTGGTTTCTTTCTTTTTTTTTTTACTTTATTTTACTTTACGGTACTGTATTGGTTTTGGTAGATATTGCTTTAATATTGACTGTCATTTTTTCTTCTCTTAAATAAACAACAGAGAATGTATTTCTCCTTCAACTCATAATTTCATTTGGTAAAGACACAAATATATTCATTACAACTCATAAAATATCAGTATGTCAACCTGACAGAAATTAGAGGTGGGGATTAAAAATTTATTTAAGGCTTTCAGAAAACTTGCTGAAATGAAAACAAATCTCAGAATGGCTGTTTTTCTTTATTAAAAAAAAAAAGTCAAACTACCTGTCATCTTGGTTTACTTAGATTCTGTCCTTTTTGTCAAAATTTCTATAAAATTTATTAGACTTAGTTATGCTGATATTCTTGGATCTCAGTCAAAAGCAAAAGGACTGTTAGTATTCATTTCTGCACTGCCACAATTGATCCTTGTATCTAAAAACTAAGAGTTTTTTTTGTTTGTTTGTTTAGTGTAAAATAAACAGAAATTCGCAATGGCAAATTGTCTGTGAGGCTAAAATAATGTTAATAAAACTGGCTATGTGAATTTACCTTTCACATTAACTTTTAGCTTCAGAATTTTTTGAAAAATACAAAGGTGTATCTTTATGCAAGCTCTGCTTTCCCTGGGGCTAAACTTTTTCCTGAAGCCAACAAAGTAAAACAGAGTTAACCAGAAATTAGAAGTAAACGAGCAAGACATACGATTTGGAATGATGCCGTAAGTAGATAAAACAGCTGTGTATTGTGGGTAATGCATTTTCCTGAACCCACAAAGATGTACACAAATGATCATTTGCCAATATTTTTCTAGTTATGAAATTAAAAATAATGATAAATAATATGTTTGTTCTTAAGAATGTATTTATTTCATTATAATAACTTCTCTTTCATATTTGATAAATGTTAAACAGTATTTTATTTCATCAAAATATCTTGTGAGTTATTATATCTGTTTTAGCTGAGAGAAAACTGTAAAGCCTGGAAGGGTAGCAGGTAACTTGCCTGAGGTCACAGAGCTAATACAGAGAGCCAGAATTGCATCTTCATTGTTTCTCATTTCAAAAATTATTAATTTCTTATCTAGTAAACAATACATAGAAAAAAGGAGAGCAAGATAAATAGGATGTTGCCAGATGATAAATACAGATCATAAATGTTAAAGGATGTCGTTATTCATGACATTAATGCAATTTGAGTTAACAAGCATTATTGTGTTGCAAATATTTTGTAAATGTTGTTAGAAAGGTTACAAGGTAGGTCTGATGAGGGAACCATGCCATCTGACACCTTTTGCCCTTTTTTGGACCTAATTCTTTTAACAAAATTTCTTTTTAAATAATATTATATATAAAGAACTTAATGACAACTTAAAGAAATGCAAGAAAATGTTTTCCTGTAGTCTTGACAGTTTTGCTTCCTATTGAATTACTGTTTGCTTTCATATTAGTCATTTTTATATAATTTAAAGTACTTTATTGTATTTTATTTACCTTTATTCATCATATTTCTATTTCCTCTTTGCAAAGTGCTGTAATTATTGTAGAGCTTTTCTTCACAACTTACTCCAGTACAACCTCACCCTAACATAACTAACTATATCTACTATGATCCTGTTTTCAAATATGTTCACATTCTAATGGGGTTAGTACTTCAACTGATGAATTGAGGGGAAAGGGACAAATACAACTCATAATAGCTAGGAACAAATGTTAAATCTAAGTCCATAGTTATTTAAAGCTAGGAGCAAGAGGAGAATATTTTATGAGGAACTTTGTGAATTTTAGGGGATATTTGGAAGAGAAAGAGGAAGCAAAGAAGTAATACTCCTGAATTAAATTAATCATTGACATTTTGGAGACTCACATTTAGCCTTTTAGAATATAAGCCAATATTTTTCAAAAACCTACTATAGCAACAGTGCGCTACTACCCTTTTTTCGTTGTCAATGGACTTTCAGTTCAGTTCAGTTCAGTCGCTCAGTCGTGTCCGACTCTTTGCAACCCCATGAATCGCAGCACACCAGGCCTTCCTGTCCATCACGAACTCCCAGAGTTCACTCAGACTCACGTCCATCAAGTCAGTGATGCCATCCAGCCATCTCATCCTCNAGTTCAGTCGCTCAGTCGTGTCCGACTCTTTGCAACCCCATGAATCGCAGCACACCAGGCCTTCCTGTCCATCACGAACTCCCAGAGTTCACTCAGACTCACGTCCATCAAGTCAGTGATGCCATCCAGCCATCTCATCCTCTGTCATCCCCTTCTCCTCCTTCCTCCAATCCCTCCCAGAATCAGAGTCTTTTCCAATGAGTCAACTCTTCTCATGAGGTGGCCAAAGTACTGGAGTTTCAGCTTCAGCATCATTCCTTCCAAAGAAGCCTTGGATAAAATTCTGCTGGTAACTTCATTTCTTTAGGACCTCAGTATCTTTTTCTAAGTAGTTCAGAATGTTGTGAATTCTTATTTGACCTTTCAAGGTGATGATAATTCTGCAGCTTTTAATGTCATCTTCAAATATAATGAACCAACTACGGTTTCATCTATATTATTAATGTGGAGGCTATATATTATGATCTCCACAATTGAAACTCAGGGAACTATTATAATACTATTTGCCTTCCAGCAATGGTCAGTTACTGATAGTTAAAGTATATTCTGGGAATAAGCTCCAGCTAGATTTGTGCCCACATGTAGTCTGCCTATGTCATGCTCAGACGATGATAAAAAAAAAAAAAAAAAAAAAAAAAAACTATGCAGTAAAAACAAGAATAGCATCATACTACATGTATTCTGCAGACATGATCATGAGTTTCAGAAAAACAGAGGTTGTCTGCTTTCTTTCTGAGAAGCCTATCCTCTGCACTTAGAGGCCATGCATCAAGGAGAAGCTGCTCCAGTTAATGTCACTGGATGATCCATGAGGAGAAAAGAGTGATCAATTATAAAGTCCTCAAAATATGCAATTTAATCAAGACATATTGTAGTATGTTAAAAACACACTTCAATTCTACCAAAAGAACAATAACTTATCTGTAAAATATGGAGCACTTAACAAAGTGAGCAGATTTAAATAGAAATGAATAAAAACGGCAACAACAATATTAGTTTAAATGTCAGATAAGGTTGACAAAAGGTCCAATTTTCATGTTTCTTAAATGACAGTATAAAGCAAATTGTTTACACATTTAAAAAATTGACTAATAGGGAGAAGACACATGTACACTAAATGAAAACACCTCTAAGTAAGAATTTTACATATAAAAGAAAGATGTGTCCCTTTTATGGAATCTCCTTTTTAGAAGAATTGATGTTAGGAATTTGATTGCTGCTTCCTTACAATTCTTTCTCTTTTATCATAGACCTGCATAGGAAACAGTACTGGCTTTATTTTTCTGTATTTTCCATAAACACTATTATTTATCTCTTGTTAACTCCTCTATTATTAATTTTATTTGCAGTCTACTGATTTTATTTTCTGTCAGATAATTTGCAGGTAATTTGGCACAACAGATACTAGAACCCTAAAAAAGTCACTTCTTTGACTTTAAAAACATTTGTCACTAGAATATTTCTAAGGCTTCAACAGAGGTGAGCATTCAGTTAACTTTTACTTACTTCCCTGGTGAAATCTGATAGTGTAAGCTATTTAAGAAAATATATTTTTATATATTCATATAAATATATTTTATATTGTGCATCATCATTGGCCTTTTCAGAAAGTAAATAGGAATATGTAAAGTTGTCCACAAGTTTGAGGACTCAGAGAGACACACAGTAACCTGCCATGTAGTAAATATTTATTGAATATATATTGGAGAAAAAGAAAAGAGGAGTATACTTTATGTGCTAGAAACTATACTAGGGACTTCTCTGAAAATTGGTTACGGTGCATGCCAAATTACAAAAGCAAAAGAACCCCAAATGCAGTGGCCAAATATAACATTTATTTTTCACTCATAGTAAAGTCCAGAAGTGGGTGTTATATGCTGTCCATGTTGGGGAAATTGTTCTGTTCCTAAGATCATTCGGAACTCAGGTTCTTGTCTTCTTGTACTGCCATTCTTTAAATCATTGACATATTCAGCGTGAAATCTGTCTGTAAACAAGATGACCACATCCCAACCCCAGCAGAGAAAGAGCAAAGGGCAATCCACCTCTTCATGGAAATGGGCTGAAAATGGTAAACATCATTTCCATTCATAACCTCACTGCCACATGAAGGTGCGAAGGAGCTGGCAAAAAGTGTAATCTCTAGCTGAGATTCTATAAAAAGGAAAGAGGAGAATATATTTTGGGTGAAATTTTGAAATCTCTGTCTAAAGACACGCATGGTAATTTTTTTTTCCTTCTATGGTCCCCACGAGGTGTAATCATTGTTCCTATTGTCTTGAGAGAGACAGAGGTCAAAGGAATCTGTCATCTTGGCTTGTTACACGCTCAACAGTGGGCTGGCCACCTGCTTCTTGGGATGTTTTACCTCGTGCAAAGTAAAGATGTTCCATTTAAATACAACAATATTCAAATACTCATTCTGTACTTTCTCTTTATTAATTGTGTTTGGTGCAGACTAATGTGGTCTGAATGTTGCTTCCCAACAACTTAATTCACTTCTCAAGCTTGATTTGAATTTCTTTTTTCTTTGCACTGGTGTTATATTCTTTGTGGTGAGTTCGTTGGTTATTTTGCCTTCTTGTGTCTGCATTTTTTTAATTAAAATAATACTTTATGAAAAGACATTGCTAAGTTCAAAGCAACTAAATTGAGTTCTAATAAGGAAGGCCCACGGAGGTAGTTTGTGTTTTGGTGTGACCCCAGAGAGAACTTTGTCCTCTGAGGTATCAGAAAATCAGGGCCTTTGCAGCGTAGGCAAAATCTTTCCTCCCTGCTACTGGGGAGATCCAGTAGATGCATGGGATTTGCTTGAATACAGGAGAAGGTTGAAGAATTACCTGCTTTTATGTTAGTAATAGACTTAGATAGCTAATGTAAACAATAAAATATTAATTAACTTTGTTCAGATTTTTTTTTTAAAAATTGAAGTCAGTAATAGGATAAGTAAGTGTAAGTGATTCCAGTGTATCACTGGCCCCATTGGTCTTCTGGTATCCTGATGTACATCTTTTAAACTCTTTTCATATAACACTGTGTCTTCCTTAGGGTCACCCGAGGAACTTGCCAACTTTGGACAGTTCCTTTAATTATTTCCCCATCACTTTCCCACTGGCTTTTAGTCTTTTTTTTTTTTTTTTTTTTTAAGACAGAACCATAAACAGAAACACATGTTCACGCAAAGCCTGATTATTGTTTCTAACTCTGTAAAATTTATGTGGTCTCTATATTAGGATAGCACTTTATGTAGACGATCAGATTTTGTGATGGAAAGAATAAAGCACATGGGCTTTTCCAAGCTCTCTGCTAGATTATAGGGCAAAGAAATATTAATACATAAAAATATAGTCCAGCCCTCTGGAAACTGATGGGAGAGTGTCATGGTGTGAAGTCCAATGGCCAGTTGTCAGTAGACATCAGCTGCATTTGATGGCGCTTTCTGCCTTTCCTTGGTACATTTTCTGTTTTTCTTGTCAGGACAACACATGCAGTGCTTTTTTTCCCCTCCCCAATTCGCCTTTTAATCCATTTCAGTCACTTTTGCTAGTTTGTCTTATAAATCTCTTCTCTTTGATGGGTTGAGAGTCCCCAGATTTCACTTCTCTTTCTATACAAACTCCTTCAATGACCTCATCTCCTCCTAGATTTCTGAACACCATCTGTGTGATGATTTGGTAGCTCGGAATTTATATCTAGAGACCATATTGTACTGTTGAATTCCAGATTCTTATATCCACATGGACATCTAAGAGACTAATGGGATTTGTACTATTTTCCACAAAATATGTTCTGACCCAATCTTCTCCATTTCCATTTATTCCCTACTCCATTATTTGATATTTCCAGGCCAAATGTTGAAATTATCCTTGACTCTTCTCTTTTCCTCATCATCCCCATTCAATTGGTTAAGACATCCTTTGGGTATATCTTAAAAATACGGTATATCACAGTCTGGCCACTTCTCATGACTGCTATGGTTATTACCCTGGCTGAACCTCCATCATCTTTTGTCTGATTTACTTCCTAAGCTTCTTAACGTAATGAGTCTCCCTGTCAGATCACGTTCCCCTCCTCTTTCCAAATTCTGCAATAGTTCCACTTTTTACTGAATAAAAGGTATTTTTAATGACTAGAAATCTCTTCATGAGCTGCATGCCCCGTCCCTGCCCTTGTTGGCCTTCCTTGTCGTTGCTGTAGTTTAGTCACTAAGTCGTGTCCAGCTATGTGAGGCCACATGGCCTGTAGCCTGTCGGGCTCTTCTGTCCATGGGGTTACCCAGGGGTGGGCTGCCATTTCCTTTTCCAGAGGATCTTTCTGACCCAGGGACGGAACTGACATCTCCTGCACTGGCAGGCAGATTCTCCTCTGCGGAGCCACCAGTGTTTCCCTTCTGTCTCCTCCTGATATTATCTATCCTGGCTTCCACCATAACCACTTTGCCCTTCTCGTTATCCTTTGAATATGCCAGGAGAATTCATAATTTAGGGCCTCTGCATTGGCCCTTCTCCCTGCTGGAATTATCTTCCTTCAGATATATGAATGGGCTCCTCTCGGTAAAGAAGTTACTCTGACAAACCTGTTTAAAAATTCAATCACCTATTCAACATGTCTTTCAAGTTCAGTTCAGTTCAGTCACTCAGTCGTGTCCAACTCTTTGTGACCCCATGAATCGCAGCACACCAGGCCTCCCTGTCCATCACCATCTCCTGGAGTTCACTCAGACTCACGTCCATCGAGTTTGTGATGTCATCCAGCCATCTCATCCTCGGTCATCCCCTTCTCCTCCTTCCCCCAATCCCTCCCAGCATCAAAGTCTTTTCCAATGAGTCAAATCTCATGAGGTGGCCAAAGTACTGGAGTTTCAGCTTTAGCATCATTCCTTCCAAATAAATCTCAGGGTTGATCTCCTTCAGAATGGACTGGTTAGGTCTCCTTGCAGTCCAAGGGACTCTCAAGAGTCTTCTCCAACACCACAGTTCAAAAGCATCAATTCTTCGGCGCTCAGCCTTCTTCACAGTCCAACTCTCACATCCATACATGACCACTGGAAAAACCATAGCCTTGACTAGCCGGACCTTAGTCGGCAAAGTAATGTCT